>OX411755.1:28835438-29339996 GCA_948252205.1 Orthosia incerta | reverse complement strand
TCATGCCCCACGTTGGGCGCCAATTGTAAGGCAGCTTTTCCTTACCCAACCAGCTAGCTCAATGGGTAGCAAGTAGCTTGTGACAATTGCAGGGATTAACTCACATGAAGCTGACTGAAGTAAAACACACTTAAGTTTGGTCAACTAATTTAATTCTTCAAGCACACGTTCCATCAATACAATAAATTGAGGTTACAAAGTATAAACCACTCACTTTCTGAAGGGATATAGATTACCCACAATATTCAATGCTGGAGATATGAGTCCTCAAACAGCATCGTTCTCTGTGTAGCTGTCCGTAAGCTTGCTGTATATCAGATGATGTCAATTGTGTTCGGAACCTTTTGCAAGAGGAGACTGCTGTAGCTTGAACAGCTAGTTGACCATTAGCCTTATTTACTTAGATTTAAATTATAGCTAAAGATAGCATTTGGAGCCCTGCCAAGGAGAAGAAAATTGCATGTTAAGATCAAACGCACATGTGTCATGAAAATGGGCATTCAGACAAATTCAAACCAATACTCACAGCGCCTACTGGGTCATTGATTATGATGAGCTTTTCATCTTGACGCTAGCCAGCCTTGCCCCATATAGCATTATGTAACTTTTAGGTCCTTGCCTTTGAGGTTATTTCTGGACACCGTCCACTCAATGCAAGTTCACTCGTAGTAAAGCTCAAGTCATTGCAACCACCGATCCTGAACACTTTGCTTTTAAGCCATAGGCCTTTTACTAAATTATCATTTTTTATGTAACTAATTTGAAAAGAATTTAATAATGTATTAATTTGTATGTTGAATTTGTGTGCTTATTGAATTAAATGATTTCACACAAATAGAATATATTTTATTTAAACTTTCAACTATGTCATACGTATGTCAACGCCAGATGTTGCTAATATATGCACTGGCAATTTTTACCCGTTACAAGGTATATATTGCTAAAATAATAGACATCATCATCATCAATAGGCATCACACTCTATTAGCTGTTGCTAATAGAGTGTGCAAAATCTAAGGATTACCGAAACCTTAAAATCGACCTTAGATTCAAACCCAGGACCTGTAAGGACCAAACGACTACTAAACTTATAAGGCTATCCAATCTTACAAATAAATCAATTAATTACTCCTCTAGCGACATTAGTTCATCTACTAAGTGCAAACAAAACTTTTCTTTTGAACTAACTCGATATACTCCTAATACGGGAACCAGAAAGTTCTCAATACTATCAAAAATTAAGTTACTAAGCAGTAAGTTGGGAAGTAGTCATTACGATTGGTAGCTGATAAATCTGCTAGTTGACACGTGACGTCAGAAAAGATAGCAGAATCCTTTTGGGAATGAAAGGACTTTGATGGAGATAAAGATTATTCGGAAGTTATGGCAGGAACTATAACTTTGCTTTTGTTTTGTTATCTTTTGGAGTTATTATTTCTATTAATGGTGTTAGCCCGTTATTGTCCCCAGTGCCGGTTTTAACACCACCAGCGCCCTGGGCGAGATTTCTACGGCGCCCCCCAACTGCAATTCAAACCCTTACTAAAAAGGGAAAGGATATAATGAAATAACCATTTATTAAAATAAATAATTATTTATTATAAAAAGTAACCGTTTAAAAACTGGCCAAATCTAGATTGAGATATTGTTGGTCGAAGATAGGTTTTTATCAGCTTCAGCTTTGAAAAACTCCTCTCCCCACCAGCAACCGTTACAGGTATAGTCAATAATATGTCAATAATATTCGCAATGCTATCCGTACATTTGGATACAGCCCGGCGAGCACGGCCTACTGTGACATGGCAGTCACACTTTTTATCACAGTTTGGGCGATAAAGCCATTTTGTCTTAAATGCTAGCACGGCGGCGTGAGATATTTTCTTGACTTGTGGCATAACTTCTCGACGTTTATTTTTTTTCTTTTTCGGAAATTTTCCAATTTTATTGCAGTTTCGGTTTAACCTTGGCCATAAAAACCATTTAGGTTCTGAGAAGCATAGCCCTACGACGCACTCTTTCCGAATTATGGGCCTCCGAATCTTATTTAATTTTGCATAAAACGCTCTATATTTCCAAAATGGTATCTCGAAAACGGTATGTCCTAGGCAAAAAATAATCAAAATTTAGCCCCCCCTTAGCTGCCCCCATGAATGCATCCCAACATGAATTTGTGAAAAAGTTTTTTTTTTATGATGAAATATGTAATGTCTTACAATTTGTCTTAAATGCTAGCACGGGACAACCATGTGACATAGTTTAAAGGCGTGACATGCCTTTCTTGTTGGTGACTTCATAGTGCGACATAATCTGAATAGACGACCAAATAAAATGGTGTATAATAGTTCATACAGATCAAGGAATATAGTACTCTCTACCGAGTTAATATTTGACCCACGACCATATCCTTATGCACACTTTATTTTTCTTGGTTTGTTTGAGAACATAGTAAGTGTTTGTTAGAAAGATATAATTATTGTGAAAATTTTAATAATTACTTACCTAACTTCCCGATACCGGTGGACCCCTATTTTTTTATTTTAAATGTTTTTTGCGGGTTATAAGTAAGAAATATTTAAAAATGTAGAAATTAAGAAGAATATGGAATAAAAAGAAAATAGTTACAAAAAATAATAATTAAATGATATAGAATTAATTAATAATCCTGTAACATTTTAATTAATTAATAAGCATTGATCACCACACACACAAAATAAATTTATTGTCATTTGGTGCAGTAATTAGAAGGAAAATATTTGTTTTTCTTCTATAAAATTTTATCACCACCTCCGAACGAAAGTGATACATTTTTCTAAATCATCTGTCAAAATTTGACATTTGTGACAAAATGGGTGCGCCCGTATTAGCAATTAAGACCCGATGAGTCCCAAATAAACGTCAGGCAATTTTCTCACGCCGCCGGTGCTAGTATTTAAGACAAAATGGCTTTAATGCCCAAACCCCCATGTCACAGTAGTCCGTACTCGCCGGGCAGCAACAAGTAAGGCATGTCGCGCCTTTAAAATATATCACATGTTTGACCCGTGCTAGCATTGAAGACAAATTGTAAGACATGACATAATTTATCATGTCTTGTCACAAATGTCTTGGGTGCGCCCATGCTCGCCGGGCAGTTTTTGTAGGTTGCGATCTTTGATGAAATTTAAAACAAACATAGGAGTAACCACAAATTCATCAGGTAAAAAGGATATCAGACTTCATCTACGATATATTACGAGTTCATCACACAACATGCAACCATCGATGTCTGATTTAGAGTCTACAGTTAATTTTAATTGGAGATTACCACACAGTTTTACAAGTTCGGGGTTTTCCGGCATATTATACAAAAAATACCAAGATTTCGAGTACTCATTTAACTGTTCGAACCTATCATTGACTTAAATTAATGTGGTGTCCAAAAGACAGTTGAAAAATCAAGTTAAAATAACGCTAACTCTTTTTAACAAAAAAGAGATAGACAATGGGTTACTCTATGATTGGGGATTCCCGGTAAAATGAACTTCATGCAGTGTTCCGATCGAATAGATTGAATACTGCGTTCCATTTAAGACGACGATTAACGCCAACGACCTTGAGGGAACAAAACGCGCACTCGTTTCACACCCGCACGACCCAAAATTTAGTAGTTTTTTGTACTTTCCTTATTATTCTATGACTTTAAAAAAAAAGCCTCAGATCAAAATGTAGATAATTAAATTGTCTTTGAGATGGTGTCGATTTCATTAAAATACGCCCAGCGGTTTTAGTGTGATTGTCGTGTTTTTTTCCGTTTTAGACATAATTTTACAAATTAATTACACTATGTTATACAAATTAAACTCAAAATTTGCTCAGATCAAATTATTAAGAAAATAGTCTAATATAACATATATATTTTTCAAAGAATTACGACTAGCCATTTTGACGTGATTCTCATTTTAAAATCAGCTACTCAAGGGAATCGGCGCCTAAGTGTTGCAGACTTAAAAGGTTTTTTCGCTTAATTTAGGGAATTTACGAGTAAGTAGACCTCGAACTATGAGCGATAGGCTACAAAGGGGCACCTGCGGCGCCCCTTTTATCCGGCGCCCTGGGCGATCGCCCAACCGCGCCCTACCCTAACGCCGCTACTGATTGTCCCAATCCAGACGAAAATCTTATCCACTGAAGTACGACAACGCTATAGTGGATAAGATTTACTAATGGACTGGCCAGATGCAGCAAAATATAGAGAATAAGGTTGATGTGTGCTTAACACGAGTAGGTAAGGTGATAAAAGAGTTGAAATTATTAAAAATTAAATAGATACTATCACGGAATCGCATCAGGAAATCAATCTTAAAAATGAAATATTCAACTGAGATTCCGAGATCATTAAGATCTGGGATAAAGAAGCAGATTTATAAGGAAAGTTATTTAAAATCAGATACGAAAGAGTGTTGCGTGCATAGGCAGATACAAATCTAAACATCTAAAAAAACCGCTACTTAGAATAGTTAGAAACGTGATAATATCAATAATTTTAAATGCTCAGCTTTAAGACTATACGTGCGTGTATTAGGTAACACCGACGCACGTTGTTGAGTCACCTCCGTGTCGCAAGAGGCTGCAGATAGTCGCGCGCATACGCGATTTGTCGGAAGCACAATGGTATGACAATTTCAATCCGTTTTGATTGAAGGATTGAGAGAGCGGTAAGACTCGTTTGATGTTCAAAATTGTAAAGGAGTATGTGTTTTGAAACATGGTATTCATGTCATTTTATACAATGGACTTTGGAGTTTAATATACGAAAGGAATAATGCTGCTCAAACTAATATGTAAATCTAATTCAAGTCAAGATGAAACATGGGTTGACGAAGGTAAGAGTCATGATATGAATGCCCAAATACAACAAAACGGAAGGTTTTCTACAAAAGAATGATCCAAAGATAATTATCAATGACTATAGGTAATCATGTCAAATGAATGAGCCAAATTGCAATCAGTAACAATAGAAACGATAACAGCGTTGCACATGTCAAACCACGAGCTTTTGTAAAAGATTGCAATAATGAAAAAAATTGTTGCTAACATTCCGTAAAAACTACATAATTGGTTCATCATTGATTAAGTCTAGCAATTAGTTGGTAATTCCAATTATAAGCTGATTGATTGTGGAGCAATATACGATACCTATTAGACGTGGAATGATGAAAAGACGTATAAACAAAAATCAGACCACAATCGCCAACCACAGAAAGACGTAATAGAAACCAAGGAGTGGGAGATGATTGGGCCCCGTGGTTATCGAATTATTTGGGACCTAAGACAAGTGTCTTTTTATTAACCGACTTACCAAAAAGGAGGAGGTTCTATGTTCGACATTATGTAGGTTTTTTTTTTTTAATTTTATGTTCACCAATATCTCCGCCAATTGTGGACCGATTTTGAAAATTCTTTTTTTGTTTGAACAATTATGATCCGAAATTGGTCCCATTTTAATTTCGTGAAGATCTGATGAAGAATTTCGAAGATATACAACAGAACTCCTCAATAAATAACGGCAAATCTCTCGGCATTGCTGCAATCGCGTGTCTGTTTATACCATTTCATAACATAACATCACGCCAGTGCGCTCTTAAGGGGTACGCAGATCTCTCATTTCACCGGTTATGTTCAAGTTTCATGATATTCGGGTAATCTATTCTGGCGTTATAACCTTGCTAAACAACAGTGAAAACTAACTCTTTTTCTGGAAGTCGGTGTAGTCGGTGGAGGTTCTATGTTCGACTTCTTGTATGTTTTTTTTTTATTTATTTGGAAGTCGGTAGTATTTTTTTGTAAAAAAGTTTTTTATTAGCGATGGTGGTAGTCGAAATGCCAAAATGTAAGGCATAGACCACGTGACGTTTTTTCAATCTGTATTGCGACGCTTTAGAGCCTATAAACATATGTATGTATTTGACGAAATTGAATGAATGAATTACCAACCAACACAATCATTAATAACAAAACTCAGTGATATTGCGACATGAGCATAATTAAAATTCTTCATCGAACTGAATGTGTCGGTACTCAACAGGTACCCTAAATACTGCGAAATCTGCAAGCAAGAAAACACCTTCGTCAACTGCTTACGGAAAACTGTTGTTGATCACTAAAAAAAGCAGGATTTCGTCAAATCACTATCGTTACGGAGATCAGGGACTTCAGCTTTACTTAGCATAATCATAACGTTCCCACTGCTGGGACATAGCCTTCTCTCTGCTAGAGGGGGCTGGTACAGTAATCCATTACGCGGACCCAGTGCGGTTTCGTACCAAACCAGACTGCAATCATCACAGTGTTGGTAATTAGTCCTGTGGATATTAATAACCCTAAAAAACCGAACAAGCACACCCACCCAAGCTATACGCTAGACAATGATCCGCCCACACGTGGCCCGTAGAGCGACAAATAATCGTCAGCGTTTGTGACGTAACGGCAGTGATACGGTGTTTGAAACCGTACATTGTACACGCATACAGATTTAGAAGCAGAAGATCTACTAGTACAAAAACATTAAGAGCAGAAGATCTAGTAAATATAGAATTCAAAACATAACTGTCATGAATATAGACCACGGACCAATCGAACACGCATGCGATTTGAAAGTGTTGTGAAACTGTAGAATTAATAAACGAAATACGTGATCGATCGATTGTTTTAGCAGTAAAATGGACCTTCTCATCCGAGATGGAACAATATAATACGCAAGAATTTTTGCTCAGTGTTTTAGATTTTGGCATTTCATACCATTATGGTACAAGTATCCTCGGTCAATAAATAGAGCATTTGTGCCAGATTAGTGTTTTGGCGGTCTTTACAATTTTGAGTAGGTACTGCAACCAAGCAAACTCTATTTTATCTTTCTTTCCATGACGTTTCCAACTGTTCTACTTTTCTGTGTCCTGTGTAGTGTTGTTCCTTAGGAATACAGCTTTGATCGCAGTGCTGCGCAAGCTAGTACGATACTAGTAGTTTCGTCGCTGGCGCAGCGGTATGCTCAAGGCAGAATTATTTAATAGAGACTAGACTAGATAGAACTACTGTACAAACTTCGTGTAAAATAATCATTTCTCAATTCATCCATTCCGGTCACTCCACACATTCTATATACTCTCCTTTCGCCTTCTGGAATCTATTTTATCTGTCTTTGTCATATACCCGTATCATAAACCTACTAAGACATCTTTGGTGTGCCTGTTACTTTTAATACTGCACTACCGTTTTCAATTACTTTAGCAAATTGATCTTCTGCAACTCTCTTAGTCACTTCCCCCAGCACTCCACTATTGTCATTACAACGATTCGCAACCGTTACTCGAGCCGGCATTGTTCTCAAGACAATAATATGTTTAAATAAAACTCAATGTAAATCTTTGTGCTCTTTCATTTACGGAGCGAGAAGGATTATTATAGAGAAAAAAATTAAGTCATTGTGAATTAGACCAGCTACAGCATTTCTAATATCAATCATAGTATGTATTTCATTATGACAATGATTTGAAATATCCCATGCCGTGATCCTGTAATTTCATTTCATGTTCGCCCTCAACATTTTTCGAACCGGTTCTACAAAACCACAAATTGACTTACCTGTCCTATATCCTATCATTATAAGCCAAGTAACATATCAAAATCAGTTGAACGAATAAACTTAAACAAACATATAGGGTAATCAAAGCTCATATTCACATTTAAAACATAAGTAAGGAAGGGATACGAGTAAGCATCGTCATAAACTTCACGAACCCGATCTCCCTAATTCCTAAATCTCGAAATTACCTACTGAACTCATCTTAAATCATCATAGCATTAGCTAAGACCCTCACTCACACACTCACTGGGATAGGGCCATGTTTTGAGAACATCTTAAGCCAGGGAAGCGTCGTAAAGGCACACAATAATACTTCGTCGTAAAGTCTGAAGCCATCCTAGAAAATACAGTTAGAAGACGAGGAAATAATTTCAGGACAATGTCGTCCTATTCCGGTTAGGTTTTGAGACTCTTTGAATAATTACTTGGCCTAGTTGTTAGGGTAAACAATAGATCGGTATTTTTTTTATTTATTTACCGTATTTAACAGTACTTCACTTATTGCATTGCAGGCATGAGCACCGAGGGGTACACTTGCCCACCTTCCCCTCCCCCCGTGGCTTTCAATAAAATATACAATAACATGCAAGAAGATTTTTGTCTCATAATTTTCTGCATAAGTCGTTAACTAACTTGTCTGCACAAAAGGACCATCCTATTCGAGGCGGGGTGCTGAAGATGCACCTCCGAGAAAATAAACCTACGGGCGCCCATGATTGCAGGGACCTTTTAAAGAAATTTTAAACACGCAAATTCTAAATCACACATTCCAATCCATCATTACCTTAATCATCATAAGAAAAACATCAGCAAAAATGACGATAAAATAATAAAGATTGCTTCAAAGTATGTTATGAGAATATAAAGCGCCACCAATTACCACATAGGTATGTGAACTATTGCCTCAGCGGTGATACATCGGATACCTAATCCAATACACTGACTAATGATCGGTTCTGCCATGTTTATCCGCAAATTACGTCGTATTTCAAGTATATGAGTTTCCACATGATATGTTCGCAAACCGACCAGAACAGTCCTCTGGAACTAATAGTTCGTGCAGTGGTGAACATATTGGGTATTCAGTCACGAAGCTGGAAACGGTCTTATTTATTACATTATTAAAAGTAAACAATTTGGTGACAATCAAACGTTCAACAATTTGTTTTTAGGTCCAGAAGATACAAACAAACAGAAAAGTTGGCTCTGGAAAAAGAAGCTACCTACAGCTGAGACGATTCTTAAATAATATTAATGAATTCCCAACTATGTTGGGGTCGGCCTCCAGTCTCACTGGGACCTTCAAAACCCATTAACTCGGAAACACGATACCACTTGGAAAGACGCATATAACAGAAAAAAGCAAGTGAACTCTAAAGCAATCCAAAATAAACTACTGAAAAGGTTGAAGATGCAATAAAATGGCAAACAACAATATATGGATGTTATGGTAATCATTACAGTAGTTATTATAAATAATAAATATGAACTATTCATACAATTCCTCACGATATTACACGCGGCTTATGACGTAATGCTGGCGATTATCACTGCATCAATCAGATTGCGTACAGACACGACTTTTGAGAAAATGTTTCCTTATAGATGACTAAGTAACATTTAAAGACAATGTTATGAAACGACTGGATATATGACAACACTAGGATGGATTACCATAAATACATATATAGGTAAACATGTGACAGGAAGAAGCGCGGTCTCGTCAAAGATGGATGAAATGGAAGATGGTTTGGTTCAACGATGGGACCGCGTAGGATAGCAAAAAAAACACCGGTCAAGTTTGCGCTGGCCATGGCCACTGGCTAGTCAGCACTTGCCTGGGACTCACAAAACCTTGTCAGCAGTTTGGCTATAGGATTATTCCGGAAGATATATCATTGTTCCTCAGATACAGATAGATGTCCCTTTAGTTATACGAATCCCCAACTCTTAATTTGAAAATCATGACTCAGAAACTGAATTCTGCCCTTTCCAAATCGTCATTAGGACAAATAAATAAATGCTATGAATGCTGATAGCATTGTACAACGATATTCTATGGACTGGTGAGACAGGATTCCAGGATTGGCAGCCCAACATTGTTGGGTAAAGGCTAGTCAGATATATTCATATTCGTACAAGTAATACACATAACTACACCGCATGGCTCGGTCGTGGGCAAGGTCAGCGAGTTTTTTGCAAGACGATTGTTCGGGGTACGCCAAGGAAGATGAAGTCCTTGGAAAAATCTGCCTTCTATAGTTTATAGCGCTAATTATTCATCTTAATTTGATGTTGAATGAGAATCTTAATGAACTGATAAAAGTGTGTGTTCTTGTTCATATAATTACCAGCGATGGCATTCAAGTCCAGGAATATTAGTCAAATGAGGGCAAGTATCTCGGAATGAGATATAGTCAGCTATAAAGTTGTATAAACCTTTATTTTGGCACCCTAAAACTTGTCTCAAAACCTACTTATCGTAGGGCGTCCGCGACTACAGATATTCCAAGGTCTAAGGTCAAAACATCGGTTTTTAACACATTTATTGCAAATATCTTGTTTCCTATGGGTTTTATGCTATTTGTATTGATTATAAATCTTGTAGAGGATTAAATTCTCTACAACTTTTGTTAAGACATTTTTTTAAAATCTTGAACTTATTTCTAGATAGAGGGCAGTCTGGGGATATTCCAAGCTAGGTTCCTGTAAGCATTGATTTACAGTGATGAAAAAGATCAACATCCTATTGGATGTTCAGATTTCCAGCCCATGTTGCAAATGCAAAATGGAGTTCTGGATTTTTTGTAACCCAACTGACCTCCATGCGGGATTCAAACTTGAAATTGTCTAAATCGTTTTATTTTCTGTTCGTTACATGAGAACGTGTATCATAAAACATGGAAGTTATAGAATTTAATAAACATAATGCATATATTATGAGCTCTACGTTATTCGTAATAGCCTGAGATATGGTAATTTCACATTTATACTTTGGTGAAATTGTGGTTTAAAATTGCGAATTCACAATGCCTAATTTTATCAAAAAGTGTCGAAAATTTTATATGCAAATGTAGAATCTGCATTCCCGTAAAGGAAAAGGCAAAGGCTAACATTACACACACAATTAAAAAAAAAAAAAAAAGTATATAATAAATAAATAAATTTATCCTTACTATGTTATGCGAATGCCTCAAATCTCATGTAATAGATGACGAGACAATTATTTCTTGCTCCTCAATATCAAGAAATAAATGCCGGAGTCAGAAACTCATAACTCTACACTCATCAGATGTGGCACTTAGGCACTAGTCACGTAAAGTAAGAACAAAACATGCACATATTTGAACGTACATACATACGAGTAGGTACATAGGTACATAAGGACGTAATTACTTTTTAATAGCTAAACTATGAGAAGGTTCCACGACTTATCAGTGATGTGCAGTTTTTTAATGACGCAATGTAGGACGGGGTCATTACCAAATTCTTTAGTCTATGCTAGATAAGGTTAATTTTAACGAAACTGGCAATATTGTCTATTTTTGTGCATTTTCTCAAATCGGACAAAATTTATACGACATTAATAATTATTCTGGTTGGTATACGAGATATTTTGATTTATTGTTTCTTTCGCGGATATTTTTTATGACACTAGCACAGGAGCGTATAGATTGGCACAAGTGCAGACAACTGGCTTTCGTCCAGCAAAGGGTGAGGTCGAACTCTGGTTGATTATGACGGTAAAGGTAAAGGTAGAAACTGTATTTCGCATGAATTTGATAAGATTCACGTTAAATGACATTGAGTGGAGACCTGCCCCCTGCCGCCCTCTGGCATTGAGTTGGCAACCTGTTACAAACTAATTGTCCAATGACAAGGGGTGATAAACAGCTGTTCGCCTAATTAATTTAAATATAATTTTAGTATTGTTCTCGTAAATATTTAGGTATAGTAAGATTTTTGTTTCTTATTTCAAACAAATTATTAGTAGTGGGAGTAACTTTAGTAGTCATTTTCTTAATAGAATAAACAAATGGAGTCTTGCAGGAGAGTTAAAGAGTGAAGAACCTATTTTTAAATACAAAAAGTAATATTTTTCTGACATGCGTTGAAGACACATTGACACTAACCAATTAGTAATTGTTAAATACGTAGTAATAGGTAATACCTGGTTAGAACTAGAAACACGGTTCTTATTTCATAATCAAACACTTTATAAACTAAGTCAGAAATTATTGCAGTCTTAGAGGATAGTTAGAGCTGCAATAATGGACATTAACCCTGATATCATGATGAAACAGACAACAAAAAAGCAAAGAACTATACAGGTATCAAGACCGGATCCATCAGCGGTTGCTTGTACATCCCATACAACGCACCAAGACTCTCATTATTTGATGAACTTCACTATACCTATATATATACCATCTTTTTAGTACAAAACGTCCAACAATTTTAACACTGACAGTATGTCACAGAAAACGACCATCGCCAACAGCGACGGCCACTCCAGGATCCTGAAGCAAAGGGCAAAAGCCTTACTGCATCTAAGTTCACTCACCTCTGACAACCTCTTTGAAGATACTGTCACTATTTCAACACTGAACACTAAGCACACCACATATTGTTGAAGGAAACGTATCGGTTCATAACAGGAGATTGTTATTAAATATTATTTGACGATGTTTTAAGTGAACACTACACGTAAGTCGTGAACGCTAACAAACCTGTTACGTTCTTTCTCACTCTAGGCTGTATGGCGTGTTGCCTTGCGCCGAGCTACGTTTTACCGTAATGTCAATGAGTCATTGAGTGTCTGGTTTGAAAAAAAATGTAGCTGTCAAATTGCATTTGAATTTGGAACGCACATGTTGTTTGTTTTGAAGGTCTTTCTAATTGTAATAGTACATTTGCTTTGTTGGTTATTAAGTTTGTAACAGCTTCATAAACAGTCTGGATTCTATTTAGTTTCTTATTAGAAAAGATAAATTTTACTCGTTCATGCTGTGTATTTTCAGGTTTTTCTTTTTACTTTTCTATCGCTTATCCCCTTTAATTCCTTTATGATTGAAGATATATCAGATATTTATTACTACATGATATTTAACTATCTATACATTTAGAGGCTGACAGGGGTTTTCAGCAAGCACTTTTCGCCCTAAATATGCTTGCTCAAAAACTCTGCCAGCACCCCTTCCAATAGATATATTAGGATAAAACAAATAAGAGATGGGATTCAACCTACTTACTTTGGTTCTACAAAAAGTATTTACTTACAAGTATAAAATTGAAAATAAGATAAAAATATAAGAGAGAAATAAATTATCAATTCTGTAAAGAATAAAATACGTCTTAAAATTCTTAGTGACCAAAAAGTGTTAAATCCCAAAGCAGCGCTCTGACGTCAAAGCCGCTTGACTAAACAGTTAAAAGTACCCAAGACCAAAGCAAAGTCTCTAAATATGGCAACACTAAAAATATAACCTCAAAGGCTGCCATGTCCGAGCGAAAACGCGGCGAGCGCGTTCAAAACCACGATCGGGCAATACAGTTACACGAGCCAATGTGACAAGGTCCTATAAAGTCGAATACTCAACGAAATTAGAACCATGTCATAATAACACACATTCGTTGTTTTACGAGCACAATACCGGCGGTGGAATGACGTATTGAAACTTATTCGCTGTCGTTCGCTAATTAAGTAAGGGATTTTAGACTTTCAAGTCATGACAATAAGGTCGTTAGAGAAGTTTGTAGTTTGGAGTTGCATATTGGTGTAGTTGCAGAAGCCATTCGGACTGGTCGTAATCATGTTTCTGCAAAGAGAAGTACAATCGCGCTAAACGTGGTGCAGCATACATTAGGAAATGTAGTTTCGCTTTCTAGATGGCGTTTTCTTTTGATATTTGGGTTATACGCCTCGCAGCTAAGAGTATCTAGGCACTTCGAATAGATAATTATATTATATTTAACTACTATCAATTGCATGATTACCATTTAACAATGGAGAAATATTGGTCGAAAAACTAATTACGGAAATCAAATAGCAGGATACCTGGCAAGGCGTGGTGGTGATAGGTGGGGCAAGGTGGTGACCGAGTGCCGTCCAAGGACTGGAAGAAGAGGTCGTCGGTCGTCGTAGGTAGTCGATCGTCCAGCGGCGACATGACCAGACAACATTAAAAAACATTTCCGCGGTTATTTTTTTTGCAAAAATGTTAATTTATTTCTCTCTTTTTAGTTTTGGTTCACCATCACTACGAATTGAGCAAGTTCCATAGTAAGGTACCTAAAGGATTGACAAAATACCCATAATAACGCAATTTACACATTCGTGATGTTTGTAGCTAAAGAGTTTGGTTGTATGCTCCATATGAAAACTGCCTAACCGATTTTGATTAAACTTACACTATGACCTAAGTTGAGAGATACTTAATCCAATAAAAAAGAATGATCATTTGCATGATTCTTTCGCGGTGAATTTTAACATCGTCATTCTGAAAGTTATTTCAAATGCACAATGCCATCCATCGCATATCGAGTTCAACTGTCCGAGTATCTGAATTGCGTGTTTTGTAATAATTTTACTTCTTGAACACTTTAAATTCATCTAACTTTTTATTAAGTGAACGGATTGCGATGAAACAAAAACTAAGTAATTCTTTAAGTTACGCACAATTTTTATATTTAAAGGTTATTTACATTGGTTTCGTACATTTCACGTGATGCGTGCACAAATAAACAGATAAACAAAAAATTCCATAAATGCCGGCAATAGGTTCTGTTGGTTATCCTTTAACACCCTGGCTATTTTTTTTTGAATATTTTCGATGTACAAAAATTACTTTTCTACAGATTTATTATATGTATTGATAGGCTTGTGCTTGGCCACTGTATCACCTGATGGTCAGCGATGACGTGGTCGACGGTGAAGCATGCTTGTCACACAACACAAGCCCAAGATTGTATAGCTTTCGGGAAACACAGACTCCGGTAGGGAATTCCACTCCTTAGCTGTACGCATGTGATGATGATGATATAAACATTACAAAGACTTTATATCCAATATACAGAGTGAGTTTTTCAAGTGGGCGGGGAAGGGCAAAGCCGAATCTATGAGGAATAGCGAAACAAAACACTCAAAGGAGTCACGAGGCCGATTTTGATGGAAACTAAAACTACATCATTGGATTTTTCAAAAACTAGCTGGCCCCCGGGGCTTCGCGCCCGTCAACTGGCTACCCTGCCAATCCTGCCTACCCTGCCTACTATGCCTACCCTACCTAATATTTTTTATCTATCATCAATAGTTTTCTCAGCGAACGCCAAAGAATGAATTTTATAGACAACATTATGCTACCTTGGGTTACATTATTGCAATTTTCATAAGGATCTCTATTTTTTTGAAAATATATTGTAGCCTATGACACTCAGGAATAATGTAGCTTTCTACTGGTGAAAGAATTTTCAAAATCGGTTCAGTAGATTCAGAGATTACCCCATTACAACTACATTACAACGTTACAAACTCACAAACTTTACCTCTTTATAATATTAGTATAGATTCATATTCCTAGCCAGGAATCAAACCCGTTGATTTTGAAAAAAAACCACATGCTGCATTATTACACCATTCGATAGTATCGCTAATAAGGATCAAATTCAAATTTAAGGAAAAGGCAAATTATTAACAGCACAGGCATAATTAGAGAAAGATAAAAAGATATCATTCCCTGAAGTTTAATTTTTAGTTGTTATGGAAGGTTCATATCTGACGTAAAATACGTCGAGCGTATCATCGGTCGCACTAACGTATCATCGGTTGAGTGTGAACGGTCAAGTGTTTTTCTATACATTTGTCTGTTCTGGCGTTACGCGACCGATAATACGCGACGCATGTTTCTTCAGATATGTACCTTCCCTTACTGTGGTTTATTTATTTATTTAGACTTCATGCACAAAGGTACAAAGGCGGACTTAATGCCTTAGGCATTCTCTACCAGTCAACCTAGGGTGGTGAAGAGACATCATGGCAGGTGCATAGTTTAATAATAAAAAGCTGTGGTTCCACAGTGGTTCCACACTAAATTATGTATATGAAGCCAATGTTATCGGAAAGGTTAGGCAGAGATGATCCTACAAAAAATCCACTATTAGTCATTTAGCCAGTACCTAAAAGAACAAAAAACCGGCCAAATGCGAGTCGGACTCGCGCACGAAGGGTTCCGTACCATTATCGCAAAAAACGGCAAATAAAACACGTTTGTTGTATGGGAGCACCACTTAGATATACTAAATACAGAATAAAATAATTTATGCTGTTTTTAGTATTTGTTGTTATAGCGGCAACAGAAATACATCATCTGTGAAAATTTCAACTGTCTAGCTATCACGGTTTATGAGATTCAGCCTGGTGACAGATAGACAGTCAGACGGACCTCGGAGTCTTAGTAATAGGGTCCCGTTTTTACCCTTCGGGTACGGAACCCTAAAAATACCGTGTCATTTCCGGACAAACTTTTTAGAATCGATTGAGGAAAATTGCAAAAGAATCTATAATACGCTGATAAATTTTGGTCGTTACAATCCCGTGGAGGGTCGATCCGTTACATGAAACAGGAAGGATTTGTAAAAAAAACTGCCCAAGTGCGAGTCGGACTCGCGCACTGAAGGTTCCGTACAAACAGCTGCATTCACCAAAACAATTAAATTTCATTTCATTTTTTTTATGAAACTTTGCCCCACACTAGGAATTTCTCCTGTATCGTGGGTGCGTTTACAAACATATAAACTCACATACACCCAGAGCCGGAACAACTATCTGTAGATCATACAAATAATTGTTCCGTGCGGGAATCGAACCCGCGACACGCAGCGCAGCAGTCAATCGCTCAACCACTGCGCCAACCGTGCGCCCAATAATAATATAATATAATAATACTAACTAATATAATATTACTGAAGTTCATAAACTATGAGGACACTGAACATCTCTCTATCGATAAGATATATAGAATTGAGGGACAAAATTAACTTTGCCGTTGGATAATTGTAGTCCCCACACATCGACATAAGTTGCGGTCAGTTTACCAACCGCAAATATGTTAATAATCTTTTTTTTTATGTAGATACAAATTTACGGTTTTCAGATTTTTCCCTTTACTTGTGCTATAAGACTGAAGGAGGAGCTTTTGGCTAAATAATAACAGCCGCACGGGTCGATCATCAAGGTTAAGCAACGCTTGACGAGGTCGGTCCGTGGATGGGTGACCATTCCAACATACCGAGTTTCCTCCGTGCCTCGGAAAGCACGTTAAGCCGTTGGTCCCGGCTGTCATTTGAAGATCTTTGACAGTCGTTACGGGTAGTCAGTAGCTTGAGATCTGACACCAGTCTTGCCAAGGATTACCGTGTTACCCAGTTACTGGGTTGTTGAGGTCAGATAGGCAGTCGCTCCATGTAAAACACTGGAACTTAGCTGATTCCGGTAAGACTGGAAGCCGACCCCAATATAGTTGGGAAAAGGCTAGGCAGATGATGACTTGTGCTATAAGACAGTGCTACTTGCCAAATTTTATGATTCTAGGTCAACGCGAAGTACCCTGTAGATTTTGATTTCCTTGTGAGTGTAAAATATGCGTCACTATAACGGCTGTATCTATTTGATTGCGTTGTTCTAGAAGTTTGATTTATTCACAGCTGCAAGGGGTTGCTAACTTGAGTATACGACATTAATTCAACTCGATGCCTCCACGCGTTCCTGAGGTAAAGGGTCTTGACAGACAGACGGACAACAAAGTGATCCTATATGGGTTCGGTTTTTTCCTTTTGAGGTGCGGAACCCTAAAAAAGTTAAATCGGATTATGACACCCACCCAGCACATCAAACACCTGAAGCTCTCTAGACAAAGTGCCATCCGATCAGCGAAGGCGATTTTCGAAATGCCACAATGCAAGGCGTCACGTGTCATTTGGATAGCGCTGGACAATCCCATACATTTTGACATTCTTCCGTCACTATAGCGACGATATAAGCCAAAAATCGAGCACTCAGCAAAAATCTAAATGTACATGGTAAATATCCCGAAACAAATATTAATTCTATAGCGACGATTTCGTTGGTAGAATGTCAGTTCTCTAAAGTCTCCAGTCTTATAAGGATAATCAGCTCGAGGGCAACCACTTAAAATTGTAGCCAGCTCCATAGACTACCTATAAGCTTCTGAGTTATTGACTCAGGTATTCACGCAAATTTACTTGTATACAGGACCCCCAATTCATGGTAGAGGTAGTGCGGAGTTTTAGTCGTTGGGAATCTGACATAACCTTCCGGCCTCCCCAGACAGAGGATGGATAACCAAGAGGATTTAGGGACCAAAAACTGGTTTATGTCCATAAAAATCATAAAAGGTCTCAAAAACGCTGTCAGATTTGAATCATCATTCAGCTGCCTAGCCTTTTCCCAACTATATAGGGGTCGGCTTCCAGTCTCACCGGATTCAGCTAAGAACCAGTGTTTTACATGGAGCGACTGCCTATCTGACCTCAAACAACCCAGTAACTGGGTAACACGGTACCCCTTGGCAAAACTGGTGTCAGATCTCAAGCTTCTGACTTCCCGTAACGACTGTCAAAGATCTTTAAATAACAGCCGGGACCAACGGCTTAACGTGCTTTCCGAGGCACGGAGGAAACTCGGTATGTTGAAATGGTCACCAATCCACGGACCGACCTCGTCAAGCGTTGCTTAACCTGTGCGGCTGTTATTATTTAGCCACGAGCTCCGATTTGAATCATCATTATTCATTAGAAATGCATAAACCATTGGATTTAAAAGGTTTTATGTCGGAAGCGATTGTTTTTGCCCTCGGGCAATTTTACCGAGGCTTGAAAAAGAAAATTGTGAGCTTCGAACTTAACTAAGGATGCAAATCCACTTCCCTTCAAGAGCATTGAATTATTCTTTAGCAGCGATCAGAAAAGTTCAACCAGTATAATGAAAATCTGAAAATGTTTTCATTTCGCATTCTTTATGCATATTCATCGCCCACACAGATTTCAAATTCTTATAAACATTAAAAAGTAGGTACAAGTACCTTGTATGAGATCTATAAGGCATCGAAGTATCGATGGGACATTACATTCGCGTTCTAACCTCAGTCTCATGCAGTGGTTGAGCGATTGGCTGCTGTGCTGCGTGTCGCGGGACTCGCGGGTTCGATACCCGCACGGAACAAATATTTGTATGGCCTACAGCTAATAGTTGTTCCGGTCTAGTTGTTTGTGTATGTGAGTTTTTATTTTTGTAAATCCACCCACGATACAGAGTACTGTGAGTGTACTTAGTACAGTTCGATCTATCAAAAACACCTTAATTTTTTTAAATTGATTGTCGCCGAGACGAAATTATTATATTTTTTAAGTACTAAAATATCGGATTCGTGGCTAATTTCGCGCTGAATTTTCTATTACGTGCAAGTTTTCGAAATTCAAATTCGGAATGCGGTCGGTATTGAAAATATATTATCAGATACAGTTACAGTTTAAAAGAGAGTTTTACTTTGATCTTTTCAGAAGGTTTTGTACAGAATGACCTGTATAAATACTTGTATGTCTATATATGATAAGTAGGCGTAGGGAGGAACTGGTACACTTGCGCGAATCCATACGAAGCCAGCTCTTATGGCATAGTTGTCAATCGAGAAAGGGCTGAAAATTTAAATCCAAGATGGCGACCATACATTTTATCGTAATGGAAGTCATTAACATGATTATCGAGGATGGTGATCCAGAAAATTCATTCAAATAAATCTAAGAAGGCGGTGCATATGTACCAAGCTACATTACGACAATTTAATACATACATATGTTCAAGGGCTAGAACATTTTCTTAATCCACAAATTAAAAATGGCGGCTATTCAAAGCTATACATGTTCTAAAGGATTTTTTTGTCTCCTAAGGTGCTATTACCGCAAATTCTAAATTCAAGATGGCAGCTATTTCAGGTAGTTTATTTTTCTATAATTTCGATTTTAAAGCCCGTATTCGTTATTAGCGACCCAGAAAACTATGAAAATGACACCTATGACCAAAATTAATAAATTTTCGTCGGCGCTACCTTGGATTTTGATTTTAAACCCATATTCGTTTACATACACGGGCACCAAGAATATAATGCCCGAAAAAATAAAACTTAACCACCCTTTGTAGGAGAAAAATAAAAATTATCCAATAATGATAATCAAATTATCGTCGCCGTCATCTTGGATTTTGATTTTCAGCTTAGTTCAGATTACAACCATGCTATAACTGGCTTGGTAAGGCATCGCGCCAGAAGATACGCACAAGGTTATTGATTTTTTTTTTTTTGGGGAATGCAGATGTAAATACAAACCAAACTTATATTCTAAAAACGAATAAAAATGAACTTCTAAAAGTATCTATAGAATAACTAATTTTCATAACATTACAACAAACTCGAACGAGTTCAAAATCTAACCATACCATACTCAACTCATTACTCAATACATAATATAATAATAATACTAGAATATAACTGTCCCACTGCAGGGCAAAAACCTCTTCTCATACAGAGAAGGCATGAGTATTGATCACCACGCTTGCTCAATGTGAGTTGGCGATTTGAGACTATAAGACCAGGTTTCTTCGTGATGTTTTCCACCACCGTAGTCAACGATCTCCAAGATAATATACTTAGAAAGTACATATATGAATTTGAAAAAGACACATTGGTACTTTCCCGGATTTGAACCCATGACCTCAGGCAAGGCGAGGCCTTTAGCCACTGGGCCTCCA
Source organism: Orthosia incerta (assembly GCA_948252205.1). Taxonomy (NCBI): domain Eukaryota; kingdom Metazoa; phylum Arthropoda; class Insecta; order Lepidoptera; family Noctuidae; genus Orthosia; species Orthosia incerta. The sequence continues at coordinate 29,319,555 of OX411755.1, read as the reverse complement.
CGACACTCGTTACAATATAACGAATAATCATAAAATCGTTGGTTCCCCGAAACCAAATTTGTCTACGCTTTTGTTACATACTTACATAAAAATATACTAGGCACTCTGTATACTTCTGAGTATCAAACATTAAAAGGCTCAATCATTATTATTTTTATAAAGTATATTTTTGAATAGCGAGCGCATTCCGAATTTAAATTTTGAATGGGATAGAAAATTCGACGCGAAATTATCCACGGTTCGATGAATTTATTTAGTTGTTTTTTTAATAGTAATTATTTTAAGTATTTATGGCATTTTATGCCCAAAACAGGTTCATTCTAATTTTTAAGAATCGATTTGGGATAATCGCTCATTAATCGAGTTGATATTATAAAAATAAATCGATTGCCAAAATCGTGTTGCCACACCACCATTACAATAAAAAAACGGCCAAGTGCGTGTCGGGCCACGCGCAGTAATAGGGTGCCGAAGTTGCATAATAATGCGGACTAAGAAGGGGGTTTTGTTATTGTTACATGAACATTAAAACGGTTCCAGCGGCACACAACGTCTAAAAACGGGCCCACAGAATGATGTTTTTTTAATCTATATGCTCGCGTTTGACCACCATCTCGCCTGATGGAAAGAGATGATGTGGTCTACGGTGAAGCACGCTTGTCTTGATGTAACCTATTCAGTATTGACTTAAACTAAATAAGGACTAACTGGTAACTGAAGAAGGAGTTATAAAATCCAACTTCGCAACTGAAGTTAGAAAAAAAAAATCTATTTGAGTACCACCGCGGGTGCGAATTGCGAAAGCAGCCGATACGAGCGCGCGTTAGAGCCACGGGGAATGGTATGGTTCGTTTCTGGAACCTTGCGCGCACGCTCCTTGTTTATTTCTCTTTCGGAATTTGAAAATTTTCCTATGTATTTACCTATAATCTGCGGTATTCACTATTTCGTTCTGGAAAGTTTTACGCTACTCAATTAGTGATGTAGTAATATTGACTTTATAGATGGATATCGACAAAAAAAAAGTAATTTGCTTGGCAATCGAATCTAATTTGACTTTAGATTATAAAACGTCGTAAATACTTCTGCACTAACACAAAATAGACTCACCCGCGCGCATACGCCATATGGACTACGGACCGGTACTGCCAACGACTCCATCTACTACAATGCGTTATTCGAGCTTAATCATTTTTAATTTAGAAATCATTATTATTAAGCATGTTATGATTTTATTTTTGTATGTTTTTCTATACATGGTTCATAAGCATATATTTACTATATGTTTTACACAGCTAACAACGTTGATTAAGTAATTTTTCAATGGCATTTGTACAAACATTTCACTGTGCCAAGTACATTTTATAAGTTGGTCGACTATTAATCGTAAACTTGTAAAGCCTGTTATGATTTTATTTTTCTGTATTTTTGCATGGTTCATAAGCATATATTTACTCTGTTTCACACAGCTAATAACGTTATTTAAGTTATTTTCAAATGGCATTTGTACAAAATTTTTACAGTCTCAAGTACATTTTATAAGTTGGTCGACTATTACTCGTTTTCCTTTTAATTTCATTATATTTACTACAGCCGTGAATTTTTTCACATAGCCAAGAGCAACCATTTCGCTGGCAGGGACACACACACTTGACTCTAATATAAATTTGCAAATCGAAAAATGGTTCTAACAAACCCATAATATTTTTGAACGACCTATCCGACGATACCACACACAATGGGAGAGACGAGAAAAAAAAATCATCCCCACTTTACGTCTACAGGAGGAACACAAAAAAAAATTAAATATAAACAAACACGATTGGTGCGAAACTTCGACTTTGGTTAACAAAAAACTTCATTACCACTAAATATTAAGTTTGAAATATGGATGAATTCGTCAAATGACCTAAATCTGGGGTCCAAAATGAACCGAGGCTGAGCCAGCGGAGGTATGCTTTTCACGCCCCAAAAGGAACCCGCTCCGAACACAGTTAAAGGCCTGGCTTGTAATAATAAAAAATGAATACGCGGGAACTTTTCATTTTTTGTTTACTGTTTATCAAAATATTACAGAAATAATATTTTGATTCACACAATTTGAATAAAACTGGCCAAGTGCGAGTCGGTCTCGCGCACGAAGGGTTCCGTACCACTATCGCAAAAAACGGCAAAAAAAACAAGTTTGTTGTATGGGAGCCCACTTAAATATTTATTTTTATTCTGTTTTTAGTATTTGTTGTTAAAGCGGCAACAGAAATACATCATCTGTGTAAATTTCAACTGTCTATAGCTATCACGGTTCATGAGATACAGCCTGGTGACAGACGGACAGACAGACGGATCGTAGTCTTAGTAATAGGGTCCCGTTTTTACCGTTTGGGTTCGGACCCTAAAAAGTGAGTTCTAGCAGTGAAAGTGAAATATTAACACCAGAAAGTGTAAAATTAAAAGCAGAAACTACAATTTACTACGAAACAAATCGAAAGAAATACCTTTAACTAAAAGCCTATGAAAATTTGATTACATGGAAAAATGGAAAAAGCAGCAGTCATTTTCAAAAACTGTATTTTAAACACAGATAATATACCTAATACTAGCATATAGATGCCTCATCCCATACAAAGGAACCGTGCCGACGTAACTAGCATTTTTCATCTGATTATACGGATTATTTTTGTTAATTGAACGCGTTCGGTTCCGTTCCACGGCGATAGATAGATCACCCTCTATATCCGTGGAACGTGATCGATGTACAAAAAATAATCAGTATAATCAGTACAGTCCGTCGGCACGGTTTCTTTGTATGGGTTGAGACACCACTGATTTTTTGCATATTTTCAACATTTAGCGAAGACCAAACAACCTACTCTATGGAGCATATATTAAATGTTAAAAACCACGGTTAACACCAAAAACAACATTCAGATTGAGACATATTCCAAATTAATTGCATATGTGAAGAGACGTTCTGAAGAGCACAAATCAAAGAAATCAAAAGTGCTTACCAGCCGAAATATTAACGCCTGATAACGATTTTCTCGCTATAAAAGTAAGTATTTATAGGATAATAGTACATTACTGCAGAATCCAGTAAGTAAGCCTGGCCAAGTATGAGTCAACCGGATCGAACCGCAGGTGAGGCCAGGATGGCTTTCTTACTGGTTGAAGCTTGTATAATGCTTTTCTCCAAAATGAAAGAAAGTTTAACAACAAATTCGTGTAATTAATATTGAAGGTTATTTGTTTGTTGTACGTCTTGATTAACGGGCTCAAAAATATATCTATCTCATAAAATGTCATACCAAAAAGAGAGGTAGATATATATTTGGAACTCTAATCTGTGTCTGGCTGGTACTATGTTTTTTTTTCTAAGCAGATCTGAAGTGGATGACCTACTGTCTAGAGATAGGTGTTTTCGATTTTTTGCACAACCGGTGATTTACCCGATATATAGTTTTCATATCGATATTGAAAATGGTGTTCAGATATCGATATCATTTAGTACAGTTTGTATAAGTTAAAATGTTATTTAGATGAGCAAACTAACAACGAACGCGAAATAATACTTAGAAAGAGGGGTAGCGCATATGGTTCCAATCGTTTGTGAAGTTTACGTTTTGTTCGTAGTTCGTACGTTTCCGCATTGTTACGGTTTTAAGTTTTGACTTATTCGTTCTCGCACGCTAGTAAGGTTTTTATTAGATACAGTTTTTGTAATATCAGTTAGTTTGATATCGATATAATATGATATCTAACACATATCCGATATAAGTTACGTTTTGATATATCGCACCAATCCCTACTACTGTCAAGTAAGTAAATTACATACTTACTTACTGGACAGTAGCAGATTCCAAATTTAAAATGTCGCTTCTTACTGGACAGTTGTGAATAAGTCTCCGGTAGAGTTCACTTTCTGGATACTTTTTAGAGATGTTATGACAACATTACATACCATTTTTGAGAAAATTACCCTTACATAACCGAAGTTCAGTGCCTGTTCAAAATGTGAGTTACCCATGCTGATTACTAATATCTACATAACTAATTCATATTCTTTATTGCTATAGGTGTCCTTAATTTTCGGCATACACGGAGCATGTCGTGGACGGGAGCTTTTAAATATAACTGTTAAAAACACTTAGTTCACGTGTTACATGTTTAGCACATTATTGTTTGCTATTATTTTATCACTTATTATACATTTTGTACTTCCACTTTTGTGTCCAGTCGTAAACTTGGTTCACAGCTGGTTGAACTTTTTCTACTGCTTCTTTATGGTTTGAACCAATAGCCATAATAGCAGTATCATCAGCAAAGGTCGCTATGGTGTTGTTTTCCAGCTCTGGCATATCACATGTGTATACCAAGTACAGGATTGGACCTAACACACTTCCTTGTGGTACTCCGGCCTTAATTGTTTTAGCTCAGAATATGCGTCCTCTTGCCTTATCCTAAACATTCTGTTGATTATATATGACTCTAGAATATCTGAAAATTCGAGAAGCATGCGTCTGAGTTTGTATATCAGACCCTCATGCCAAACTGTGTCGAAAGCTTGTGCGACATCTAGAAATACGCAGACTTGCTTGTTTTCGAGCGTTTTTTCGATGATGTTTGTTATTCTGTGTTGGGTACATGGTCTATGGTAGATTTTTTTCCCTGAAATCGAAGAAAAAGACCTTACTCCGAACCATCAATTGGTTCGGAGTAAGGTCTTTTTCTTCTATAATTGGTTTTAGCCATTTTAATAAGAGCTTTTCAAACAGTTTCGATAATACTGGCAGCAGGGAAATGGGTCTATAAGATATCCTTAGATTCTGAGTTGAGCTGCTCGATTAATGACAAATGCTTGCACTGACTGGACAGGTCCACTCAATCTGGCTGGTTGTTTCCTCAAAAGACCATTTCAAACATGAGGCTTCATGGTCTTCACATGATCTAACCAAGTATTTGTCTGGACTTTAAAAGAGACTGTGACCTCTGAGTTTACTTCGGCCTTTCTTCTCAGAGTAGTCAGATAGGAAACACCGACCTCATCTAGTTTTAAAAAATATGATCGACATGTAAAAGTGTTTGTACAAACCAACTTACAGAAAATAAATCATTTATGTTTCATGGGGTGGTTTCCCAGGCTTCGTAATCATAAAGACTTCAGCAACTTGCCTTGGCCCAGGTACATGTTTTAGCATAAATGCAGCGTTAATAAGTCTGGTATTCTTGTTGACTCAACATGATCATCATCCAGAGTCTGAAGTTATTACGAATACCCGAGTGATAAATAAGTCAAAGACATTTTTTGTTCCCAACAAAACAGTTACAATAAACTTACAAAATTACGGAAACGTATCTAATATCAATATAAATTTGTAATTTGATTATCTATATATTCGTCACTACTAAAGAATATGAAAAGCAGAGTGTGCCACGTGGTACCAAAATTATTTAACCTCGAGCGGAGTACTTTGAATCCCTCGCTACGCTTAGGATTCTACTCTAGAATCCTTCGCTTCGCTTTGGATACAAACAATCGCTCTCGCCCTCATTACATTATTTTGGGCCCTTGCAACACAATATACTACTCCTTTTCTTAGGTTAGTTCACCATCCGTCGGTGGATGTGGGAACAGATACGCTAGGTACATTTAAACGTTATCTTTTCACACGAAGATTTATTTTTAGGTTTTCAAAGAAATACCAATACCTGAGAAACCTCCTGCATTATTTAGAGTCTCATAATATATTTGTAGTATCGCGCTATTCCACTATCGCTTGATAAAATATGCAACTTCCGCAGGTGATCTGAACTGAAAGAATCCGAGGCATTTCTTATTTACTGGTGGGAACACTTGAATTGCATCGCCAGATAATAAATAAATAAACAGTAATATAATAAAACTTGAATCTACGACAAAAGGAGATTAAATCTTAATAATTAAATTAATATTATTTTTGTCATAAGTAGATCAACTTGCATCACAAATCCTTTTTTAGGGTTCCGTTCCTCGAAAGGAAAAAAAACGGAACCATTATAGGATCACTTTGTTGTCCGTTGAGTATTTGATATCAATTTCAGCTTAATACCTCCACTCGTTCCTGGGAAAAAGGGTCTTGACAGACAGAAAGACGGACGGACAAGAAAGTGATCCTATAAGGATTCCGTTTTTTCCTTTCGAGGTACGGAACCCTAAAAACACGGTTCTGATAAAAGAAATAAACTTTTTAGGGCAATAATTTCGAGATGCTACATTTTCTCAAAACCTAACTGAAAAAATTACGGTTATCGTTGCTTACAAGTTTCTGTTGAGAAGGTCCGCGTCAATGAACTCGAACTGTCAACTGCCAATTGAAAAGTACGGTTTGCATAGAAAGCTTGTGTAAACAAACGCAAGCTTTCACTTTGAAATGTTTTTTTTATGTTTTTAGTTTTTCACAAAAAAAAAATACTGACCACTTTTCGTCAGAAAGTAAAGAGGACGCTATTTTCTCCTTGTCAATGCGCTTCGTCCTGTTACTATGTGCACGTGCTCGTGGGGTGTTTTTTTGTTTCTGTGTGTCTGATGATGATATCCGTTAGGGTTCTTGGAGATATAATTGACTCAATTGTTCCTGTCCTAACAGGCATATTCAATCAATGTTTGGACAGCGGCACGTTTCCTGACTTAATGAAACACAGTAAAGTAGTACCAATTTCCAAAGCAGACAGTAACAGTCTAATTATAGACTTATATCCGTGCTACCAGCATTGACCGGGTCTCTAGTCAAAATGGGCGTGCCCCAAGGTTCAATTCCTATTCTTTTTCTTGTTTACATTAATGATCTCCCTTTTATGTTGGCTAAATTATATTTGCTGATGATACTTCGCTAATTTTTAAAAAATATAGGAAAGATACGGATGTCTTACATTTTAACGAAAGTCTAATTGTTATCTCAAAATGGTTCGCAGCTAACAATGTTTTACTGAATGCGAAAAAAAACAAAATGTCTAAAGTTCTCTTTACGAAATGTACCTCAACGTGACCTAAATCTAAATCTCGACGGCAAAAATCTTGAAATTATAACGGAAACTGTATTCTTAGGGATTACTATCGATTCAAAATTGCAGTGGGGCGCGCACATTAGAACTCTTTCGGGTAGGTTAAGTTTGGCTGCATATGCAGTAAGGAAAATAAGGCAGTTAAACGATGTAGCCACAGCTAGGCTAGTATACTATGCTTATTTCCACAGTATTATGACTTATGGCATTCTGCTGTGGGGATCAGCAGCAGACGTTGACTCAATTTTCATCATACAAAAGATGAATCCGCGCGATCTATAAAATGGGTCCTCGCGAGTCCTTCAGAGAAAAATTTAAAGAGATCGATATACTAGCTCTACCTTCACTTTATATTTTGGAATGTATTTTGTATGTCCGCAAAAATCGAGGGCTTTTCATAACTAGAAGCGACTTCCATAATTTAAATACACGCAGTAAGCACGAAATTGTAATACCCAAATTCAGATTAACGAAAACTAGCAAGTCTTTTCTTATAAACAGTATACGCTTTTATAACAAGTTGCCAAAGTCAGTTATAGAACTGACCGATGGAAAGTTCAAAAACTACATTAATCGTGTCCTTATTAAAAAAGCATATTATAAAATTAAGGACTACGTTGAATATAAAAATTTTGGCTTTAGCTCCTTCTGCGCATGCGGCTTCCCTGGTAATTCAAAACGGCACAAATATGTGGATGTCTCTAACTATTCTCAATCTTATTTTTTCTCTTTTAATTAGACTTTTTACAAAGGTTTTCAATCATCTTTATAGCCCTTTGTTAAGAATAGTTACAGCACTGATAACAACATTAGTACCACATGTTAAATTTTGTGTTGTTAGACATTTTTGGTTTTTGTTTTTTTTTACCTTTGTATAGATTCTTTTACCGATTGTTTAGTGAATGAGTGAACATTGTAGGCCTTCTAGATTTCTAGATGCTTGTTAACATTTGTTAACTTTTTATCTCGTTTTACTTTTTTTATTTATTTCTTACGACTTATTGTCGGGCCTACGTTGTCCCCCCATATCCAAGTACTAATGCTGTAACATGGAAATATTGTAAAACCAAACCATTTTTTTAAAAGAGTAACCATGGAGTTTTTTGCCGGTTCTTCTCCATAGGAAACGACTAACCCGAACCGTGAACCTTTTGTCGACGTTTTATAAGTGCCCATGTAAAATTAAAATATTTGATTTTGATTTTGATGACAATGATGACTATCCAGAAAGTGGTACTGAGTTGGGTGGAGTTAAAGTTTTAGACTTCGATTATTTATTTTTTCGTTCATCGGTTATTATATTTTTTTTATTTAATGTATTATTATTGATTTGACACGTCGCCATATTACATATTTAAATGTTTAAAACATAAGTATTCTTAATTTTTCTAAAATAAATCGTTTTGCTCACCCTATCTAAATCGCTAGGTTTGACAGCTATGACTTTACAATATAGCGCGGCACCTTCTTATTTGAAACGTGTAGTACTATTTTTTTATTAATTATCTCGACATCATTATTAATTTCCCGCTGACCATTTCTCCTCATTTGCCGAAAGATATTCATTACTAATTATAGCTCACGTACCTACATATTTATATAAATTATAAAAACCAGAATAACTTCTGTTGTGGACCACACTTTGAGAAACTAGATACTCCACACGGATATCTGCTTTGGGTCAAACGGGCTCAACCCGCATAATGAGAAGTAAACCGTATCATGAACCAGCTATTAGAGACAGGCTAGCCAGTTAGTGTAGTCACAGATAATATAATACTAGCATATATATGCCTCATCCCATACAAAAAAAACCGTGCCGACGTAACTATTATTGCGTCTTTCGTCGGATTAAGATGATTATTTTTATAAGTACTTCGATCGCGTTCGATTCCGTTCCACGGCTATAGATGGTGTTAGCAGCGGCTTGCAAGTAAAAGGGTCGGTTCGTGACAATTTTTTTCTATAAATACAGTGATGATTTGTTTTATAGTACTTTTTTGGCGTTTTATAGTAAGTTTTTACTGTTTCATTGTACCAAAATGTGTTACATACAATACAAATTTCAAAAATCGAGTGGCTTGCCTCAGAAATTTAAAAGCACGACATTTATTGAAATCAATTTTAAATGATTAGTTCAAATAATCTTTTAAATGTGAATTAAGAGCCCAATATTCCATAATATTGTGAGAACATACAATTTTTATGATCAATTCTATAAAATGTTTATTTTACACACAGTTCAATAATGAATCGATGCATATCGCGCCATCTAGTGACATTTATTTGAACCAATTTTTCATTGGTAGCATTGGGACCATCTCATCATCATCAACAACCTTTTTTTAATGTTCCCACTGCTGGGCAACAAGCCTACTCTCTGTGAGAGGGACCTTGTGCTATAGTTTAATCTATACTAATATTATAAAGAGGAAAGATTTCTTTGTTTGTACCGAATAGGCGCCTTAACTACTGGACCGATTTAAAAAAATCTTTCTCCAATAGAAAGCTACATTATTCCTGAGTGGCATAGGCTATTTTTTCATCCCGAAAACGGGTCCTGTGAGGTGGTCCACGAGAGCGAAGCCGCGGGGAACAGCTAGTTATGTATATACACACGGATTCTTGGAACTGCAGTCTGGATTTGTGTCTAGCATAATGTTATGTTATGTTAAAATTTTCGTTTTAAATACGAGGCTTTTGGCTAATTTGTACCTATAGTGAATGCCACCCTTTAATTTGTATTGTGCGTTTAGTTTGTGCAGAATAAACAATGTTTCTTTCTTTCTTTCTTTTAAGTTGTGTCTAAGAATATGTTGAGTGACATGCAGTTTCTGGCATGACCAAAGGTTATGCCTTGTGCTAAATTTGCAAAAGTAGAATCCGCTTCAAGCCTCCTTGAAAAACGTAGATTGCATATTAGACTATACCGCTACACAGGTACCGCTTAGGTAGCTGTAGCTGTAGTAGAGCTTTTTGCCACTAGGAAGCTCTTGTGCAGCAGTGGACGATGATGATCATAAGTTTAAGACTTCTGTCCAACAGTGGACTAGACCAATTGTCAATTCGTTAATGCGCTACGGAAATGTTGCGTGGTAACATTTTGTCTTGGACCCCTACTGCAGGTGGTCAATATGAATACTCATCGCCTATAGTATAATACTGGGATTCCCTTTTCCGCACTTACACTCCCATTCGGTCCGTTGTGCGTGGAGATTCAGGCTAATATAGCCAGCCTAGCTCCGCTTAAAAGTACTAGAAGCTTCCTGGGGCTTTCACAGGCTTCGCGGAGCGTCTCATCGTTCCGAAGGTTTGTACATATTGAGAAGCCACAGCTTCGCATTCCAGGATGACGTGGGTGGCTGAATCGCGGCATTAAAGCAGCCCCTGCGAAGTGTGTCTGTGGTGACTATGCACATCGCCTAACCAAACACTAGACGTACAACAATATTGACTGTCATGTTATAATAAAATAGCAATAACAGTACTCACATAATTTGGTCTCGCTCCGTCGCTTCACCCGCAGTTTGATGACACACGATGAAATGCACTGCAACAAACAATTCTGTTGTTGTTAACTATCCAAATATTTGTAGCGATGTTGTGATGATGAGAGCACACTGGTGACTGTAAATCAACTGAATATTGTACACTAGTGGTCCGCCCCGGCTTTGCTTGGGTCATAATAATTTATAGTCTATCACCATCTGCAATAATGTACCTTTCAAATGGTGAAAGATATTTTCAAATAGTTGTAGTGGTGGTTTTAGAGATTACCCTACATGACTGAACAAACTGAGGGTCACGAAATTCGGTCTCTCTCTCTCTTTATAAAATTAGTCTTAGATAGTTAGCTGTGCCCGCGGCTTCGCTCCCGTCAACTGACCCTAACCTACTTGCACTCCTGCCTACCCTACTTACCTACCTACATATTTATTTTCTAGTGTCATGGATCATTCCTTCGCGGAGAATCTTAACACCGCCATTCAGAAAATTACTTCAAATGCACAGCGCCATCTATCGAATCTCGAGTTCAACTGTCCGAGTATCTGAATTGAGTGTGTTTTGATAATTTTACTTCTTGAATATTTTAAATCCATCTAACTTTTGAAAGAGACAAATACGACTTTTGATGATTGATTTCATACTCGTATTAAAAGATCTCTAACTTTTGCTCTCTACTTCGTCTGCATGACTTTCAGGAGCACAGGGAATGCGATTTTCCATTCAAACATTTACTCCTATTTCAATCACATAAGGATTGATTTTCGTAATTTATTTTAGTGCATGCTGTACGTTGCGATCTTCAGAGTTGGTAGATACAGGCTGTATTTTAGCAGAAGCCTTTTTAATAACCAACAGGCGACGACGTATGGCAGGCGGCAGCCAGATACTTTGAAATTTTCTGTATGTTTATTTCATACTCGTATATTTTATTACTTTATTTATTTTGAAACCCCACCTGTCGCGAATATACTATTTTTTTTGACAAATGAATGGCAATTGTCCTATTGACAGTGTATTTTAAACAGGGCCATTACGAATCAAACAATCGCTTATATCGTAACTCTCTTGGTAATATATAGATTATGAGAATAGCAATCAATTCAAATGCATTATTTTAGAAAATCAGTCAGATCCAAACTACAGGAGACAGATGCTCCACCACTGCGCCATTTAGATCGTCATTTATTTAAGTACCCTCCTATTTTCCCGGGGAGGCACCCGGGTTCACGGAAGGGCGGAAAAGCGCCCCAATGGCTAGCTCTTTAGAAATTGATTGATTCAACGACTACTAAGTGCGTTTTCTACCACGTTAAATTATTTTGGTTTAATACATAACAACTGATTGCCAATCTAGCCTCTTTTAAATGGTCTTTTGAACTCTTTTTACTCATTTTGAATGCCTAATCAAGTCTTTACTCTGATCTGTAGCTACCTAATCATTAGATATGATAGATGATGTGATTGTTTGACTAAATTAACGATATTGGTTATGAGATTTGACGTAACTACGTAAAATACGCACTTGGATGGGAAGCAAAGCTATAGAAAAAACCGGCCAAGTGTGAGTCGGACTCGCGCACAATAGGCGTACCATTATCGCAAAAAACGGCAAAAAATCACGTTTGTTGTATGGGAGCCCCACTTAAATATTTATTTTATTCTGTTTTTAGTATTTGTTGTTATTCAAATTCAAATTCATTTAATGCAGATAACAGTGATCCATATTGGGTTAGTATTACAAAAAACCTTAAAATTCTAGTGTTAGTATAATTTATAGACTAGTTTAGATTTAAAGCCAACACACACTTATAAACACTGCGTGCCGAGGATGACCAGCCAGGAACAAATGTTTCCTATCTGATCACCCTCCGCACAAAATGTCGGATATCTGGAGTATAGCTCTCAGCCACAGCTCTCAGGATATAGTTGCGACTACTCCGCACTCTGCACAGCAGCGATGCAGTTTTTTTGCGCATTATGGCTTGGAAGCCATCTGTGTGGGTCTCAGCAAACATTGACGATGCGCTGCAGAAACGGGGCAGTCGCAACAACATCCTAAAAGCATTATTATATTGCACGCGCAGGACATCCAGCGATCGTTTGCTATAATTGACCCATAGATTGCCCGTGTAAAAGCTCTGACAGAAGGCCTTAAAAAGAGTAATTTTTACTAGGTCAGAGCAACGAGAAAATCTACGCGCCAACATGTTACCCCTGACCGCCAGTGCCCTACGCTCCCTCTCAATGTCTATATCATCCCTTAGGTCGTCGGTGATGAAATGTCCAAGATATTTAAATTTGGACACTCTGTTTAAATGTAGTCCATTAAGTTTTATAATCTCAGGAACAGAGTCCGGATATCTACCAGCGGCCTTAAAAACCATATATTCACTTTTGGTGACATTATATCTAAGTCCGTGTGAGGCAGCATAAGTCTCACAGACTTTGAGCATTTTACTGATAGCCCCAGCAGTCGGACCCAGCAGCACCATGTCGTCCGCGTAACTGATGTTATTGACGCTCACCCCATTTATACGACATCCAACATTCATGCTGCTGAGTTCGGTGATGAGGCCATCAACATACAGATTGAACAGTCTAGGGGATGTTAGACCCCCTTGTCTCACACCACATTCCAATCTATACTCTGAAGATAGAGTGTTAGACCACTTTACCTGGTTCTTTTGATTGGCATACCAGTACTGAAAAGTTTTCATTATTTCAGCAGGTGTACCTCTGTCCCTCAACTTATCCCAAAGCACATCATAGGAAACAAGATCGAAGGCCTTTGAGAGGTCCAGGAAACAGGCGTACACCGGCGTCTTACGATCGGTATAATATTGTACAGTATGCTTCAGACTTAAGATGGCAGTTTCAGTTGACAGTCCGGGCTGAAACCCAAACTGGGCTTCATGAAGTTTTAAAATGTTTTTCAAGTATGAATCAAGCAGACTGTCCAATACTTTAGCCATGATCGTTGCCAAGGAAATCGGTCGATAACTGTCCTTATTCGATATGTCCCCTACCCTGTTCTTAACGATTGGAACCACAATAGTTTTCATAAAATTTTCTGGCAGGTATGAATGACTTAAACACATCGCATAGAACAGTGACTAGACCCTCGGCATGTGCACTCCTGCATATTTCAAGTGCTCAATACTGAGTCCATCATGACCGGGAGACTTGCCTCTGCTCATGACAACAATACTCGGCGCCAGCAGAAGGAGCTGAGGGACCAAGGGGAGATTGCACCTGAAAATGTTTCATAAACATGTTTGCAATATCTCCGTGATCACTCTTCCCCTCCACACTCACCGCGAGGCTAGGCCCAACATCCAATTTACCTGTGGATTTCCAAAATTTACCAAAATTTTTAGTAGCTCTTTGTTCTGCTAACAAGTCCATTTTAATTTGCTCCTGATTATTTTGGCACCATTTCAAACGACTTTTGAAAATTTTGCGAGCCTCTTTCATTTGTTCATAAACGTAACCATTATTCGGTCGTTTATGTTCTATCCAGGTTTTAAATTTAAGCCTAGACTCGTAGTGAGCATCATGTACATGTTTATTCCAGCCACACATAGGACGACATTTTTTGCGAGGTTTACAGTTACTCAGCTCTTTAGATTGCTTAGCTGCCTCACAAAGCACGTTCACAATCCGATCATACAAATCATCCAATACATTTTTATGTTCAGGCAAACTACATGACCCATGACTGCACTCCGTTAGTTCCTGGGGGAGATCAATATCACGCAATTTACTGTTGCACACCAACCGGTATCTGTCAATTTCAGAACAGTTTCTTTCACCCCATACAATCGCGTTACGAGGTACTGTCCGAGTCACCAGTTTTGACCTTACTATATTTAAATCTGATACAATATATATGGGCAGATGATCAGAGTTATAAACATCCTCTTTAATACCTACATCTACAACAGTGGCCCATGCCGATAAAGATACCACACAGTGATCAAGCCATCTCCTACACCCATGCGCATCACTAATAAATGTGTAGTGATTTTGCTCAACACCTAGAATTTCAATATCAGCACAAACCCATGACTGCTCCGCACAGAAGCTCGTCATTTCATTATAGAAGTTTTGCCCTGGGTGCGCGTTAAAATCGCCCAACACAAACACATTCTCAACTTCATAACTTGCTACAATAGCATTTATCTCACTTAAAACATTAGTAAAGATGGTCAAATTTTCCGGCGAGTCTATAGGCATGTAGACAGAAAAAACAAGAATAGATCGGTCACCAATAACTGCCTTAATGGCTACAATTCGATCATGTTATAGCGGCAACAGAAATACATCATCTGTGAAAATTCCAGCTGTCTAGCTATCACGGTTCATGAGATACAGCCTGGTGACAAACAGACAGACAGACATACGGACCGCGGAGTCTTAGTAATAGGGTCCCGTTTTCACCCTTTGGGTACGGAACCCTAAAAACAATCCAGGTGCTATGTTATCTCTTTACCACTCTTAGATTCAAATCAAATCAAATCAAAATTTCTTTATTAAATTAAGCCATTAGCGGCACTTTTGAAAGTCAAAATAATAATAATTTAAAAGTAATAATAATTGATTCTACCGTCCATTCGGAAATGTAGCTTGTTATGGAGAAGAATGGACAAGAAACTCCACACTTACTCTTTTTGAGGACTTGTAGTCCACCTTTATGCATAAAGTCTGAATAAATAAACTAAGTAGGCTTCAAAACAGATAATAATATTGTTTCTAAGAGGTAGCACACAAAACACACCAGGCTGCTTATGTCACAGTATTTTTCTAAAGTCCTACTGAGCCTTTTACACGAGTTGTCCCGTATTCTGCAAACCGCAGGAGTAGGAAAGCGTTGGACTTTTAAACAAACTACCTTTGTGTTTTGTATAATGCCTTGGTAATTCTTACAGAGAGATAAGTTACCTAATATTTATGTAGATGCTACTTACTACTACGGTAACATATTTCAAAAATATATCTTTATGGCAATTTCTTGCTTTAAGAATATGAAATTAAGGGTACACTAGTCGACGGCACGAACTATTTTGTGCGCGGGGTTAAAATGCATTTTATATCAACCGACAACACGCGCGGAAGAGATAGATGCTGTGATGAGCAGTAGGAAGCTAGTTCGCGTACGAATACACACTTTTGCAAATTTTTTGCGAAATGGATAATGATTTAGGACGAAACCGAGCGCGCGAAATTTTATAAACAGACCTTTGGCAGTCTAGATATCATGAAAAAACTACTAAATCTATCTGTTCAAAATAAAATTATATGCATTGCTGAACTACTAATCTATCCCTGTATGGAGGCCGTTTTGCAATATTCCATCTTCTTATGGTATTTATTTGCGCTCGAAAATGCGTTGAAATTAGTGTCGAAATGTGGAACTTTCAAATATATATTTTTTTTACTTTTTTGCTTCCATACAGGGCTAGATAATGATGAGACAAATTGATATCACTTTTTATTGTGAACGTATTTGGTCAAACAGTGGAATAATCCCTAGACTACGTTTGTATGGACGAATTTTCGACTAGTGTAACCTTAATTCAGTGAGTAGGAATAGGAATACCAAGTAGACAACGAATACTCAAAAATGCGTTGAAATTAGTGTCGAAATGTGGAACTTTCGACGCTCATAACTTTGAAATATATATACTTTTTAATTTTTGCTCCATACAGGGCTAGATAATGATGAGACATATTGATATAATTTTTATTTTGAAAGTACATCGTCAAACAGTGTAACCTTAAGTATGGATAAATCCTCTTGGGCATGGAATTTATAAGATGCTTTGCAGAATTTTTTACATGCTTCATATATACTCGTAAATTGCATATTTTTCTAAGAGCAAACTAAGGAAAAGATTACTGACAATATTTTGACTATATAACTATGTACCTACCTAGTTCAAAATATTTCTTTTTGTATTTTTGAGTGCTATAATTCGAGTCTTCATCTAATCCTGATTAGTTAGATTTATAGTTAATACTCATTTAGACGAAGACTTTTTTTATTCGACAGAATCGTTAGCCCCTAAAATGGGTCGATGATCCAGTACAGATTTCAGAGATCCGCTGAATATGAGCAGCGCAGGACCGGTTATTGTGGTCATGCTTGAGAATACCTGTATCCTGAAGTGGACGTCCTTTATCTGAGAAGATCATCATCTTCCTATTCTTGTCCCATGTTATGGGGTCGATGCAACACGTCTTCATCTTCCATTCTGTCCTATTAACCGTCACGCTGTCACTAACACCCTTGTCTTTTATATCACTCAGGAGTGCCAAGAAAGAGAAAGAGCCAAGAAAGAGATGGTGGGTTGTGGCAGGCCACAACCCACCATCTCTTTCTTGGCCTTACTCACCCTCTCCGTCCATCCATATTTATGTTCATAACTCATTAATGTTTTCTTAGAAAATGATGCAAAAATATCGAGTCTAAGTACTCACCTCATGTATGTGTCCGAGCACCTCAGCCCGGGACATGTCTTCGAGCCGGGTCTCGTTGACGTCCATGATCTCGTCAGCCAGCTCCAAGTTGTCCCAGTTCCCAGCTGATGGTGACCCTGGGGAACAATAGAATATTTTTTATGTAATGGAATGGTAAAGGAAAACCTTCTAGAAGGCCAAAAACTTTATGGACATCTGTTGCAATACCAGAAGAAGCATCTGGATCGCATCCCCTATATGTTGACGATGCTTAACGCACTCGTGGAGACCAACTCTGCATTTGACTTGTTTGCTGACGAAAGGAAGACGATAATGTTAGAATGTTTGCGGCCCTATGAGAAGGCGGAGTGAAAGGATTAAAGGAATTTAGTAATCAAGGCTAAGTTGCTGTACTAAGTAAAATTTTCATCTCAGGAACAAAACTCAATACTGATATTTAAGAGCTTAACTGTACACGAAGCAGACACGCCCTTTGGCCCATGATGGGCTAGAGAAATAGATAATATAACCAGCCAATACGCTATAAGAGGGAGAGGGCCAAAGTCCACCAAGCGAGCCCAGTGCGAGTTGCTTAATAAGGATATTTAATACCCCTACAAAGTACACAAGATGAAAGCTTTTGTAATCCTGCCTTTTTTAAACTTTTTCCACTCTTTTGAACTTTTTACCGTGAAGAGTTATTTTGAAAAAATAAAATAAAAAATATCGTGTGTGGCCATGCTTAGATACCTACTAATCTGTATCATTTTCACAAGTTCCTCGGCCTGTCCTACAAAACTACCAATAAAGTTAATTTAATTAGGTATATAACTTAGGTAATAAAAGTTTTAATACATGTCTGCTGAGCGTGTCGATTAAAAATATAGATTCTCGTAGTAAAGTATTTAATCAATTGTAATTATTATGGCCCAATTCCTTAGCAACGGTGATACCATTTGCTGACGCAGTCATTAGGTCCTCACTTGTAAATTCAAGTTACATACGCGCGTGTATTTGTAAGTCCGTAGAAAAGGGATCCACCATCCTTGCAAATGGAAACCAAAACACCACTTTAGGAACCTACTTGATATGAAAATTAAATTGCCGTACTTTTACAGTTCCTCTGCATCTAAATAATAAATTAACTGTCCTAAATGAAATGGCAGAGCGTCAGCATCCGAACTCGGAATCCGAAGGGTGTCTTTGTAAAAGCAATGTAAATAATGAAGAACCTCGCTAACAAGCTCTTCCCACTTTCTAGGTAGTCTACTTGAAATTAATCAATCCTTCGCTCTTTATTCTTGGCGCTTCGCCTAGATATAGTTTGATAGGTCTTGTTACTTGTTTAAATCTGCAGGTCTGATATTTTTAAATGTTGTTTCTATGAGTAAACTATCACAGGATTATCAAACTTTTCTATTACCTAACTTCCCTCTTCAGGATTTCGTATGAAAATAATATAGAATGTATGCCTAAGGAAACTAAAGCGTAGCATCTTTGCTGAGAGGCTCTAGTCCTATTGGTAGGAAACTTAACGAGACGACTGTAAAAACATTCATGCCTAAATATAAGTAGGTACCTAAATTATTCCAACTTTCAATTATTTTAATTTCCTTTAATATTTACGGATGTAAGAAGATATGTAGCCAATTTCTTGACGAATCTAAGCTCAGGAATCTAATTTTCTCACTTCAATAATACTTCTTACTGATCAGTCTTGAAAGGTACCTACCTAAATTATTCCAACGTTCAATTATTTTGAGTTCCTTTAATATTTACGGATGTTGAAGATATGTATACCTTACATACTTATGTAGCCAATTTCTTGACGAATCTAAGACCTAGAATCCAATTTTCTCACTTCAACAGTTTATCATTGATTCATCGATTATGTTCTTGTATCTTCCTTCTTACTGCTCAGTTTTGAAGTCTCTTGCTCAAACACTATCCTCCTACGCGCTATTCTTTACCAAATACCGTCAGGCCTGGAAACTAAGTCCGTGACCTCGCTCCAACTAGAGCCCAGGAAAAAGGGGCTCGTGCCTCAGCCGGGTACGAAGTTAGTCGAGCATGCCCGAAATGTACACATGAATAAAGCCAGATTTGCTCATAAACATGGTAGGGTAACCTATCACAAAATCTAATAAAATTCCTAAGCAGTAACTGAAAAATTATAGGCATTTAGTACCAATTTGAGTAAATACAACAAGAACAAGAAACAGTTTGCAAGAGAAAGTACAGAACAAGGTAAATTAGGAACCTAATTTATGTCCTTAACATAAATATTTTGTAGACCAAAGAGAAAAAAAAAAGAATTTGTACACATTTTTCTTCGCTCGTTCGACTGAAAGTTTAAAACTGGGAGAGCTTCTTCGGGATCCTCGATAGTTAAGTATCAACAATAATGCAAGAATATTTAATAAAACTACATGGAAATTAAACAGAATAAGTAATCGCTTTATCGGACGGTTCTTCGCAGAAATCTTTACGCGTTCAGACAGCATTTTGTGACCTCGAGGAAAAGCGTGGATTTTTTTAGCAAGGGTCACAAAATTCTTTGATAAAATTATCAGAGAATGGTTTATCACAACTTACCGTATAACTTAATTTTATTATCCTTCGTTTGCACTACTATAATAACATAGCCTTCTAGGTCAACAGATTTGCATTTCACCGTAGTCATTTTATCTATTGCATTTATTTGCGTTGTTGGTGCGTTAAAAGTATTCATTTTGCTATATTTTTTAATTAATTACTATGTCTAAACACAAAATAGCTATGAAAAAGATCCATTCACGCCCCCGTTGTAAGAATCAATGGTTATTTTTTTAATTTCATGCCAACGTTTACGCCAACGCCACTTCAGACACAGCCCACTTTTTGAACAACTATTCATTTTTATTATTTTCCACATTATTTTTTAAATTCTAACCCGGAGATAGTAAATCGGCCATAATTATTTTTGATTCTCACTCGTTACAAACTTAAACACTGCTCGGACATCTAAATAATTAGTATCACAATTTACTACAAGTCTGTGCTAATGTAATTTCACATGATTTCAACGTATTGTCGAGGTATAGGCGAATTTCAGAGCATTTTCACTGTGACAAGTCACGTTATGGTGTTTAGAGTAAACGCGATCGGTTTATCACACTCCCTAAATGTTTAGTACATTTTATTATTCACGTGTACATAAATTGAAGGTTTTTAGTTATTTATTCGGTTATTAATCTAATATTTAAGGCGTATCAACGTGTTTTTGAGAGTGAAAAACCGGTCCCACGTCCGCGGGCTGGGTAGCCGCCGCGAATGGATACGACTATCCCATTTTCGCGCGATCAATAATGCTCCCTACCCAGCATCCCTTTAGACTCCCACAGACTAACGTTCTATTTTCCACATTTTGACCAAGCCAGATTTTGACTGTTTTTAGTAATTAAATTATGAAGAATACATTTATACTGATAAAAAAGATAATAAAAATTACAAAAATCGAAAAAAGACCAAAAGAAGATTTCGCAAGGTCCCACCGAGATTTGAACTCGGATCGCTGGATTCAAAGTCCAGAGTGCTAACCATTACACCATGGGACCGCTTAAGTGTCATCGTGAAATTACTGACAGCTATGTTGTAATTACAATAATTTGAACGAAAATTTTTTTTTTTTTTTTTTTTATTTGTGATGGGTTTGCTCTTGTTCATGTAATAAAAAACATCGATGTATATATATATTTAAAAAGAAAAATTGGAAATTAAACTTTCTAAAAAAACTAACTCTTGGAGCTCCTTGCCAAAGTAAACTCAACACTTCGCAGTAGTCACATTAGATGGCAGTACGAAACGAAATAATTGTATACGAAACATCAGCCGTGTCTTGGCGTTCTTTGTGACTAACGCCATCTACTGTTTGGGATGAAAACTTATACTGATCATATGTTTTCGTGAACCGTAAATGTAATGCTGGTTATGATACTAATTTATAAATTAGCGAGCAATTAAATACCTGTAATATACCATTTTGCTTTAGATAAGAAATATTTGTTAATAACGAAAATTTCATTTACAAAATTTGTACAAAATATTGTTTGCGGTCCTATTTTCAGCATTTGCAAGCATGTTTTTTGTTTATTTAGTACATAGCAACACCAAACGTCAGTTTGTCACTGACTTCGCAACGGTATGGTTGTCATTTCGTCCGTCTATCAAAGAACGTGATAGATGAATGGAAAATAATTAACTTTATCGCAGCGAAGACGCCTCTCGTATCTCCTCGAAACGTAACGTCGCGCGTGTTACAACACATTTGTGATTTTAAAAGGGTGCTCGCTTTGATACAACACCGCCATGATCGATGTTAGAAACAAAGATGGCGGAATAATACGGTGATCATAACCAAACGCGTTGTTTTGTCGTGTGTAGCGTTATGTGCTGTGGTGGGCGGCGGCTGCAGCAGTGTCGGGGTGCGTGAGTGAGGAGGAGAGGCGCGATGGGGGCGCGGCCGGGGTGATGCCGCCGCGGCCAGCGGCCGGCCGCGCGGCCATGGCGGCCGACAGCGAACGCCCGTCGCTCGCTCTGTTCACCGCCGTGTACGACTATGTGGCGCAGGGAGAGGACGAGCTTTCCCTGCGCCGCGGCGAGATCGTCGAGGTGCTGTCGAAGGACGCCAACATCTCGGGAGATGAGGGCTGGTGGACGGGAAAGATCGGCGACCGCGTCGGTATATTCCCTGCCGTGTACGTGACGGAGGAGGACCCCCTGGCCGTTGAGCCACCGCGCGTGTCGTTCTCCGAGCTGAAGCTGGAGGAAGTGATCGGTGTGGGCGGCTTCGGGAAAGTGTACCGCGGTTACTGGAACGGTGAGGTGGTAGCAGTGAAGGCGGCGCGCCAGGACGCGAACGAAGACATCGACGTTATAAAAGAGAGTGTGTTGCAAGAGGCGAGACTGTTCTGGGTACTGCAGCATGAGAACATAGTGTCGTTGAAGGGTGTTTGTTTGGGAGAGCCGAACTTCTGCCTGGTGATGGAGTACGCGCGCGGCGGGCCCCTGAACCGGGTGTTGTCGGGCCGTAAGATCCGGCCGGACATCCTGGTGGACTGGGCCATCCAGGTGGCGCAGGGCATGGCGTACCTACACGTTGGTGCGCCCATGTCCCTCATCCACAGAGACCTCAAGAGCTCTAATGGTGAGTTGTTAGTTTTATTAAGTTTTTATTAAAGCTGTATTCAGCTGATTTTATTTTGAACTAAGCCTGTAAACATCTCTTCTTTTGTGTGTTTAGTGGTAAACTACATTATATAAAAGTACTCTTTGCAACATAGTATGTCATGCATAAGCGAGCTATCAACACAGAGCTGCATCATTAGTTTATTGAGAGAGTAAAACTAAAACAGTTTAGGTATTTTCAAAGACTCAAATTCTGCATATTTCTCACAAGATTACAGTAGGTTAACCTGAGATAAATAGAACATGAATATTAATGGCTGATATCATAATAAAGCGCTTCTGAGGTGATGGTATTGTCTGACTTCTATTGTAGTAACCCATGTTTCTGCTTTGGGTTTGTGAGAAACGGGGTATAACTAAGCTGTTCTCCAACCTTTTATTTTTTTTATGTTTATCTTGCAATCTTGTACATATATGTCCTGGTGGCCCCAGTGCCTATGACCTCGCCTCACATGCTTGAGGTTGTGCGTTGAAATCCAGGCAAGTACCAATGTGACTTTTTCAAATTCATACCTATGTACTTTCTAAGTTTATCTTGGATATCACAGGCAAGGTTGAAGGAAAACATTGTGAGAAAACATGGACTTATATAGTTATTATTTATTTATTATATGCTTTATTGTACACCATAAAATACATTAATAAAAAAACTTAAGTCTAAAACACATACAATGGGCGACCTTATTGCTTGCCGCGATCTCTTCCAGGCAACCTGGAAGTAGTAGTGGATAGTTAATGTAATTCTGTAATAGCCAAGTCAGAGGCCTGTGGGGTTCCCAGAGGCGGCTTTATTAACTCTGACACCAGAGTTGGCCACATCCTCACACTAAAAAGAAAGAAAGATCTTGAAATCAGTTGTAAACCTTTAGCAGATTTTTCAATGGATATTGTTCAGCAACCTGAAATATTTTACATTTCTTCCATCAACTTTTTATCAATACTTTGGTGTTACCAAACAAAAGAAAATTGCTTCCTATTTTGCTATCTTAATTATTATTTTTATAATAATGTTCAAATGTCATTAACCTATATTGTTATCAGTTGCCAAATATCCTTGAATGTAAGCCCAAGGTCACACCTACAGCTGTGTTATCAGAACGGAAATTGTCCGCATTCCAATAGATAACTCTATTGACTGATTGATAACTTTCCTGTCAGCTGTCGTGCCCAGTTTGAAATTACTTTTATCAATTTCGGACAAGCCCTAACAAGATTATACCTAAGGTATCTACTTTTGTGTGGCAACATGTTTTGTTTGTTTTAGGCTAGGTATTTGTAATAGATTGCTTAATAATTTTGTGTTACCAACTTGTCAGGAGTTAGGTGGTGGACTTTGGCCCCATTTTCTAATGGGGTTTTGCTGTAAAATAAAGTCCACCTTCGAGTTAAGTTCGCTTTCATACATGAACTATCAAGTCACATACTATGTTATGTTTGGTGTACAATAAAGAATTGAAAATTAATAAAATACTGTAGTCCTAATACCTACCTAGTTAGTAATTACGCTGAGCGTTTACTTGTAGGTGTGGAGGAAATTTCAAACCTAAATAGTTTTAAAACAAATATCATCACCTTTTTTCGCTATGTTCTCAGACCAAGAAAATACAAGGAAAAGCTCCTAATATGGTATCTGTTTACTAAAATTTAGTAAATGATTATTCATAATAAATTTATGTAGGTACACCTATCTAAACTGATCTACGTTTATGATTTTCTATAATATTCGCCACCAGAAGTCATGCATTTTTATTCTGTAGTACAAAGTATACTGGCACTCAACAAAGAAGTCCGTTGATATTTCACATTTTACTTGTCGCAATAACTCTTTCTTCGTAAGAAATTGAAAAATCTAATTCATAATCCTAATTAATTACTATGTTACCGATACACTAAGACAACAAGTATCATTCGCAAGCATCAAGTTTAATTATTATTAAGTATTTTTATAATCTTTTTACAAATCCTAATTTTACTTTCCAATCGTCTGGAACACCATCAACTGAAAAGACAGCACGTATGGGACACACCCTGATCAGTAGTAGTCAAGTAGAAAGTCGGCTCTCACTGTAGGACTGTAGTTGAAGCGCTAATATGCACAGAACGGATCTGCTAGTGGTTTGAGAAACCGATCGTAAGATAAATAGAAAAAAAAAACAAATCCTAATTTTAATATATTTTGATCAGTATTTCTAGAGACTTTAACAAATCATACTTGTTTAGATTCATAATCGTGAATGGAAATACCTGGACGACGCCCTAGAAAGACATAGGTACATAGACCTTATTCTCTTTCTTTTTCGTGTGAGGATGTGCCCACCTCTGGTGTCAGAGTTAATTAAGCCACTTCTGGAACCCCACAGGCCTCTGACTTGGCTATTTCAGACTTACATTAACTATACAAAGTCCAGGTTTCCTCACGATGTTTTCCTTCACCATTGCCTGTGATGTCCAAGATAAACTTAGAAAGTACATATGAATTTGAAAAAGTGTCATTGGTACTTGCCCGGATTTGAACCCACGACCTCAAGCACGAGAGGCGAGGTCTTAGCCACTGGGCCACCACAACAGACCTTATTGGTGATGTTCTTCAGAAAGGCCAGGTGTGCAGTACTCATAACCGACATGTGTGTATGATTAGATGTATGAATGTGAGTGAAGCAAAGGAAGTATGTAAGGATCATAGCAGGTGGTGATCTGTGGTTTCTGCTTAGCCCCATGGGAGAGAGGCGTGAGCTTATGTATGTATGTACATATATATATTCATAATCATAATTTAAATATCCAATGACCCTTATGCAAGGGTTTGACATATCTACCCACATTCTCTTTTTATTAACTCGCCTAAATTGCTATAAAAAACTGCCAATAATTAAAAGCCTTGTGCGCATCACATTTGAGGGTTCTCTCAATACCCGACTGCAGCGGAGCCCAAGAGGAGGGGTAGTAATGATTTTATGTATGATGTAATTATTACTTAACACTTGTAAATTATTTACTGCCTTTTAAGAAACAGCTATTCACTATTGTATGCCTAAAATGGTGCCAAAGCAGCAGATGTCAATCGGAATTTTTCTCACCTTTTGGGGACTGCATAATTGACACTTCTTGAAACTGTAGTTAATTGGAATCTTTAATGATCATGCCTTTTTGTTGATTAATTTAATGAGCTTGTTTTAATGTGTGGTAATGTAATCAATTTAATTGTGTATTATACAATGTGTTTTTTTTATATCCCATAACTCTAGGGTTATATTCTATTTAAAGTAAAAATAATGAAAAAAGTCCAAAGGTGGTCCAAAAATGCATAGTTTCGAAGATGTATTATAAATCAAAATTAATTTAGGTAGGTATTTCAAAATATTTTGCGTCCTGTAGGATGCCGTGATTATGCGCAATATTTTGTATGAAAAATTTAAAAATTGAAAATAATTCATATGCCAGTTGATTACGTCTTTTTAGTTCGCTTCTGAAGCAGTCGGGTTTTTTTATTTTCTAAATAAACTTTTTTTTAACAGACTTCAAAAAAAGGAGGAGGTTTTCAATTCGTTGGAGTCAATTTTTTTGTTTAATCATAGGTAATATTCATAATAATAACTAGGGAGTCTTTTTCAGGGATTTGATTTTCGCGCTTTCTGTAGTGAGAACCATTGTGCGCCAACTCACATTTGCCAATATGATTTTGGCCGAGAATACACAATATCGCCGCCGTATAAGTGTTTCCAGACATTTTCAAGCCTATTGAAACAGAGAAATCATAAATGGACCTGATTCAGTTTAATATACCTACAAAAATTTTTGGAAATTTTTAGCCCACTGCCGAAGGAGGGTAATGTGTTTATCAGTCTTATGTATGTATGTTTGTTCCTATGTGGCGTTCTAAAAACCAAAGGCGTTGGCCGATTTTGATGATTCTTACTTCAATCGATTCGTCTTAACCCTGCGACTGTCACTGGCTACATTAAAATTTGAAAAAAAAACAACAGATTTTGGGCGCCATTATGTGGAGGAAAAAAATGGTTTTTTACCGAGCCCATCGTGTGGGGTATCAAAATAAAGGGTTCTAAGAGGTGATTGCAAAAATATACAACACTTATATGTTTAAATGTACATAATTAAAAAAAAAAAAAGTAAAAACGAAAAAACAATAAATCTGACTTCTTAAAAAGAGAACTAAAGACGTGAACAAGAAGAAAATCATGCTGTGCAGTCGGAGGATACATATTCGGGAGCTGGCTGACCAAAACCAGATGTATCCTCCGACTGCACAGCATGATTTTCTTCTTGTTTACGTATTTAGTTCTCTTTTTAAGCAGTCGGGTTTTTTTATTTTTTTTATTAACTTTTTTTATCCTTTTTCTTTTTTTCCTCTTTGGCTATAGAGCCAATGTCGACTATTCTGCCAGTGTCATGTAGAAAGCCATCGGCCTCTTGTCAATTTTATTTTCATTGATAGGGTCGCGCATGACCACTGTCTCACCTGATGGTAAGCGGTCGACGGTCACTATGTCTCACTCAATAAAATAAAATTAGCATCCCTAAATTAATCACAATCATTTATTTATCACATCTAGTCGATACTTACCTATAGAACATTTAATTACTGCAGTGAACTGGGGCACGAGTGTCACTCCGCCTGCTCTAAGGTCTGTGACCTCTTTTCATACACAATTCAACAAATTATTATTTGTACGCAGTTTTTGTTGCGCACAATTACCGCTTGGATTATTGTGCAAGCGTAGTAACACCTATCCTATTTTTCTTTCTTCTTTTTATCTGTTTACCTATTCTTTTTTATCAGGTATTTGTCATACAAAATTACGTCGAACAGACTTTATTTGTACATATTGTTTTCTAATAATTACCTACTTGGTTATTTCACTGAATCTCGTAACCACTAGTGGAGAAGTAAACGCTGCTCAAACGCGTCTCTAAAACAATCGAAGACTGAATAGGTTATTTCTAGGCAAGCGTGCGCGCAACAGGCGGGCGAGCACGGCCCACTGTGACAGGCTTGTGTTACACATTTTTATCACAGTTTGGGAGCAGAAACCGTGATAAAATGCGTGACTCAAGCATATCACAGAGGCCGTGCTCGCCCGGCAGGTAAAATAGTGATCAAACGCGAGTCTATCATTAATAAAAGCACGCTCTGCCGTAGGTTTTGCATCTTGTCCGTTCTTCTCCACATAGACATTTTTCCGAACGTATGGTAGAATCACTCGACTCATAATCCATCCCCTTGCGAAGCCCTGAGCCGAGGTTCGTACCCCACAGAGGGTTGCCCTCAGCGTGGTCGCTTAGGTTTAGCTTTTATTGCGCTGGCTGGAGGCTCTAGTTTAGCCTCCACAGGATCGCCCGGTTAAGCAATAGCCTATCACTCTGATTGAACTGATAAAAATATTTGTATGCATACGCAGCGTCTTCGCGGCGATCACACGACGTCAACGCCTACGGTCGACGTCGGAAACAGTTAGCGCACAACACAATAAACTAAAGAATCTTGTCATTCTTAAAGTTAGGGCCGGCGCTCACTGACGGCATGGCACGGCAAAGGATTTTTCGTGGACATATGATTTTCGACCTTATTTCAATGATTTTAGCGTTGAAATTCCTTTATTTCTACTCGAATGCCGCAGCATGCAGCGGCAGAATGATTTGGTATGCTGAAAAGTGTCGTGCGGTGCCGCGGCAAGGTAGAAAATCATTTGTCTACGTAAAAATGCTTTGCCGTGCCATGCCGTCAGTGAGCGCTGGCCCTTAGTGTCTCGATGAGTAAGCAACATGCGTATTCTGTAAGTAGATCTAAATATGAAAAAAGGTAACTTAATAAATGGTGTTATAAAAATAGCAGATTTAATTGGCATTTAATTCTTTACTTATTTATTAATGACACAGAGTATGCCCAGGCGCAGGTAAAGTTGTTAATCAGTAGGATAAGGTATAACATAAATCATAATTTACGACATCGTAGGTTTTGCCGTAAAATCAATTATGCTGCCTAATAATTTAACATATTATCTGCCATGTTGGCTTGCCCAAAAATTTCTGAGATTTACGTAAATCGTAAATTTGATTACTTAGGTACAATCATCATCATCATATCAGCCGAAAGGCGTCCACTGCTGGACATAGGCCTCCCCCAAGCGGCGCCTCATTGACCGGTCCCGTGCGTCTCGCAACCTTCACCAGGTCCACCTGGTAGGAAGCCTTCCAACGCAACGTCTTCCAGTTCGCGGTCGCCACTCCAGAACGTTTCTGCCCCATCGGCCATCCGTTCTGCGAGCAATGTGCGCTGCCCACTGCCACTTAAGTTTGGCAATTCTTCGGGCTATGTTGGTAACCCTGGTTAGGTACAATACATAAAGTCAGTTAGGAACATTTTGATCGAGTCTGTCGCCAATATTGAAATAACCTTAAGTTCATCGATCCGTGCTTGTAAACAAAGGTTACATTTCAAATGTCACTAACCCTATTAGTAATAAACGCGGAATAAACTACAGGCTCATTATTTACTTACTTTATGTATGGATAAACAGACGTTAATCGGCCTTGATTGAGTGTTTTATTAAAGGCTTGTTTACGTAAAATTGTTGTTTGATTACTTACAGATGTTAATACTCTATCTTGTTTCCATCATTTTAAACCTCCTTGCTATTGGGAAGACAGGGTAAATGAGAAGTTATATCGCTTGAGATTCCTGTTATCCAAAGGTGGCATGGTGACATTATCAATGACTAGCTGTCCCACGCGGCTTCGCTCCCGTCAACTGGCTACGTATCTGCCCTATTCTACACCTACCCTACACCTACCCTACACCTACCCTACCCTACCCTACCTACCCTTACTACTATACGAATGTACCGGCGGCGTCGATCTAATTAAAATTTAGAACATAAAAGCTGCTATTGTGAGTCAATATTAAAAGATAGACATATGCTGTCGCAGACTTTTTTTTAGAACTTTTAAAGAAGAACAATTCCATCTTACATTATATTTGCGTAACTTAAACCGTTTACGCAGCGCACGCAACAAAAGCTCTCAAAAAGGAATATTTTTGCCCGTTTTTGCACCTTCCTCGATAAATGGACTATCCAACAAAAAATATTTTTTCTATTCCAACCAGTAGTTCCTGAGATTAGCGCGTTCAAACAAACAAACAAACAAACAAACAAAATCTTCAGCTTTATAATATTAGTATAGATTATATAAGTATAGATAATGAATGTAGATAAGTCATAAATGTATGTGTGATTGACAATGAGCTATAGAAATGTTGGCTTGTCGATCTTCAAGTTGAAGCAGCGTTGCCGAGGTCGCTATGAAGATGGTTGATCGCCCCCTAACCCCTTACATATCGATACCCTCTATGGCTCTCTAAAAGGTTAGTCACACTAGATGAACCTGTGAAGAGACTCAAGGCTCTTGCCTGGCAATCGCCTTCATTTTGACAACACGACAAAATCTATCACTTCCAATATAGAACGTTGAACTGACAAAAAATTAAAACAATTGTTTTTAAAAATGTGCTACGCAATTAGACGCAGCTGTCCCTTTTCTTGACGATATTATAATTTCTACGTGTTCACATTGTCACAGCATGCAGTTGACGCACAACGGCACAAAGACGACATTCATACGTCAGAGTAATAACGTAAAATAAAAATATGGCGTCATATCTGCATGTAAGTTGCATGCATTTGAGTAGCATATTAACACCTTGTCGAAACTTTACATTACTATTTACATAGGGAGTAGAATATTTTCTTTAAAAAATAGACGTATTTTAAAGAAAATATTCCGTGAGCTTTTGGACCTCCCCTCAAAGTATAGTTCTGATGTTGGCTACAATGGCTGCGCAGTTGTAAATCCCATACAAAAACAACACCGATCCTTGCCTTGCTCATCGGAAAGCCAACTTCAGGGCGACCCAGAAGTTTGGCAAGAACTATAAGTACTACATATAGTATTACTTGAATTGCCTGTTACTATTTACGTTTTAGAACGCAAATAAATGAATATCTATAAATGAAGGTACTTCCGTCTTAATAAATAGAACAAGCACGTAGTACTAACGTGTTGAATCGGTCTTGTAATTGTGCACAGTTAACAAATTACTAGCCTATGTTGCTGTTCTACATAATAGTGCACTGTGAGCTAGCCAGCTGCTTGGTTTCTTTGCTCGAATCTTAAAACGTGTCCAGAATACTAAACGGCTCAGAAATAAGGCCGCTTTCAATTTCCTAGACTTTTTGACAAGGATAGAAGTTAAGAATTCAAGTACCTAGATGACTTGTAGTTAGGCATCTTTCCATTTAAGTTTATTGGTCTATCTGCATATCAATATTGTGCTAAATTAAATAAAAATAAAAACCGGCCAAGTGCGAGTCGGACTCGCGCACAAAGGGTTCCGTACCGTTATCGCAAAAAAAAAACGGCAAAATAAACACGTTTGTTGTATCTGAGCCCCACTTAAATATTGATTTTATTCTGTTTTTTGTATTTGTTGTTATAGCGGCAACAGAAATGCATCATCTGTGAAAATTTCAACTGTCTAGCTATCACGGCTCATGAGATACAGCCTGGTGACAGCCGGACAGACAGACCGACGGATCGCGAAATCTTAGTAATAGGGTCCCGTTTTTACCCTTTGGGTACGGAAACCTAAAAATGATTCCGAATCTTCAGTTTCATAGCCAAGAAATACTTCAACAAACTGAGGGAGGTGAAAATTCCAATATTTCAATCTCCCCTTCAGTTCAGCCCTTACGGATGGGGCGCTAACCCTTTTAACATCAACCATCCAATCAGCTGAAAGCTTCCTGTCATCGTAGCTGCCACGTGGCCGTAATTGGACGATATTAAACGTATATACGGATTTCCACAGCGATCCAGTAATCACACATATCTGGGCAACGTTTTGAACGGATTTTCATTTCCGCTTTTTGATGTTACGCCGATTTATCGGGGCTTTTGGGCGATGTGTAAACGGGGATCTAATGTTTGCTTGTTTGGTCATAGTTGCAGCATCGAAAACAGCTAGTTTAGCATCTACTAGAAGATGAGAGTAATTTCGTTTATTTGTGTCTATCCCAAAGTAAAATCATCATCATCATCGTCATTTATTATTTTATCATCGTCGATAGCCACTACTGGGCATAGCCTTCCTTTTGGGGCCAAATGCCAGTTTCATCGCAGCTCTACCCTGGTTAGCAACAACGTCGTCCGCTCATCTCGCCGCCGCGCCGGTCATTCAAAAACTTTTAAATGCCATCAACTAACATAACAAAAAAACCAGTTACCTATCTATTGCCGCTAATTTCATAACATAACGCGAACATTTCTCATTTCTGCATAACCTTGTCTGTATGTCACGGCCCCGTTTCCGTTCAATCTCCTCCACGTATCCGTTGTTTCGCAAGATTCGCATCCTTCATCAATAGCTTTGGGATTTAATAAGCGATTTGTTAAGCTCAATACACGACATGGTAAGGCTTTTAATAATCTGAGGTTCTCGCCAAACTTCTGGGCCGATGCGCAAGGCACGGATCGGTGCTGTTTTTGCACGAGATTTACTACTGCGCAGACATTGTAGCCGACTTCAGGGCGGCCAAGAAGTTTGGCGAGAAATATAATCTTGTCTATATTTCTCACATTTGCTGGCGATATTGACAAGTCACTGGGACTTAAAAGGCAAATAATAGCCAAGCCATCTGTATAAATCTCGTGAGTGCTATTAAGCTTTCTGTCTCTTCCAATGGCATATCGTTTGACCTGAAAATTAAACCCTGCACGGAAGTAGCGGATGCGACCATTATCAAAGTCAATCGATGTCAATGACAAGGTCAAGTATTTTGTGCACCACAGACGGTCAGGATTCTTATTAACATTCCACTTCTTTATGAGAAGAAACATTGCCGTGGGCCTGTAACACCTTGAAAAATCTACGATTCTGGCATTCTGTTAACTCTGATAAAGAATGCCTTACTAATTACAAAACTGTGTTAAACTTTCACTTGTCAACGTGTTATTGAAATACATTTACGCGGCTTATAATTGATCGTGCCAAATTCAGAACCTCGGTATTTTGTTAAAATAATATTAATTCAGAATGCTCTTTAAGGTTGCCGAACCACATGTGGTGTTGAGAGTGACGTGGTTATGATTGAGACTACAACAGCTGGTTATTACGACTATGACATTTGATGCGACCCGACTTCAATGAGTGTCGCAATGGAATTGAGACGGTGTTCGATAGACTGAACGTAAACTTGAACATTATACAATTTTTACATCAATAGCTTCTGCCAGCGTCTTCACCCGCGTGAAACAATTTTCATAATTATTAATAATAATTCCGGTATAAAACGTATCCTAAGCCTTAATCTAGGACATGGTCTACCCGTGTGCATCCAAATCCGTTCAGCCTTTTAGATGAAACGTGAAAAGGTAACAAGTAACAACAGACAATCGGAGTTACAATTTACATTTATTAACCGACTTACCAAAAAGGAGGAGGTACTATCTAGGTCTATGTTCGACTTCATGTTTGCCGATTTCTCCGTCAATTGTGGACCGATTTTGAATTTTTTATTGATAGAAAGAGTATGTTCCGAAATT
The DNA here is from genome assembly GCA_948252205.1 of Orthosia incerta. NCBI lineage: Eukaryota > Metazoa > Arthropoda > Insecta > Lepidoptera > Noctuidae > Orthosia > Orthosia incerta. The sequence continues at coordinate 29,286,708 of OX411755.1, read as the reverse complement.
GGTCACATTTTAATTTGGTGAAGATCTGATGAAGAACTCCGGAGATATACAATAGAACTCTTCAATAAAAAACGGCAAATCCAACCATTTCATAACATAACATCACGCCTGTTCGCTCTAAAGGGGTACGCAGATGTGTACAGTTAACCTTGGTACACTCTCATTACACCAGTTATGTTCAAGATTCATGGTATTCGGGTAATCTGTTCGGGCATTATAGGTACCTTACTAAAGGCAAGTTGCCTATTAGGTACCTACAACTAAAAAGTGAAAAATAAAAAAAACTTTTACAAAAAAATACTACCGACTTCCAAATAAAAGCACTACAATGTGAAAAATAATAGGTAAAATATTTTTTCGTTATGGACATCGACTTCCAAAAAGTCGGTTGTATTTTTTTGTGAAAAAAGTTTTTTTTATAATATTAATATAGTAACGTATGATACACTACCACAGATTACCTCCCAATAGATACCGCTTGCCTACTGTTTTGTTTGATACCGAGCTCACCAAATTTGGCGGAAGGCACGGGTTGCGCGGGGAGTGACAAGTGCGCCGTGATTGGCTATTCAAGGTCACGGTATATGTCGAAGTGACGGGACCAACACATTAAATGTCGATAAAAATATCGATATTTTTCAAAAAGAATGGTATTTTATGTAAAATTTCTTAGGCGGCGATTTTATAATTACTTTAATAATAATATAGAAAAAACATTGATCGAGAAAAGACTTTGATTTTAGACAGAAGTGATTTAATTTAATTTTAATCCTATGTAAACAGGGTCACACTGAGCTCTTGTTATGAGTAGAGCACAGTTAGTTCAAAGTTAAAATAATCTAAATTGTTAATTTTTAAATAATCAATATTAACAAAAAAAAATATTCTCCCATATCATCTGCCTAGCCTTTTCCCAACTATATTGGGGTCGGCTTCCAGTCTTACCGGATTCAGCTAAGTACCAGTGTTTTACATGGAGCGACTGCCTATCTGACCTCCACAACCCAGTAACTGGGTAACACGGTACCCCTTGGCAAGACTGGTGTCAGATCTCAAGCTTCTGACTACCCGTAACGACTGTCAAAGATCTTCAAATGACAGCCGGGACCAACGGCTTAACGTGCTTTCCGAGGCACGGAGGGAACTCGGTATGTTGAAATGGTCACCCATCCACGGACCGACCTCGTCAAGCGTTGCTTAACCTTGATGATCGACCCATGCGGCTGTTATTATTTAGCCACAAGCTCCTCCCAGAAAAATATTCTCCCATATACCTAATTAAATATCGATAATCGATACTTTTCGATAAGCAAAAAACGTATTTTTCTCAACATTTTTACTTCGGTGGGAAAAAGATAGCAATATAATAATTCCGTATGAGTGAAATGGACTTTCACAAAAGACATCAACGAGCGCTACTGTAAAGTGTGTAATTTCGATTTGCTAACCATTATAACTTGACCTTTTTTAGATTGTTCAATATTTATTATTTTGCCTACCGGTGGAATGCTATCCCATCTTTTTTTGAACTTGAAGGGCTGTTTGATTTTCCACGCCATTTTACTGCACAATTCGTCTTTTTTTTTTAAGGCAAACCGTTGATAACTATTTTTTAAACAGAATTAAAACTAGAAATCGCTTGCGTCCCTACAGTTCCAACTTCTGGCCGACACTAAAGAGATCATACCGTGCACTGAGATATATCAGCCTAAATAAACTGATGTGTGGTGCGCGTAAGTTGTCTGCTATGCGGAATCTATTGGGAGGTAATCTGTGTACACTACTGAACACACTGGAATTTCTCAAAAGCGTTCTGAAAAAAATGTCCTTGCCTCACTATCTGTCACGCTACTCCATCCATTGCCAAATATACTTAGCGATAGATAAAAATACAATTCTGAAGCCTTATGAAATACTTTGTGTCCGTAATCCGTATTACGTATGCACGAAATGGGACATCGAACGTCCGCGAGCTAAGGCCAATCGTATCCGTTTGTAAGCAACTTGAGCATGTGTGACGCAAACTGCCGCCGTAACGGCTTGGGGTTTCTCTAAAGCCTTTGTATTAGATATCCGTCATGTCTGTTTTATAGACCATGATCCCTTCCGTCAGGAAAGGTTGAAGGGTCTTGTCTGAAATTTTACTAGCTTCCTGTGACGAACTGGTCCCTTGAAAAGTAGCTAGAAGGTTAAATTTGTCTCCAAACCGAATGCAGGGGCGATTGTTGTAACAAATACGTAATTTTACGACTACATACAAAAATGAGGCCAACATCTTGGGGTATAATTTAGGCAACCTGTCGTTATAATGTGACTTGGCATCTGGTTGAAAATCGAGACATGTCTTTGAAATTTCGTTTTACAGTGATAACACTTCTCCGTTTTTCTCAGAACTAGGACAAGTTTCAAAATTAATTGTCCTCTTTTACTATGTTGACCACTCGAAAGTTTAAATTGTGTTCGAGACCATTTATCAAAAGGTTTCCACCCAAGACTTTTTCTTAGTCTTCCAATATTTTTATGTAAAGACTAGCTGTCCCACGCGGCTTCGCTCCCGTCAACTTGCTACCTACCTACCCATCTACCCTACCGTAATTACCCTACATACATGATTGTTGCGTAACTTAAACCGTTTACGCAGCGCACGCAAGCAACGGAATCTCTCAACATTTTTCATTTATGCTCCGCTCCTATTAGTCGTAGCGTGATGTTATATAGCCTTTAACCTTCCTCGATAAATGAACTACCCAACACAAAAATAATTATTCAATTCCAATCAGTAGTTCCTGAGATTAGCGCGTTCAAACAAACAAACAAACTCTTCAGCTTTATAATATTATATACTAGCTGACCCCCGCGGCTTCGCTCCCGTTAACTGGCTTCTTACCTACCTCCTACCTACCTACCCAAATTTTTTTATATCCCATAACTACCCTATCTACCCTATCTACTCTACCTACCCTACCCTACCTTACCTACCCTACCCTATCTACCCTACCCTACCTACCCTACCCTACCTACCCTACCCTACCTACCCTACCCTACCTACCCTTCCCTACCTACCCTTACTACTATACGAATGTAACCTGTAAACTTTTGTTTCTACCGGCGGCGGCGATCTAATTAATATTTAGAACATAAAAGCTGCTATTGTGAGTCAATCTTAAAAGATAGACATATGCTGTCCGGACGTTTTTTTTGAACTTTTAAAGAAGAACAATTCCATCATACATTATATTTGCGTAACTTAACCGTTTACGCAGCGCACGCAACAAAACCTCTCAAAAAGGAATATTTTTGTCCGTTTTTGCAACATTTTTCATTTATGCTCCGCTCCTATTGGTCGTAGCGTGATGTTATATAGCCTATAACCTTCCTTGATAAATGGACTACCCAACACAAAAATATTTTTTCAATTCCAATCAGTAGTTCCTGAGATTAGCGCGTTCAAACAAACAAACAAACTCTACAGCTTTATAATATTAGTATAGATAGATACCCTCTCAAATGCCGGGGTTATTTGATATTAACGGTATTATGGATATTTGAAAGAAGCCTGGTCATCGCAGTAATCCTATTAGTTACAATAACAGGAAAGTCATGATGGATGGGGTTCCCCTAACTGATTAAGATGTGTTAGATACGGTTGGTTGTGAGTTTTCGTAGTAAAACTACCTAGATATAATTTTGAGTTTAGTGTTCGGGATTTATGGGATAGGTAAGAGCTAAATCAAATTAGAAAATTTCATTAACCATTGTAATAAAATTAGGTGGGTAGTTTTAGAAAAATATGACAGCGTTATCATACGTACGATCTTTCTTCTAAAGTATGTGACCGGCTTTATCTAAAGCCTCATTAATCTTCCAAATGGCGACCATTACCGCTAAATAACCTTATTTGTCGACTACCGATCGGCGGAAGAAAAGCGGATACCGATCGACTTTCGTTTTACCGTGAGAATATTGTGACATTGTAGCCATTTTCTGTTAAATTAATATGCCGATTTTGTAACCCGTCACACCAGTTGGACGCAATTAGTACGTATGCGAATTGCCGACGTTAATCATTATAATCAAAATGTGACAGGAATTAATCGGGTCCGTTCCCACTCAACCCGAAGAATAATACCTGTATATTTCTATTTTGATAGGCGTAAAAACGTGTAAAATTTAAATAATGTTTGGATAAATTAATCAATAATTAAACAAGTAGATAGATAGATAGATCATTTATTTAGTGCACACAAAAGACACAACACACAACATCTTAATTAAATTATTACAATTTTCATGTAGGTATGTTTGTGTGTAGTGCCAACATAAAAAGAAAAAGGAAACCGAAACAAAAGTAAAAGTGACACCAGAAACATAAATTTAAGTAAGTACTTATTCTTTTTAATATAGTATACGCTTTGTACTTTGTAGTAAAAATCACAGATTATTATTAACTAGCTGACCCGGCAAACTTTGTTTTGCCATAAAAACGCCAAACATTCATCTACCCTACCCTACCCTAACTACCCTACTTACCTTACCTAACCTACTTACCCTACCTACTCTACCCTGCATACCCTACCTACCCTACCCTACCCCACCTACCCTACACGACAAATATTGACATTAATATTTATACGATAACGTCACGTCACTCAGTTGTTTTGCCTGCCCGGAACCTCTCCACTAACACTTAAACTTTATGGTATGGTATTAAAGTTCAAATTGACTTTGAGTATTATTACGAATCGTTTGTATTGGAGTATAGAAAAGTGTTGTTTTTAGACTTTTTCAGGCAATTTTTTTATTTTTTTCTCTCCGTAAGAAAGAACCTTCTCCTAACAATAACAAACACAACAAAAAAAGAATTAGCAAAATCGGTTCAGTGGTTCTCGAGGTTTGCACTTAGCAACACATTTAGCGATTCATTTTTATATTATAGAAGAAGATTATCATTACAATCTTATAGCTAGTGGGACGTTTATAGACTAATCCAACAAATACCACCGTATTTGTTGGATTAGTCTATAAAGGTGATTATAATTACTAGGTTAACAAGTAGGTACTAACTTCCAAAGTGTACTAATTTAAGTTATTTAAAATTAAATATCACTTTGCCTGACTGTACAAATGGCACTGAATTGGTAAAACTTCTGGTATTATTCTTCGGGTTGAGTGGGCACGGACGGACCCAATTAATCTCGGTCTGTTGATATTTGATGCTTGAGATTTTGTTCTATAATAGCCTAAGATCCCACCGCTAAAAGCTGAAAATTGCCAGGTACCTCTGCAATAATCTAATATTCAACTATCGAGTGTCATTTATGAAAATCAAGTTTTTAAAAACTATTACCTGCAGATTTCTGCGGAGGGATCTCGTACTATAAGTACCTAATCGAGGCGGTTTCCTGCTTGATATTTCCTTATGTTTCTTCAGCTTGTTCTAATAATAAACGTCGAAAACATTCCAGGTTGACACTAATAACACGTCCGCATAGCGTCTGCTCCCTTTTAGCGCTAAGCTTTCAGAGCAGCAATCTCACTTTTAAGAGTGTCATTGAGACCACTTCATATTAATATCTGTACCACAGATTTCTTAGGTAACTTTTCTTAGTTTGATGTCTTCGATCTTCGTCATCATTTCAGCTGAAAGACGTCCACTGATGGACATAGACTTCATCCAAGCGTCGTCACATCGACCGATCCTATACTTCTCGCATTTCATCATCATCTTCCTGCCCTTGTCATCCGCAACTCGTTTTCTTTTTCCATACACTCCTGTCATCTGTCACGCTATCACTGATTCCGTTTTGTTTCATATCACTCTTCACACAGTCCATTACACTTGGGCCTTCCCCTCCTTCTCCATCCGCGATTTTCATGTGATTCTCTGAAACTGTACCTACAAGTGGTGGGGGGTTGTAACTCAGTTTAGTAGGCAATACCATTCTATTAGACGGTTATTTCGATTATTTCAGCTGTTTCGACTCAAATTTCCCAATTTCAAGCTTTTATCTAAAGTAGATCGTAAAGCGAAATAATCCAGTACATTTTATCGCAATATTCAACGCAATTTCAACCGTTGACAATGAAAATATCTCGAGTGCTAAGATTTTTAACATTACATTTATTTCGCAAAGATTGGAGCGATAGTAACTACTGCTAAGTTATTTTCCACTTAAGCATTCTAAAAGTTTTTTTAACCGACCTTAATTAAAAGGTGGTTATTTTTAACCTTGACTCATAGCAAAAATCATCCTTTCCAATCTAGCCAACCATTAAGTCATAGAAAACACAATGTACTAGCCGACCATCAAAACATAATTATTATCTCAATGAAATCAACAAAACAATGGATTGATTGATGCCACAATAAATCAAGACTGAATGAAGCGTGGATTAAAAACAAAACTACCTTCATATTATAACTACAGGGTTTTCGTCAGATACCCGCATTGCGGTGTTCCACCGTGGCACTGTAATTAAAAGGGCTAAGATGAAGTTAAAACTAAAATCGTGGTTAAGATTAATGGGCTATTAAGCTAAAATGTTACCGTTAAGTTAATGTAGATGGGAACTGAGTTAACTTTGTTAAAATGGTATTTTAGAGGAGCTTAATTTTCTCATGGGAAATTAATAGGAAGCTGTTCGTTTGTACTAATGATTCTGTTCATATTTGTAGCATTTCGTTTTAGTACCAGTATGAGACAATTAAATAAATTTATGTTTTGGGTATGATTGTGGCATATGCATAGTCGAAAACCAAAGAAACGTCGGCTGGTAGGAGGTTATTAAGCCACCAGGCAGGCGAGTCGATGGCGCGTAGTGTTCCACGCGCGCCTCTAAGAGATGTCAGCAAAACTGACGGGGTCCGGTGCCTGTCTGGGTCGCGGATAAATTTGAAAGAGAGTTACCGCGGCCCTGGCTTAAGCAACTGAAGGAACACGGGTAGGTTTTAACCAGTAAAAGTCTGACACGCCCTCCTGCTTAACGCTGATCGGGAGAAGTCATTGGACGATTTCCCAACCCAAATAAAATAAAAAATAAATTGAGTAGGAGAAACAACGTAAAAAGAGAATAACTTTAATATGACCTACGAGTAGTGTAGGATCATGCTTTTGAATTTGCTTTGTATGGTATTTTTGGTTGCAATAATGCAAGCTTTTATTGCACATTCGTTTTAAGTGTACATTTAAATAATTTACAGTAAATTAAGTATCTTTTATATTTTGGCAAAATGCCGTATTTGTTCACCGTTCAGTAAAAAGCATTGGCGTTCATACAAAATGATATAATGGATACTTTAATACATAGTTCAAACTAAAACATAATCGATAGTTTGAATACCTATATTGTTTAGTACAGTAATACGATAATCGATGCAATACCCATTGCATTGAATCTTACTCGAATAAACAGTTCTATTCATCGAACACAAAAAAGACAACTATGCGTAAAGTTATTGAAGTATTCATTCAAGCCATTGATCCACTCTTACAAGTACAGTCAAGTGCACATCATTGAAAACTTGAACTATGAAAACCGATATGCCTACACCGAACCACAGTAAAAAACAGCCGTGTAGTTAGACTTGACAGTGCCACATTGATGCAACAAAAAAAACAAACAAATTACTTTTATAGTTTTCATAAAAATTTGTTCTAAAATTGATTTTTAGATAGAATTACCTTCTTCGTCGACATCGCCTTTTCCCGTTACACGGGGTCGGCTTTCCCAATCATGCGACGCCATTTCGGTCTTGTGCTTCACCTTCCGTAAGTCCCATGTCCTTTTGGACCTTCGTAATCCAAGTAGCTTGAAATCTTCCTCTTCCCCTCTTCTTCGTAGCCCCCAACGGAAAAAAGAGGGGTGTAATAAAGTTTGACGTGTGTACCTGTGTTTGTGTAAATCCCCGTATTTGTGTATTGTCTGTGGCATCATAGTTCCTAAACGTATGTACCGTTTTTGTTTTATTTGAATGGTGACTTTATAGAGAGCAGAGCATCTGTTCAGCCGTTCTAAAGTTATGGGCGTTTTACTTTTTGAAACAGGGTGTTTTCGCAAGATATCGTGTCATAATTACGTGTTCAATAGATACAGATAAATTTATGTAGCATGAAATAAAAAAATGTCTTTAAATTTTACTTGTTTACAATGTGATCAACTGTTCGTCGAAGTAAATGACCTCACCATTTCAGTTTTTGGACTCTTTTGATTCAGATAGAATTATTGCCGATCTATTTCTATGAAACCACGTTGCACTATCGCCTATAGTTCTCGTCAAACTTCTTGGCCGCCCTGAAGTTGGCTACAATGGCTGCGCAGTAGTAAATCTCATACAAAAACAACACCGTTTCGTGCATTGCGCATAGGAAAGCCAACTTCAGAGCGGTCCAGAAGTTTGGACGAGCACTATAATACAGTCAAACTGATAGCATTAATTTAGCTGTTTACAGCATCAGCATTATGAATATGAACAGCCTCAAGATTCAAGAATCATAATTATAAACAGGCCGGTTACCCGAGACATCGTTTTTGAGTTGCGCACGCGCCGCGCGCCGCTCGTGTCAGCCGTGTTATTGTAACATAAGATGTTTTACCAAAAGTGGGCAAAATGAAACCAGTTGTAATGCCACTGTTCTGATTACAGTGCACTGTGGTATATTCAAGTGATATTTAATTCCAGACATGTTTTGTAATTTTCAGTTTTGTCCTCTTTGTCAAGATTGAAACAAAGAAAGTGTACAAGTGTTTGAAACAGGAAATGTAAAAGAATGTATGATTATGAATATTGTTTTGAATAGCAGAGGTATAAAAAACCGGCCAGTGTGTGTCGGACTTCGCACATTTAGGGTTTCTTACCAAACCGCAAAATTAAGTTGGTTGTAACAGAAAAAATGAGGGAATTGCAAAGAACAAAACTGATTTATCAATATTAGTATTTGTTAGTATAATATACGTAATAAACATTATCAGTATCACCAAATTTCAAGTTCATAGGTCAGTGGGAAGTTAAAAATTCTTTGGAACAAAATTTTGTAAGAAGAGCTGACTTTGGTGGCTTCTCATTCCATCCTTTTCCAGTATTTTTAAAACAAAAAGATACAGTATTTATCTACGCTACGAGCTCTAAACAACGATAATGGGGTAGGTAAAGGGGGGGGGGGTTTTGCTGTATGGGAGCACCCCTTACAAAGATTACCAATTTGTATGGCTTTGGTTCAACAAGATGCTTATACTGTGAAAATTTTAAGACTGTAGCTGCAACCGTTTGGCTGTAAAACCTGTGTGACAGACAAGACGGACAGACAGACACGTGAGTGACAGCAATAGGGTTCCGTTTAGACCCTTCAGGTACGGAACCCTAAAAAGTATCTCTAATACTATGACGAGGTAAAATTAAATTGTTTCTACTTACGATTTTTTTTACTGGTAGTGAGCTAAGTTTGATAATTATGCTACTTTGTCATGGAAAAACGGTCCTTATGGAATAAGCCAAAGAAACGAAAATGCTAGTATTTAATAGCAAAACAATGGTTCACTTATTTTCTTTCTAATAAACCTTTAGCCTCATAAATATTTACATGTCTAACATTTTTCAAGCTTTATAGGTCCTAATTAATAAGTAACGCACCCAATCGTGGTCACAGTTTCCATGCCGTTAAGCAAGGGTTATTATGGCTAAAAGATTAAGTTGTTAAACTGAAAATTGTACCTATGAACGGACTTGCGTCACTAGGCCACTCCTGCAATAAGTATGTAGGTATTTTATAAGTAAAACATAAAAATGTATATATTTTAAAAGTTTAAAACCAATTAAACGTTGCCCAATTACATTTTGTGTAGTTATCAAGCTGGTTGTGTGCTCCATGTTAACAAGAGTTTATCTCGAATTAAACTGTCAAATAGTTGATTAGATATTGAAACATTTTAGAGGACCTTGTTTGTTGAAATTTTAAAGGTGCGAGTTCACCGCGCGACCGCGACACGCGACCGAGGCAGGAGACGCGCGACGCCACTTGTCCTTAGGCTTGGTATGGGAGTGAGTTAGCGCGCGAGACCATGTCGCGCGACAGGAGACCGCTAGCCGGTCTCGCATCTCGCTCACGTACTGGTGGCGCTCTAAATGCCTGAACATTTTGTCATTTAAGAACTAAATAACCATTTTTTTATTGACTTCCATATTAAAAACGATATTTTCTGCCCTCATGTTGTAGGTATATAATTTATATCCATTGTTTATTTTTATAATAATATAATATCATATCGTCGTATTCTTTTCCTCCAATTTCCTGCTTGCCATTGCAATGTGGAATTATAATTTTCAACAATATAACTGATTTTAACGACTAAAAGTGCGACACATGTCTCAGATCTCATCCTCACGCGCGATTACCCCACGAGACCGCGACGCGACGCGCCGGCTCGTCCTAGGCACGGTGTCTCGGCCGCGTATCGCGGTCTAACGGTGAACTCGCACCTTAACATGGGCCGAATAATTTTGTTGAATGTTCACTAGGGACAGAAACAATCAATTGCAATTACGTGTGTGAATCCTCACATCATCTTGCCCTTACCTACCCTCATTTATTTGGGGTCCACATCATTTCCTCTTCTTTCATACGGAATCCTTTTACTTAGTCAACTCTCATACATCTGGGCACACAAGCCAGAACTAACGTGCTTTAAAACTATTGAGCAAGTGTGTTCTCGTTGTAAATTCCAAGGAAACTGATACGGTGCCCTGATAACTGACCGTCGACTAGATCGTAAAGCAGGTTAATTGTGAAACTGCCCAGTAAAGAGGGCGTTTAGGTTATACGCCCTTTGTTGACTTTATCACCACGGGTTTACGGCCTGGTGAAAGCCTCAGCACTGTTTCTCGCCACGTTACCTTTAATCTGTTCAGTTTAACGATACGGAATAAATTGTCTGGTATTAGGGCTTGGCTACATGGTCTACACTACCGGTTGCACTGGTTTGCCTGAATTTGTAGCTTGTTGTTGAGAGAACGCAGATTTTGTGGGTATTGCCAAAACTCCCGTTAAAATTCTGGGCCAGTCCCGAAAGTACAGACTGTACTGGAATATCGGGGTCTTGTAAATCAATTGTCAGTTCTTCGGTGTTAAAAAAATGATGGATGTCGCCTCCAACTTAGAAAAGGCAAGTTTGATGATGACAAAAAGGTGTCGGTCCTTAGTCACCGTTTTATTCTGTACTTAACATCCGACTCAACAATAAATTGTAGTTCTAAAAACTAGAAAACACGCTTTAATGGTAAATCGAACATAATCGCTAATCCTGAAGAACCTGGTAAGGATAATGGGACAAACTATTTCATTTATTGCATTGTCATCGGTTCTTGATAAGTGTGCATTGTTTCAAATCAATCCGACGTTTTGAAGGGGGTGAAAATCACGTTAAAAAAATCTGTTACATTGATACATAGATACATACATACCAAGCTAATAAAAGCGTGTTAAAAAATAACACTCAAGCAAAGGGCCGTGGGAAGATATCTCCATTCTCAGTACTGTGTTGTTTTTTCTAAGAAACAAACACGTCATAAGTAGCGTTGTCTGTCAAGTTGTACTATAATAAATTGATCTCGTTGATCTCGGAAGGCTGTCAACGTTTTCAATGTCATTGCACTCGTAATTTAATGATTCTGTAACGACATAGGACGTTTTTCAACTGAGGTCAGACGAAATTGATAAATGATTCTTAGATTTTTGCTCCTATATGGAGGCATGGTGGCCCAGTGGCTAAGACCTCGCCTCTCCTGCTTCAATTTCGGTGAGTTCAAATTCGGGCAAATACGAATGTGACTTTTGCAAAATCATATTTGTACTTTCTAATCTAAGTTTATCTTAGACAACGCTGGCATGGAAACGGTGAAGAAAAACATCGTGAGGAAACCTAGACTTGTCAAGTTTGAAATCACCAACCCGCCTTGAGCAAACGTGGTGAATGGTGATCAATGCTCGTGCCTGCTCTGTGTGCCTTTGCTCTACAGTGGGACAATACAAAAATATTATAATAATCTATAATGGAATCTTCTTCTATATTATAAAGCTGAAGAGTTTGTTTATTTGTTTAAACGCGCTAATCTCAGGAACCACTGGTTGCAATTGAAAAATTATTTTTGTGTTGGATAGTCCATTTATCGAGGAAGGTTATAGGCTATATAACATCACGCTACGACCAATACGAGTGGAGCAACAATGAAAGATGTTGCAAAAACGGGCAAAATTATTCCTTTTTGAGAGGTTCCGTTGCGTGCGCTGCGTAAGCGGTTAAAATTACGCAACATTCATGTATGAGTAGTAGGTAGGTTAGGGTAGGGTAGGTAGATAGCCAGTTGACGGGAGCGAAGCCGCGTGGGACTGCTTAGTAATATATATGGTTAATTACAGGCTGGTTATTAGTATTTATATTATTACTAGCTGACCCGGCAAACTTTGTTTTGCCATAAAAACACCAATCATTCATCTACCCTACTCTAACTACCCTACCTACCCTACCCTACCTACCCTACCCTACCTACCCAACCCTACCTACCCTACCTACCTAAATCACATAAACCATCTACTTTTTTTATTTATTTTTATTCGAGATGGGTTTGCTCTTGACTCTAGTCTAGGTCAGAGGTGACAGAGACAAAGTCGACGATGGAGTGAGCTTACCCAGACGAAGCCTGTTCACTCTAACTTTGAAGAGATTCGGGTTGTATGCGTTCGGAAACACAGACGCAGGCAGTGAGTTCCACTCTTTTGCAGTGCGCATTATGAAGGATGTTTGGAAGCGCTTGGTGCGAATTGGTGGAATAGCAACTAGTACGAACAAAGCCTAAACATTTGGTTTGGATAGGTGAGCCCGTTCTTGAGTTATAAAATTACAACGAAAAGTGGCATTGATTTTTATATTATATATAAATATTAAGTATATGGGACAGCCCTTCTAGTCTACCGGTTTTCTGTGTCGTAGTAGACATAGTAAAGCAAGGTCAGACAACTAGTAATTTGCCAATATGTATGTTTACTCACTTAGGCGAGTTACGTACTATGCGGTTTAGCTGCGACCGCGATTTGGTAACGGCCCCGACTTACGTATGTCGTGAGTTCGAATCCAGGCAAGCGCTTTACTTTGTGTAAATTATTTCATCACCACTGCTTTTAAAACGGTGTAAAACGGTGAAGGAAAACATCGTAAGGAAACCGGCATGTCCTAGAACCAAAAAATCGAAGACGTGTGACATCCACCAACCCGCACTGCGCACGCGTGGTGGATTAAGGCTTATTACAAAAAAAAATACCTCTCTCATAGAGAGGATGCCTGTGCCCCAGCAATAGAACATTATAAGGCTGATGATGATGACGCTAAAAGCTAGACAGGAGTGCTGAACTTGAGAATACACTTTTTACCTTCTTCTAAAAGAAACAAATTATATTCGCAAGAGTGCAAGCAAACCTGGGAGTCTTTTAGTCGAGAGTGAATAGGTAACTTCTAAGTAAGCATGCTCCATCGTCCATCACATCATCGCTTAACATCAAGGAAAATAATGATCAAACGCGATCCTATCAATAATTTAAAAAATACACAATATATCTGTCTGGAGGAGCTCGTGGCTAAATGATAACAGCTGCACGGGTCGATCATCAAAGTTAAGCAACGCTTGACCAGGTCGGTCCGTGGATGGGTGACCATTTCAACATACCGAGTTTCCTCCGTGCCTCGGAAAGCACGTTAAGCCGTTGGTCCCGGCTGTCATTTGAAGATCTTTGACAGTCGTTACGAGTAGTCAGGAGCTTGAGATCTGACACCAGTCTTGCCAAGGGGTACCGTGTTACCCAGTTACTGGGTTGTGGAGGTCAGATAGGCAGTCGCTCCATGTAAAACACTGGTACTTAGCTGAATCCGGTAAGACTGGAAGCCGACCCCAATATAGTAGGGAAAAGGCTAGGCAGATGATGATGACAATATATCTGTCTACGGCCTTGCCTACTGTTTCGTTCGGGTAATATTTTAATAACAGCTGGCCATGTCACCAAGCAAGTTTTGTGACGCCGCCGTTAGACCGCCCAGTGCGTCTACAGCCTAGATTTAAAACGGTTAGAGATTGAGATATTCTATTTCTCCATATTTCCCAGAACTCGTAAACAACCAGAACCAATTGGTTGCAATAATTCGTCTCGGAACGAGGCCGCTATACAATTTAATATTTTTCCGTAAACAGGTATTTGCGTAAACAATTCACTGGTTTCAAGTAGGTAGGTATTTGTCTTTGTTGTTTAATTGCCGTTACGTAGGTACTAAAACAGACAATGTTTCAGTTCAGCTGTTTAAGTTTCCCGAAACGGAAATTGAGATGACAGCCGTTACAATTTTTACTTAGAAATTAGATGTATTTGGATGATTTAAATGTTCTGTAACAATACAGTGCTACAAACTTAAGTTCTTAATTGCTAAATTTCTTCAAAACAAAGACAATCGGAAAACTGGCCAAGTGAGAGTCGGACTCGTGCATGAAGGGTTCCGTACCATTATCGCAAAAAAGCACGTTTGTTGTATGGGAGCCCCACTTAGGCGCAGGCCACACAGAAATGGCGTCGGGCGCGGACATGGCACGGGCGGCTTCCTATTCCATTCAAATTTCATACATAATGCATGGAAATAAAACGCAATTTAGGACACTCGGTATATCGTTGCTCGGACGTGGTTATGACACACATAAGTCAACCCATTGATATCAATACCGATCCCCCACCTAATATTGTTTTGCGTATAGAATAGTAATGTAGCAACAGTTATTTGCCTTATCGTCCACGCTTCCTCAAAACATGTTTAGCATGCGCCAATGTTATGCAAAACGGACGATTATGGGTAAAACCCAGTAAAATTGTACCGGCAGACGCTCGATTGACACAGAGTAACAAAGGTTCGGTACACACGGCAAAAGTGTTGGTCTACCGGTGAATAACTTACTTAGATTTAGGCGCAGAAACTTTTGTTGTTAGGTAGGCTATGGTAGAAATGTCATTTTGTTCTTCTAATCATATAGGGTGTGATAAAAGATTTTTATACTGGATTTGAAGAGGCTTTTGATAATTAGGGGTTTACTATTTATAGACTTTCAAGTCTCAAGACTGCGTGCTTCAACGCACGTGTAAGCAAAAATCTAAGCCCTTAGTTGCCCAATTCTTTATATTTTTGCTCAACGTACCACTAATGTGACGAGAATCATGTATAAAACAATAGAATTTCAAGAATTATTAATTAATTAATGTGGCTTTATTATTCAAATAGGGAAAATATTTGTGTCGCAGAGATTCTTTGTGCTTTTCTTTGCAACCTTGAGGTAAAAATACTGCACGCGATTTTGTACTTATTAACTACTAGCTGTGCCCGCGGCTTCGCTCCCGTCATCTGCCTGCCAACCCTACCATACTTACCAGCCTGCCTGCCTACTCCACATACTCAAAAAAACTTTTTACAAAAAAATACTACCGACTTCCAAATAAAACTACAAAGTGAAAAATAACTTTATTTTTGGAAGTCGGTGTCTTTCGTAGGTACCAATTTATTGCGTTATGGACACCGACTTCCAAAAATAAAGTTATTTTTCACTTTGTAGTTTTATTTGGAAGTCGGTAGTATATTTTTGTAAAAAGTTTTTTTATTTTTCACTTTTTAGTTGTACCTACCTAATAGGCAAGTTGTTTAGTAAGTTACCTACTCGTATGACGCCAGAATATATTACCCTAATATCATGAAACATGAACATAACCGGTGAAATGAGAGATCTGCGTACCCCTTAAGAGCGTACTGGCGTGATGTTATGTTATGAAATGGTATAAACAACAAACAGACATGCGATTGCAGCAATCCCGAGAAATTTTCCGTTATTTATTGAAGAGTTCTGTTGTATATCTTCGAATTGCTTCGTCAGTCCTACACCAAATTAAAATGGGACCAATTTCGGAACATACTCTTTCAAACAAAAAAAGATTTTTTGAAATCGGTCCAGAACTGACGGCGATATCGGTGAACACTGAACATACACAAAAAAAAATAATAACATACATAATGTCGAACATAGAACCTCCTCCTTTTTGGGAAGTCGGTTAAAAAATATACGTACTACATACCATTTTTTTTTTTTCTAGGGTCATTCTTTCGCGTAAAATCTTAACACCGCGATTCAGATAATGACTTTAAATGCACAACGCCATCTATCGAATAGCGAGTTCAACTGTCCGAGTAACTGCTGAATTGCGTGAGCTGTGATAATTTTACTTCTTGAACACTTTAAATTCATCTAACTTTTGATAGAGTGAACCGATTGCGATGAAACAAAAACTAAGTAATTCTTCAAGATACGTACAATTTTTATGTATAAAAGTTATCTACATTGGTTTCGTACATTTCACGTGATGCGTGCACAAATAAACAGACAAACAGACAAAAAATCCAAAAATGCTAGAAATGGGTTCTGTTGGTTATCCTTTAACACCCTGGCTATTTTTTTTGGATTTTTTTTCGATGTACAAAAAATATTTTTCTACAGATTTATTATATGTATTGATTTCAGATTAAATTCTCTCTTTTGCAAAGCTATTTATTCTTGTGTATAGTTTCTAACAAAGAACAAAGAAAGGAAGTCTTTTCAAAGCGATTTCGTTTTATTTTTAAACAGTACACACTTCAAATTAACTTGAACGCCCACATGCCATCACTAGTGGGTGACTGACCCAGTCAGTGTGATTGCTCGCAGAACAATAAAACGCTTAATTACAATGCTATTAACGTTTCATTTCGTTTGTCACTTAACCGCCCTTCGATTCCTTTCGCGACTCCAATACCTATCCTAAATGAAATACCTAATTCGTATCAGATTTCCTAACAAACAAACATTAAAACTTCTTCACATTGTATAATGACACGTAATCTTTCAAGCGCAAAGTTCAAATTCATTTGTTAGCAACAAGTATGCTAATTACGACCTAAATAGTTGACATGTATGAACAGGCGACAGGCCAGTCTTAATTGCCGAAATCAAATACTGTCATGCAACGTTGCAAATAAGACTGAAGGTACCGTGGGATCCGAATACTTGTATCTTAATCCGATTACTGTATATGTTATGGATCGGATGAATATGTATGAGGCTGCGCTTTTAATACTGGATTACGAAAGAGATGTTTATCGATAGAGAGGCGAACAGTAATCGCACAGAAAACTAACACGCAGAAGGTTTACCAATCAAATTTGAAATTGTAGTAAACAGTTTGCATGTCACAATAGGGGCTAAAAATTGGTCCTAAGTGGTCAAATGCGAGCCTATCTTAATAATAAAAAAACCGGCCAGGTGCGAGTCGGACTCGCGCACGAATGTTTCCGTACCATTATCTCAAAAACGGCAAAAAAAAACACGTTTGTTGTATGGGAGCCGAGCCCCACTTAAATATTTATTTTGTTCTGTTTTTAATATTTTTAGTTATAGCGGCAACAGAAATACATCATCTGTGAAATTGTCAACTGTCTAGCTATCACGGTTCTGAGATACAGCCTGGTGACAGACAGGCGGACAGTGGAGTCTTAATAATAGGATCCCGTTTTTACCCTCTGGGTACGGAACCCTTAATAGTGATGATACCGATAGTCTTCCAAATCTTGAACGTTTCAATCAACAATTTTATGACTATCCCTAGGAAGGTTTGGTTATAACATTTTGAATCTGCTAGCTGGACAAAAAGCGACATCTGTTACGGGGCACCGATGTAGGGCTCAAAAGTAGGGCTGAACTAATGGACTCAAAAATGAAACAAGATGAAAAACCCTTTTAACTTGCTCTGTTCTGTTGCTGGGTCTTCTGTATCTTTTTGGAAGTAACATGTTAGATGTAATGCGGATCTGACCGTCTGTTACGGATGTGCTAGTCTAGGTTTTCGTTTTGCTTTATTGCCATTCTGCAGTACAACTGTTTGTTTCGCCCACGTCACTATCTTTATCTTATAATCAGTTTCTAAACAGTGGGATAGCGTTGTAAGTACCTTCGGACATGTGTTTGAGCTTGAGTACATTATGGCGAAATTATTTTGTACCAATGTTATTTGTTTCGAGAATCTTTCCAAATTTTGTTGATCAGTTTATGGGCTAAACCAACCACAATATGGGTCCGAAAACATAGCAACAGCCCCAGGAGAAGATAGCGGGATGGGTTTGATATCGAATAGACAGGATTGCTCCACAATAGCTCAAAATAGAAAAGCTTGGAAGGCAGAAAGCCAGGTCTTTGCCCTGCAGTCGGACAATAAAAAAATAAATAAAAAATAAAACACAATTTTCTGCGGTTCAATATCTTCATGTTTCAAATTGACGCAAAATTGGACATTATACCGTTAACTTTTGATGAAGGGGGTACACATTGAAACCGGAGTCGATTAGGTATCATAAAACAATCTTATATCCACTGCCTGGAGTCAAATTAGGCGACACAAACAGAAATTGGTGTTGATTAAAAAGTAAACGGAGTTCGGGGTCCCTAATTGAGATTTTACGACCTTTTAATGGATCAGAATTTCTTTGGATATTTAAATATCCGGTTTTCCTTGATCATTTGCTAAATTGCGAACGGTGTTGATGTTAGGTGATCTTGTTTGGGGGCCGTACCACTCTCCAGCTCATTTTAAGTTCGTTGTGAGATTTTAATATGGCTATGATGGTTACTTAGCATGAAGCACCTCTGCTTCCATATCATACGGAGCTAGAGTCTGGCAAACGAAAGTAGAGACTGAAAAAGCGCGGCAAATTTAAAAAATATCAGCATAGCATAACTCCAAGAACTAGTATGAAATACCTGGAATAAACTAATTTGATACTTTAGAATTATTTAAATATTACTTCGTCTGAATAAAAATTCTATAGGTACATTTAGGTAGGAAATACTTTAGATATATCAATCTGAATAAAAAAAAGCAACAGTATTCTATAATAATTTTGGTTTATTCACTATCAATCAAAATCTGAATCTAAGACTTCCATGTGAAAAGATTCATAAGAGTCACAGGAATCATTGTTTTCTACATTATTAATGAAACTTTTTAAATGATTAAATAATGAAAATATTTTTACAAAAAGATAAATAGTGATTACGAATTAAAACAAAGTATCAACTTAGTAGCATCCTATGGAAATTTGGGGTTGACATTAGTATAGCATTGCCATATAAAAAGTTTGCATATAATTCTAGTGTCTACCTTCGTTTGCCAGACTCTAACATATGATATTATGAAGCATGAATATCATCAATTATACTAATATTTGACTCTAAAGCTTCTCTACTCTGTATTATACGTTTTCTTGTCATTTTAAATGGAGAATCTGTTTTAAAGGACAGAAGAAAAGGAGGATCAAACTTCTTGTTTTACAGGCTTCCATGTGCAAATTATTGTTTTAATATTATTGATTTTATAATTTCTATTAGCCAATTACAACAAGGAACTGTAGCATCCAGCCACGTACTAAACCCGTGACACATATTCAATTACAAGTCGTTTGTATAATCTATAAATAACCAGTTAGCGACCACAATCGCACACGGGACTCAAGTGGTCCAAATGTACGAAACCTGCCTAGCTTGACTGCCTGACTCACTCAGAAAGCGTTGTTTTTTAAATCTTGATGAGTCATCGCGGAAGAAATCACTTTCGACTGACCAATCTTGCGAAGTTTGGTCGAGTTGATGCATAGAATTTTTAATGTGGTCATGGTTATAAGATATGCTTTGGGCTCGTTTAACAGTTTTGTATGAGGCATATCACTTGCGATATAAAATGTTGACATCACATGCTATTTGTTTTCAACCGGTTCTGATTAGCATGATGCATTCATATTATGACTTTCTAACGAATCCATATCGTTATTGCTCCATTCTATTTCGTAGTATTTTATCATGTACAGTCAGATTATTAGATAATTAAGAATCCAAACGAAGTAATGAGTCAATTTGTCCTTCAGACAAGTCAACCCAGTATCAATTACTTTTCGACTTCTACGCTTGTTTACATTGATAAGTTACTGTATATTTTTATTGTATTAGTAAACGAATGTTAGATTACAATCTTTATTTCTTTCAATGCGTAAAAATTAGCATCATTACGATAATGAATCCTCCAAACATCGTTATCTTTTTGTATTGACCAGAAATATTTGCACAGTTCACACGATATCTTCAACTTGTTTACTTCTTCGTATCAAATTCTTGGAATCCTTTACCGTTACATCGTAAGATTTTAACACGATTTTAATATCCAATCCAACCTTGACTTGAAAGGCGAGACGAGCGATAGACGACAACATAGCTATGGTTAATTTTATAGCCTATTCTAACAATTCGACTGGTATTTTAGGCAATAAATAGTATTCTCTCTAAGCGAGAACATATTTTATCTTTATGTTAACGAATTTGGCTGCTCTCATTGTTTCAGAAAAACATATCATGGTTATCGTGATTGGATTTGTAGGTATCTATTGGAGATCCCGAGTTGAAAATTATATTGTAGTAGGTACTTCATCTCCAGAATGACTCGCGTAAGAAGAATCAATTACCCAATTGGTTTCTGTAGTGTGGTAGTCATGAGGAGGTGAGCTAACGATTATATTAGGAACGTGAGTTGTGTCCACTTGACTACTGGTGCCTTTTATGTGTCCATCAGCGTTGATGCCAGGAACTTTGGTCATACGTTGAAGTGGACTTCTTGGTACCGTTTTGTGCATTGTGCAACTGTGGATGACATCATTACTAACCTTGAGCAGTTTTCTTTTCATTTCTTAGCCTTCCGCTTTTCTGATTAATTTTGCTGCCGGATCAAAGACAGTTGAATCGTTTCTCTAATAATCGTCGAGCTTGCAGCGGCACTTTTCTGGTTAGGAATACTGAGGAGGCGGACTTGTCCCAATAAAGGCCACTGTTAGATAGGCTTCTTCAAGTTTCACATCACTGGCCTTCTGAGCTTAATTACTAAAATGTATTCTTATTTATTACTGAGCCTAGCCTTATGTAGAGATCCGTAAGAGAACCAGGGTTACCGACATAGCCCGAAGAATTATTAAACCTTAGTGGCAGTGGGCAGGGCACATTGCTCGCAGAACGGATGGCCGATGGGGCAGAAAGTGGCGACCGCGAACCGGAAGACGTTGCGTTGGAAGGCCTCCCACCAGGTGTACCGATGTCCTGGTGAAGGTTGCGGGGATCCGGAGGTTGCGAGACGCACGGGACCGGTCAATGAGGCGATGCTTTGGGGAGGCCTATGTCCAGCAGTGGACGTCTTTCGGCTGATATGATGATGACTATGAGCCTACTATGTCCCACTGCAAGGCAAAGGCCTTCTTTCGGTCTTTCCTTCTGTTTTTTAGGGTTCCGTACCCAAAGGGTATAAACAGGACCCGCGATTACTCAGACTCCGCGATCCGTATGTCTTTCTGTCTGTCCGTCCGTCTGTCACCAGGCTGTATTTCTGTTGCCGCTATAACAACAAATATTAAAAACAGAATAAAATAAATATTTAAGTGGGGCTCCCATACAACAAGCGTGATTTTTTTGCCGTTTTTTGCGATAATGGTACGGAACCCTTCGTGCGCGAGTCCGACTCGCACTTGACATCTGGCCAATCCGTCGTATGATGCATCGTACGTTTATCGTAGGTATGTTTATTTCGCTCGTGTGTTTTCAAAGGTCAAGTGAATTTTAAATACTGATTGTAATAGGTTTTCCCCATATCGAATTTGCTTCAATATACTTCGAGGTCACCGTTCGCATGTAGACAAATATTTGTTCACGTGCGGGTGGTTAATTGGCTTACGGCCCATCTGATGGTGGAACTATGTGGTTGCAGATGCGTTCAGACCTTGAAGTGGATATAGGTAATAGGTATACAGACTTAAAATATTTGGTTTTCTAACTCGCGAAAATTGGAGAGTTGTTTGTTTATTTTTTTACTCAATCACTATTAGGTGATTGAACAGATTTAACTATTGCAGAATATGACTATATGATTTGTTTGTCTTTGTACAGCACGGGTATTGGCAAAAGCTACCGTGCTTCCAAGTTCCAACTATAATTAAATTACCTACCTCATTTATTTAATCTCTGCATTACGAGTACGAGTATTTTTGTACGAGTATTTCTGATATCTAAACTAATATTATAAAGAGGTAAAGTTTGTGAGTTTGTGACGTTGTAAGGGGTAATCTCTGGATCTACTGAACCGATTTTGAAAATTCTTTCACCAGTGGAAAGCTACATTATTCTTGAGTGTCATAGGCTATATTTTTAAAAAATAGAGGTCTTTATGAAAATTGCAATAATGTAACCCAAGGTAACAAAATGTTGCCTATAAAATTCTTTCTTTGGTGTGCGCTGAGAAAACTATTTATGATAGATAAAAATTAGTAGGTAGGTAGGGTAGGCAGGTAGGTAGCCAGTTGACGGGAGCGAAGCCGCGGGGGTCAGCTAGTTAATAATACTCACGTGATTTTTATCGGGATTCCCCAAATTGTTTCGAACTGGAGCTAAACACGCGGCGAGGTCGCGAACCGAAATCGGACGATAATAAATCCGAGAATACAGCATATTATTATTGTTTTATTACATTTTTGTTGTTGTGCCTCGCCCAATCAGGAAACGGATCATTGACTCGTTAGTAATGCGTAATGACTGGAGATAAATTGGTTTCCTCTTCTCCATTATCGGCTTATTCTTTCTTTATCTCTTCCGTATCCTTAATGGGAATATTATTTCTATATTTATCTCATAATCAGCCCTTAAGGTTTTTGTAACACAGACCTCCTCTCTTTGAGGGATTGGGTTGCTCCTCCACGCGGGTCTAGTACGGATTGGTATTTATTATTGGAACAATATGACTGCTTAATTTCTTCTAACATGAAATTTTCCCTTGCGTTAATTTTCTTTGCGTTTGCAATAACTTTTTCTTCAACAACCTAGCTTGTATAAATATTGCGTAAGGCAGTTCTGTTTATATAAAACACTGTTCCTATTACAAAAACAACCAATGCATGGCAGTGCAGTTTAATATTCGCTTATGCCACTTTTCTTTCAAATACGCTGATATTGTCAACAATAGGCTTGAAATACAAGTTCCAAAGTACAGAACATTGCACTTAAACAATTAAAAAAAGCTTTTCAAATCACGGATTTATTTACGCTTGGTGAGCTAAATTCTCATGTCATGGTGACTCTCGGTTTTGTGGCACCGTTCTGTGTCGTTGGCCTGGCTTCCGAAAATCGTGAGTTATTTGCAAACATTGTTATCAAATGTTACCTTGTGTTGAGACTTCCCTTGCTTTTGTGTATGGTTTTTTTTATCTTTGTTGTTTGCTCCACTGTTTAATACCTAGTAGAATTTCGGTCATGGTGTCCAATCTCAGCGGAGACTACCCAATCGACGCGAAAGAATTAAAGTACACCTTTTGATCGTTCGTAAATATAGGCGCACTACTCTCGCTTCCCTCACTCTTGTTCTCAATGCCTCTACTGAACTACTGAGCAAGGGTTACAGAGAACGCTCCCAGGCAAGGCGAACGGCGATCTTGCGGGGTGGTTTGTAGCATCTGGATGTAGATTTTAATTAATGAAATGCTATCTGAATGGTGGAGCTGAAAGCACGCTTGCCTAGAAGTAACCTATTTACTCTTGACTTAAATACTCCAAGATATAGCTATCAGGAAACAGACTCCGGCAGGGAATTCCACTCCTTAGCTGTGCGTATAGGTAGAATGTCCATCATGTACCGATGGCACATCACCGTACGTCTTGTAGTCCGATGATGGAACGGGCTAGGTGAAATGAGGATAAGCAAAGACCATGTAGGAAAGATATTGCACTCAATCACTGCTCAATATACTTTATCTAATGTTTGTATTGTGTCAGCATGTTTATTGAGTGATATCGAATCAAAATTGATTGATTGAAGTGATAAAGTAGTGTATACTTGAAATTGATCATCATCACCTGCCTAGCCTTTCCCAACTATATTGGGGTCGGCTTCCAGTCTTACCGGATTCAGCTAAGTACCAGTGTTTTACATGGAGCGATACTTGAAATTGATGTGTTTCAGTATTATTCTCAATTCTTCAGTGGATGGAACAAGGATGCTAAGGTTGATGATGATGATGAAACTACTATTCGCAATGCTCCATCATCAGCTTAAAATAATCTACTGGAAATATGTCTTCTTTAATTACCCGACTACGGCGAAGCCAATAGGAAGAGTTATAATTTTAGCACTTATGTATGTATAGTATGATTGTATTTACGTGTGTTCCTACGTATCGCCTAAACTATTTATCCGATTTTGATGAATAAGGTGTCAATCGATTCGTTACTATGGCCCGGGTGACATAGGCTATAAAAATCCGTAGTCTGGTTACAGTTTTTATTAAACTTTTTGCTTATTCTGTGTGTCGATGCCGGCTGAGTATGTCTTTCTGTGTCCGTCTGTCTATCACTCTAAGGTGTCCTGTCCTGATAAAAAACTCTTCTTTGAGTTAAGTCAACTTTGTACATAAACTTTATTTTCACTTTATTTATTTATTTATTTATATACACTTTATTGTACACCATAATAAACAAGAAAAAAAGAAACTTAATACTAAAAACATACAATGGGCGGCCTTATCGCATTCCGCGATCTCTGCCAGGCAACCTGGAATGGACAGAGATTACCTGGACATGACATGGGGTTGTCAGTTGACTTTGTTTTATATTATGTTGTACAATAAAGAATTAGGTAGTCATTTATATTTCAAACTGGATTGTTTATAGTTTGTAGTGTTTGTCACTTACATCACACCTCGTCTTGTAATAGGTACCTACTTAAAGCTAGTTTGTTGCCTGGGTACACCTGTGCTACATAAGTTTAATCTAGAACCAGTTCATTCAGTCAGTATTAGCATTTTATCTTGATCCGAGTAAATACCTGCACGGCAGAAGATAACTATAATTGCCATACATAACCGAATTGATTGTTCATACAGTATCGACACGTTGGATTATGTGATCTGATTGATAACGTTGATAGCTTATCGTTTAATTTATCAGATTTGAGGCAATGCATAGTTGGTTATGTTGTATGCTTTTTATCATACAAAACTATAGGGATGTTTCCTGGGTAGAAAATTAATTATTCTAATTAGTCCGTCAATGAGATTATCAAATAATGTTGGACCTGATTTTTTGCTATCTATACTATATACAGTGTGTGTTGCCAGTGATGACATATGCATATGGCTCTGAGATGTGGTCGCTTACAATGGCCTCATCAGAAAGCTTAAAGTCACCCAAAGGGCAATGGAGAGGGCTATGCTCGGAGTGTCCTTGCGTGATCGAATCAGAAATTTAGAGATCCGCAAGAGAACCAGGGTTACCGACATAGCCCGAAGAATTGCCAAACTTAAGTGGCAGTGGGCAGGGCACATTGCTCGCAGAACGGATGGCCGATGGGGCCGAAAGGTTCTGGAGTGGCGACCGCGAACCGGAAGACGTTGCGTTGGAAGGCCTCCCACCAGGTGGACCGATGACCTGGTGAAGGTTGTGGGGATCCGCTAGTTGCGGGACGCACGAGACCGGTCAATGTGGCGACGCTTGGGGGAGGCCTATGTCCAGCAGTGGACGTCTTTCGGCTGATATGATGATGATGATGATGACTTAATATTATAAAGAGGTAAAGTTTGTGATGTTGTAAGGGGTAATCTCTGGATCTACTGAACCGATTTTGAAAATTCTTTCAACAGTAGAAAGCAACATTATTTCTGAGTGTAGTCATAGGCTATAATATATTTTCAAAAAAATTAAAGATCCTTATGAAAATTGCAATAATGTAACCCAAGGTAGCAAAATGTTGCCTATAAAATTCATTATTTGGTGTGCGCTGAGAAAACTATTTATGATAGATAAAAATTATTATTATTTTATTGGGTAGGTAGGGTAGACATGGTAGGCAGGATTAGCAGGTTAGGCAGGGTGGGTAGGATAGGCATGGTAGGCAAGATAGGCGGGGTAGGCAGGATACGCAGGGTAGCCCTGGTAGCCTGTTGACGGGAGCGAAGCCTCGGGGGTCAGCTAGTATCAAATAAATAAATAAAGTACAAAGATAAAGCGCATCAAAGTTTAGGAGTGGGGGCTTGAGAAACCACTTTGCCGTAGGGTAGGCAGGATTGGCAGGGTAGCCAGTTGACGGGAGCGAAACCCCGGGGGTCAGCTAGTGTATATAATATAATCTATATCTAGGAAACGGCACCAACGATTTTTATGAAATTTAGTATGCAGGGGGTTTCGGGGGCGATAAACCGATCTAGCTAGGTTTCATTTTTAGAAAACGTCGTTTTCTCTATTTTCACCCGAGCAGAGCTCGGTTGCCCAGGTAGGTACTATACTTTATTGCACAACAAAAAGTTGCAAAATAATTTAAGAAAAAAATAAATAAAGAAAATATATATTCTATAGGCTCGCGCTTGACCACTATCTCAACAAATATGGGTGCAAGAGCGGTCTTATCGCTGACATAATCTAGCGAAACTGGGGAACAAATTAAGTTTCAACTTTACCTATAACACAACTTACACCACATATCCGGAGTAAACTTATTTTATAACTTCCGAAACGACACGCAAACTCCGGAAACACTTCCCTGCCGATTCGTTACAACAATCTAATCCTCAAATCCATACATCTAAAACTGAAACGTGACGGGCGGTAGAGTTGGCACTGCGGTACCAGTAACCTTGGCCGGTCGTGCCATGCTCGGCCCGGCACTGGAGTCAAGCCGGTCCGCGCTAGTGATGTATAAAAGCAGCGATGTTAAAGAGCTAGTAACCGTACCTAACCGAAACTATCGAATCTCCGAAACCGTTACAGAATCCGTTAAAAAAAATCGGTTTTTGAGACACGTTATGACAGGTTTTGCTGCCCGGCCGAGCATGTTTGTTAATTATAAAAATATTATATCCTCAACCGAAACTAACGGATAATCCGAAATAATTTCACCCCGTAACCGTATCCGCAACCGCTATTATTATATTGTTTAGGGTTCCGTACCCAAAGGGTAAACACGGGACCCTATTACTAAGACTCCGCGGTACGACTGTCTGTCTGTCTGTCACCAGGCTGTATCTCATGAACCGTGATAGCTAGACAGTTGAAATGTTCTCAGAAAATGTATCTATCTCTGTTGCCGCTATAACAACAAATTCTAAAAATATAATTAAATAAATATTTAAGTAGCAACAACAAACGTGTTTTTTTTGCCTTTTATGCGATAACGGTACGGAACACATCGTGCGCGAGTCCGACTCGCACTTGGCCGGTTTTTCTGTATCCCAAATTTCATATTCATAACATCACTGTAAAAAAGTCTTCTACTATACTCGACTTTTGACACGGCTTGAACGACGCATGATATGTTTTGTATGACAAGCGAAAGTTGTGCGTACTGGCTGGTATCAGTAATGCCTCGGGGCTTGTCTAGGTAATATTTCAGACTGACAGCATGTAGGTATTAGTTGCTTAATATGTATACTGACGTTTTTCTAGCACCCCTTTTTAACCGACTTTCGAAAAAAGGTTTTTTTTTATGTATGTTCACCGATATCTCCGTCAATATTGTGGACCGATTTTGACAATTATTTTTTGTTTCAAAAAAAAAAAACTAGTTTTTTTTTTTGCCATTTTTATTGTTTATTTAATTTCATAACATAACATCACGCTAGTACACTCTTAAGGGGTAAGCAGATCTCTCATTTGATCGGTTTTGTTCAAGTTTCATGATATTCGGCTAATCTATTCTGGCGTTATAGGAAACTTACTTAACAACTTGCCTATTAGGTAGGTACAACTAAAAAGTGAAAAATAAAAAAAGTAGTAGTTTTCTTATTTGGAAGTCGGTAGTATTTTTTTGTAAAAAGTTTTTTTTTATCTGTAGAAACCCGTAGATCGGTAATAAAATCTTAAAAAAACACATAACAAATTTCTCTTCTTTTCCGAGTCGATGGTCAAGCCCATTAGGCGGCCATGTTAAATGAACAATGGCTATCTGTTATTCTGTTCTAGTCGTGATACTGATGGTCACTAAGTGTAAGTGTGTAAGTGTCACCCTGAACTTTTCAGTCGGCACCTCTAACCAACCCCCTTTTTTTTTCTCACCAAGCTTGCATACAGAAATTTAAGCCAAGTATAATTTCTGGAAAATCGTAAACATTTTGCTTCAATCAAAACAGAAACAAGTTTTATTTTGTAAAAGTCTAGGCTATTACTGTTCGGCTAGTAATATTCTCGACACTAGTAGACGGCGCCGTGCCGTGCGAAAATGTCACCGACAGCGACAGCCGTCTGCCGCGAATGTTTTGCATTTCTTTAGACGTGTTCATTTTGAATCCATTATCTACTGAATTGCTTGAAATTCTAAATTTGCGACTTGTCGTTTTCTAGGGTTGTTGCGAGCGTGTACCGCATTTTCAGACTTTTTAGGGTTCCGTACCGAAAGGGTAAAAACGGGACCCTATTACTAAGACTCCGCGGTCCATCTGTCTGTCCGTTCGTATGTCACCAGGCTGTATCACATGAACCATGATAGCTAGGCAGTGCAACACAAACGTGAATTTATTGCCGTTTTTTGCGATAATGGTACGGAACCCTTCGGGCGGGCGTCCGACTCGCACTTGGGCGGTTTTTTTTTTGTATTTTATGTTCGTAAAAAGATCACGAATTTATCGTCAACTCACGAAACGAATAAGTTATAGTAAATGCAAAACGCCTTTAGTCTTGAAGACAATTCAATTTTGGGGGTACCTACAGTAGCGTAATCCTTAGTTACTTTCGTATGAATTTCTTTATCCCTTTCACATTTATTAATGTATTTATTTTCTCTTGTTACAGGTAAGACATCGAAACTTGTCGACTAATCAATCATCATTACTCAGTAAGATAACTTCGACATAATCTGCAATTTCGTATACAAGGACCACGAGCTTTATATCGACTGGCGAATTATCTTTTTTTATTCACATCTTAAACTCTTCAGACTAATGACCTCCTCACAAATTCAAATGTATTCTTAATCAACACAAGAGTTTCAAGTGGAGTATAATGTTCAAAGACATGTAAACAAACCTAGGCTTTTACACAACAAGGCACTTGGACATTTAAACGCACTTAACATCAACCACTTTCACGGTTGTCTACCACCTTGCCCCACAAACTAATTAGTAAACAATTCTCTAAGATACAATAACTTACGTCCCATCGAAGGGGTCGGAACACTCGGAATGCGTGGTCTTTCATCATGCACCATTATCGTCTCAACACAAAAGGCAATCTTGAAATGTATACTGTAAGATCGATTTTGCATTGACGACGCATATTGTTTACGTTCTCGGGTGAAACCTGACGAAACGTTGGAGTGCCCCATAAGGTATGTGGGAGACAGGCCTTCTCTAAAGGTGTGTTGACACGAAACGGGTGTGCTCGGTCTCATTTCATAGTCTGCGAGAACAGAACTTGGTACCTAACGTTCTGGTTCTATTTGTAACGATATCCAACGTTTGAAGACATCGAACATGTCGTGAGGAAAGTTTAGAGTATGAACGTGGAGGTTTATAAGAGAAGGGGAAGATGGAGACAAAATAAACGATGAATGGAATGTGCGAAAGGTGAAGAAAGGAACAAAGAACGAAGAATATATTTGCCGCCCCTCTAAAAAAATTAGGATCAAGGCAAGCGAATCAAACGTCAGAGACGCCAGAGTTCACTTAGATCGGAGACTCAAAAAAGCTTCACCCAAATTTCTTTCCGAATCGAACGAGTAGCTGCTCATGTTTACACACACACACCTTTAAGAATTTGAAGATACATCTCCTTGTACATCTTATCTGCTCAAAGGATCTTCGCTCAAGTGCGTAATTAACGGAAGGTTTAGGACTGAACACGTTGGGTTGGGCTAAAAATGGTGCCTTTAGGCATTAGGTTTTATTTTGGCTATCGAATACCAGAAATATCACATTTTGTAATAACACGGTCGATCATCAAGGTTAAGCAACGCTTGACGAGGTCGGTCCGTGGATGGGTGACCATTTCAACATACCGAGTTTCCTCCGTGCCTCGGAAAGCACGCTAAGCCGTTGGTCCCGGCTGTCATTTGAAGATCTTTGACAGTCGTTACGGGTAGTCAGAAGCTTGAGATCTGACACCAGTCTTGCCAAGGGGTACCGTGTTACCCAGTTACTGGGTTGTGGAGGTCAGATAGGCAGTTGCTCCAAGTAAAACACTGGTACTTAGCTGAATCCGGTAAGACTGGAAGCCGACCCCAATATAGTTGGGAAAAAGGCTAGGCAGATGATGATGTTCACGTGTTCCTTTACAAGACTTAACTATCATAATTCCATCACTTTTCGCGATTATTATCAAGTAATTACACCCTAGACTCATATCAGCAAGAGCCAGATGAAACGAAATATCTGTTATATGAGCACAATTAAGATAAGACCTCTATAAGGCTTAATCGCGGCTCAGGCAGAACTATTAACTTTCGACCGTCGACTATTTATGGCGATTGTAATCACCTCGATGGACTCTCCGGTGATTATTTACCAATTAAGAGGCTATTAACATTTATAAGTCTATTTGATGGTCCAAAGAAATGTCTAATGACGTGGTATATGGCAGAAAAGGCCTTGTTTTTTGCGAGCCTAGAACATTTCAGTAGATGGTACTAATATCTCTTAGATTGAGACAAAAAATATATTTGTCGATAGAGTAGGAAAAACCCGTTTAATACAAATCCTAGAGCGTTTCAAGTATGGCCTAGCCTTCCTGATTACCATAATACATTGTCGATGAAACAGACCAACGAGTGCCGACTCATTTATAGAACATTGATCTTTTACTCGTTTCTCAGAAACTCTTAGAACTGGTAACATCTCGGTCTATGCACGTAAACAACATTTTTTCGCGCGTGATGCCATTTGCGTCTTTTTGCACGCATCGTGTGAGTTCTGTTCGTGTATTGAGGTGGCAGAATTCGTGTATAAACGGATAAGGTAATGTTATTAAAGCCGTAACTGCCATATTAGATTACTATGCGAGATATTTCCATTTTTGCTGTCTTTTAAAGAGGCGTTTATCGATTTTATGGGCAGTGATTTGGAACGTTAATGCCACAACTACTCTGTTAGGTGAATTTATGTCTCGGCGTTTTGTAATTGTAAAATATTAGACATAGGTATCCTTATCATTTTTATCTTTACAAAAAGTTTTTACACATATAAAAATTATCAAAACCCCCGACAATATTTTTTTATTACAAAATTTTGTATCTAGTACTAACCACGTTTCGATCAATAATCTATCGAACACGTAATTAAGACACGATCTCTAGCTAAAATACCCCGATTCAAACAGTAAACAGCCCATAACTTTTGAACGGCTGAACCGATTTTCATCAAACATGGCTAAGAACAATCTCTACAAAGACACTTTGCAAACAAATAAAACTAAATCAAAATTGGTTCATCCGTTTAGAAGCTATGATGCCGCAGACAGATACACATATACCTACACAAACACACAGGTACACTCGTCAAACTTATAACAACCTCTTTTACCGTCGGGGGTTAAAAACGAGAAACTTAAGAATAATTGTAATTTTTTTTGCATTAATGGATAGAAAAAATTGTTCATTTTTTTGCTTTAATAGATAAAACCCATGAAGACTTCTTTACCCCGACTATTCCCAATCATTTCACTTCTGTCGCTAGCAATGAAGAAAAATTGTTCAAGCTGTAAAAAGCTCTTGAACAACATTCTGTAATGTATTTAAAGTAGGTTGTTAAAAACAAAGTGAACATTTAAATTCAGATTACTCAAGATTTAAAAGCAGACACAATTTGTCGTTTTGCAAGCGAGGCGAGACAATCGGGAGGAGACGTAAAGTAGCTGATGAATATTATGATAAGTAAGATTCGATAAGCTACAAAAGTAGCTGAATAGATCATTAACAATCTCGAACATATATCAGTAATTACTTATCAATAATGTGGACAAGATTATTCTGTGATTTCCTATGATTAACACTAATTAATGTCCCTATCCCCGAAAGCAGTGGTGGCCCAGTGGTAACGGCCCCGCCTTACGTTACGTAGGTCGTGGGTTCGAACCCAGGCAGGCGCTTTACTTTGTGTGAATTATTTCATCACCACTGCTCTAAAAATGGTGAAGGAAAACATCGTGAGGAAACCGGAATGTTCTAGAACCAAAAATTCGAAGACATGTGACATCCACAAACCCGCACTGGGCCCGTGTGGTGGGTTAAGGCCTATTCCTTCTCTCACAGCGAGGAGGCCTGTGTCCTTGCAGTGGGTACATTAAAAAGATGATGATGATGGTGAATGTCCCTAACGTATTCCCAACTATATTGGGTTCGGCTAGAAGTAACAATAAAAAAAAATATTAACTAGATACTGATGAATACCAGTAATTTACATAGAGCGACTGTCTAGTAAACCAGAAAAACTGACTTCATTTAGAAGCCATAAATGGTTTCCAACTGTAGGGATGTCAAAGATCTACCTGTTTGGTGTATATTTTAACTAGACTGATATTATGAATTTTGTATGCCTCAACGGCGGGACATAGCAGATCTACCTGTAACCAGCACAACTTATGAACCTATGATCCACAATAAATTATTTGAATATGAAGATCTACAAATTACAGCTACGACTTAATGTGCTGTTGTCATCCATCTACGAACCGACTTCGGCAGCGTTGTTTTAACCTTAGTTCTCGAGGTCCATTGAGCTTTTTTTAAGGTTCCGTACCCAAACGGTAAAAATGGGACCCTATTACTAAGACTCCGCGGTAAGTCTGTCTGTCTGTATGTCACCAGGCTGTATCTCATGAACCGTGATAGCTAGACAGTTGAAATTTGGTATAGATGATGTGTTTCTGTTGCCGCTATAACAACAAATACTAAAAACAGGATAAAATAAATATTTAAGTGGTGCTCCCATGCAACAAACGTGATTTTTGTGCAGCTTTTTGCGATAATGGTACGGAACCCTTCATGCGCGAGTCCGACTCGCACTTGGCCGGTTTTTTTTTAATTGCTTCAAGGTTTCCTTTCAATTCAATTTTGCTCAGTATTATGCAGCTGTGCAGTGACATTCGCAATCAAAGCTGTGATACGAAAAATGCAGTAAGGCATTCGTCGACAGCGCAATCGTCAGCGTTTCCGTTCCATTTTTAAGTTGCAAATCCAACGTGTGAACACTAAACTGTCTCGACGGTAACTGTTATTAAAAATGCGGTAGCGTTTTCCAATATTTTGTCATTCAACTTTCTGTTCACACTTTATCTGTGTTTGAAACTATATAGGGAATTGGGTATATCTTTGCGGTTTCTTGCTCTGTTGGCAATTACTGACTGGATGTTGACAAAATATTTAGGCCAAAGGATTAGCTCTCCTTATCTTATCACGGGTCTCTCATTGGATAAGTTGCTCTGACCAAATCACAGGGATAATAAAATAATCACAGTTGTTATTGGCAGACCCATAGTAGCAGTTCCTACCTGAAACACTAGAACGTGGATTTTCTTTCTACACAAAAAAAAAACGAATTTGAACTTTTTTAACACGCTTTTATTAGCTTGGTATGTAACTATGTATCAATGTAACGGAATCTTTGAACGTGATTTTCACCCCCTTGAAAACGTCGGATTGATTTGAAACTTTGCACACCTATCAAGGACCGATGACAATGCAATAATTTAGTCAAAGTCAAATATATTTATTCAACTAGGCCAATAAGCGGCACTTTTGAAAGTCAAACAAAAATTAAAATTTACAAGTAATAAAAGTTGATTCTACCCGCTACCGTGCGCGTTTAAATTGTTTGTCCCATTAGCCTTACCAAGATCTTCAGGATTAGCGATTTGATAGTTCGAATTTACCATTAAAGCGTGTTTTTTAGTTTATAGAACTACATTTTTTTTATTTTCCTCCATCAAAATCGCGAAAAATTCTGACGCCTTTTGCGAGAGTTTGTCTTTGGTCTCCATAGTATGCTACGTTTGTCTTAATCAGACTTAACTACAATATCTAGCAAAACAAATAATTGCTAGAGAAATTCAGCGTATTTCCTAGAACATTTTCCACCTACGCCATCTTAAAACCGGCATGCCCGAATATGTTTACGTTTAATAGGCATGTTTACTACTGTGCCGGCTATTATAGAGCTAACGATGACTGAGTAAAGTATACTCGCTCGTAAAAACGCTATCGCTTACACGATTCTTTATGGTACTATAATGGACTTTGTCATCGACGTGTCTGGGTGTCTGCTGTAGAAAGCTTTGTTTTTACCTGAGGAAAAAATTTGGAGAAAGATTTTTGGTTCAAGAAAATGTTCGGTAAGTGAAGTTGTGGAAAGGGTCTCTCGGGTATCTTACGGCGGTTTTGTCAATTTCAATATTTTGTGAAAAAGCTTATTTTCGTTTTCGTTTGTATTTTTTTAGAATTTTTTTTTTTAGATTTTAGACGAGGAGCTCGTGGCTAAATTGAGGAGCTCGTGGCTAAATAATAAAAGCCGCACGGGTCGATCATCAAGGTTAAGCAACACTTGACGAGGTCAGTCCGTGGATGGGTGACCATTTCAACATACCGAGTTTCCTCGGTGCCTCGGAAAGCACGTTAAGCCGTTGGTCCCGGCTGTCATTTGAAGATCTTTGACAGTCGTTACGGGTAGTCAGAAGCTTGAGATCTGACACCAGTCTAGCCAAGAGGTATCGTGTTACCCAGTTACTGGGTTGTGGAGGTCAGATAGGCAGTCGCTCCATGTAAAACACTGGTACTTAGCTGAATCCGGTAAGACTGGAAGCCGACCCCAATATAGTTGGGAAAAGGCTAGACAATTTTGCAAATGCTGTGCTAGACCTTAGTTTCGTTTCTAAAGAGGTATAAAATGAAATATCGAATTCAATTACCGGAATGACAGCAAAGATTGCCACTTAAATTGACCACTTAATTCAGGCCCACCAAGTATCAAACGGCACCGAAACAACAGAACATAAAGGGAAAACTATTAATTTATTACATTAGAAACCTATTTACATGTACAAAGGCGGGCTATAAATAATCGCAGCTTAGTGACAACTGGCTTCGAATTCAATGACCGACAGAACAGAAGCCTGTTTATCCGTCTGTCACCGCTGGCGCCTGATTATAAATACGACTTCATACCTACCCGCGCAAGCGCAGCTATTAATAAAGCCCGGTTTTGTTCAGACTACCCGTTATGGGAGAAAAAAGATTTTTTGTTAGCTTTTACGGCTGTTAATTGGCGATAGATTCTAGTAGGTATGTTGTTGGAAGTTTTGTAGACATTTTTCCTTTAGGGTTCCGTACCGAAAGGGTAAAAACGGAACCCGATTACTAAGACTCCGCGATCCGTCTGGCTGCCTGTCTGTCTGTCCGTCTGTCACTAGGCTGTATCTCATTAACGGTGATAGCTAGACAGTTGAAGTCTTCACAGATGATATATTTCTGTTGCTGCTATAACAACAAATACTAAAAACAGATTAACATTTAAGTGGGGGCTCCCATCCAACAAACGTGATTTTTTTGCCGTTTTTGCGATAATGGTACGGAACCCTTCGTGCGCGAGTCCGACTCGCACTTGGCCGGTTTTTTTTTGTACAACATATTTTTAGTGTGTTTCGAACGATTGGTTATTGTTAGTAAATTAGTTTGATGGCGGAATCTTGGTGTTTTATTTTCTAGGTCAAGGTACAATCTTGGCACTGTTGAATTGCATTATTCCAGATTGGCTCGAATCTTGAATATGATTAAAAAAATAATAGAATCGTATAGTGCCAGGCTGTCTGCTATAGTGTTACAGTTTTGCAGCCAGCTTTTTTTTGTTGGTGTGCATTGACCTTAAACTCATTTTAGTATTACGACATATTATTACATCTAGCTTCTTATATCATTTAACAGTAGCCCTATAAAAAAAACTATCAAGATAATATTACACAATTTACAACTTGAACATGAATGCCTACATAAAGTCGTAAACGCATAGTGACCCTCTATTCCCCTGTC
The DNA here is from genome assembly GCA_948252205.1 of Orthosia incerta. Taxonomy (NCBI): domain Eukaryota; kingdom Metazoa; phylum Arthropoda; class Insecta; order Lepidoptera; family Noctuidae; genus Orthosia; species Orthosia incerta. Next base: position 29,250,544 of record OX411755.1, on the reverse strand, counting down.
ATAAAAAAGATCAACGCACAGACGGCAATTCAGATGTATATCAAACATGTAATATTGTTTCGTAGTTCAAGTCGTGGGTGGTCTACCATGGCGCCGCGGTGCAAGCCAATGAGGTTGTTACATTTTTGAATTGTACAGGAACCTATTACAGTTATTTATCGTACGTTATTTATTATTACTAATACTGTTTGATTTTAATTGTTCTGTTTGAACATCTGTTCTTGGTTTGTTTCCTATGACAGATGGTTAATTAGTTTATTTTATAGCTCTATTATTGTTTGCCTGTCTCCAAGCCAAGTAAGCGTGAATTGGCAATACCTGCTTAAGTGCAAAGTTGGTAATTAAAAGACCGAATACTTAAGGATTCCAAACCTTCGTAAATTCGAAAACATTCCTGCTGGATCAAGAAATAGTTATTTATGCTACAAGTGCGGAAAGTAGGTGATTTCCGATGAGTGGTATTTTTATTCACGAGCGAGCGAAACGTGTGAGTGGATAAATCGAGACGAGTCGGAAATCATCTTACGCACGTGTATCATACAACATTTTACTATGCATTGTGCGAGGAAATAAAAAAAAATATCTGAACCAAGCAAGAAATTAATAAAATGGCGCTTATTAAAGGGCGCTCAGCATATCCACAGATTAACTAATAGTTCAAAGTTCCTCGGGCATATCTACTGCGCATGTGCAAATAGCTGTCACGTCGTAACGCAAAAAGGCACGAGCAAAATATTCATTCTGCCAAACATGTTTAATGAATGAAAACGCTCTTTTCGAGGACATGCATCGTAAAAACTGTTTATGTATTTTACATTCGTGCTATTTTTGTTACGACATATTATAAACAAATACTTACCATAGAAATTTAAATTCATAACTTTTCTCACGGCAACACCATAATATTTACATTAAGTATGACATTGTATTTTCCTGTAGTATTTTCCGCAAGCCACGGCAATCAGCATATTCTACCGACGACGTCCGTCCGATTCCGTTAGTTTCCTACCCGCTATCTGTCATTATACTTATTTGCATTGCAAGTATGGGTTCCAAGCTTTACATGATAAATGTTAGCTGTTATATGTAACGGTAACATGCATGCTATGATTAATTCTCGTGGTGAAAGGGTCTTGGAACATCTCGGGTTACAATTACAAATTGCTCGTAAGATCTAGCTCGATGTGTAATTTTACCCAGGACCGAACGGAGACAGTATAAGCGTTTGGGTTGAGAGGATGTTTGTTTGTGCAAATCCATGTTGCTATTTTTCTCCAAAACTACTAGTCCGATTTTGATGCAGTTTTCAGTTATGGGTTCGGGTTTGATTGGTGCATGTTCTTATCAGATAGGTGTTGCGGTGACAACTCACCAGCGGGCGCTGCAGCAAACATTGTTTGTGCAAATCCATGTTGGCATTTTTCTCCAAAACTACTAGTCCGATTTGGATGCAGTTTTCAGTAATATCTGTACTCTCTAAAAGTTTAAAATAAAAGGCAAAATTAAAAATTTTGAAAGAACCACGACGGTTAAAAAGTAATTGTAAAAAGGATAAAATAATTAAAAAAAAACCTCGAAATAAAAGCAAAAATAAGCGTCATACTTTCGTCGGGGCACCGCTAAGTAAATAAAATAAACTGATGTATACGTTGGCGGTTGCCCGACGCGAGTATGAGGCTATTTTTTTATTTTTAGATGTTTTAATTACTTACCTAGTACAGATTGATTTGTTCTTTCTAATACTCCCTAAATGATACATAATCACGCCTGTCTTCTCCGAAGGATTATGCAGAACTGCACCTGTACACCCATATTTCAACAGTTTATTTAATACTTGATGCACACAAACGTACAGAGGCGGGCTACAGAAATTGCATCTTGTTGGCAATTTGGTTGACCAATATAGCTACTTGCATTTGCAACTTCTACCCTTGCTGCAATTTCATTGTGCTATACATTTCCGGGTAGTTCTCAGTAAGATTCTGCAACTGGATTGCCGAGGAATTGTGTACGTACACGCGGAGCAATTATTGCGGCTAGATCTCAGTAGTTAATGACGATTTTTATGTAAGCCTCTTCGGTTGTTACATGAAACTTCGCGCCACTTACGGCCCAAGCATCCTTCTTAAGGCAACGATCTTTATACGCACTAGGTTCTACATCCCATAATTCAGGACGTACATGGATTTCGTTGATGATTTTCAAAATCTTTTCGTTTTACCACTCGGCCATGACGAACAGAATAAAATCAACAACGGGTACAAATTCACTTCACTAATCAGGCAGCGACAGGACGAGGCACGGGGAGACGAGCGAGGGAAAAGAGATGCACCTATACGTCAGAGCAAAGACGATATACGGCGATATTGCAGTAAAGTCAAAGCGGGGTAAATCGTTTGCAATCTAGCCGGCTAGACATTGAATACATGCGACTACAATGAAATATATTGGCAATATCGCCGGGCTACATTACAAGATTGCAGCAATTGTTGCACTGTGTACTATTGCAGCAAAAAAATTGACAAAAAACTAGCCCGTTTACAGGCACCTTTAGACCAGTGGCTTTATCGCCAGTTATGTTTAAGTCCCATGTTGATGTAATAGGAGGTGACATGATACATAATATCATAAGACTGATAAGAATAAGCCAGTCGACCAAACCAATTTTATTTTGATACAATTCTCGTAGCTTTACTTGAATACAACAAAAACTAGGTCACATGTGCTGTATTTTCAACTTTGGGTCTCCATTTTCTGCGACATATATTTCCATAAACCTTCGGACTTAGTCTGCCACACGCTTCCAACATTGATATTCGTATAAGCTAGGATCTGCAGACTTTTCTCTTACGAAACACCCAAAGCCGAATTTGAATATCAAATTATTATCTATTTTTCAAACATTATTCTTACTTACACATTTTGAAGTATCAGTAGGCCGGCAAAATAACCGGAAGGCTTATTACGTATCTTTTGCAAGAGCAAAACGATAGCGATCAAACGCTGTATGTCATAAAAGTCGGAATTACCTGCTGTGTAGGTATGGTAGGTCCTACACAATCGTTTGCTAATCGCTCGCTGTTTGTCAAATGCACTTATTTAAAAAAAAAACCGCCAGCAACTCTAAAACTTTTGTATTGAAGAGCAATTATTGCGCAAAAATCGCTATCGTTTTGCTCTTGCAAAAGATATGTAATAAGCCTGCGGGTGAATGCCCGTAATAGGGATGTTTCCTGGGTAGAAAAATTATTATTCAATTTAGTTCCGTCAGTCAGATTATCAAATAATATTGGACCCGTATTTTTTGCTTTATTAAATAAATAAAAACTGACAAAGATAAAGCGCATCAAAGTTCAGGAGTGGGGGCTAGTGTTGTGACGTCACATAAAATATAAAGTGTAGCACAGCGTAAAGTCACAAGATATTTCAACGTACTGTATCGTCGTAGTATTTTGTTTACGTGGCAAATAAAAAAATACGATTGCAATATTTTTAGGTAATCTAACTGACTAAATATTTTTAGTCATCTTTCGTATTACCGAAACAATAACAAATCCATTTTTAACCGACTTCCCAAAAAGGAGGATGTTCTATTTTCAACATTTTGTATGTTTTGTGTATGTTCGCCGATATCTCCGTCAATTGTGGACCGATTTCAAAAATTCTTTTTTTGTTTGAGTGAGTATGTTCCGAAATTGGTCCCATTTTAATTTGGTGAAGGACTGACGAAGAAATTCGAAGATATACAACAGAACTCTTCAATAAACAACGGCAAATCTCTCGGGATTGCTGCAATCGCATGTCTGTTTGTTGTTTATACCATTTCATAACATAACATCACGCCAGTACGCTCTTAAGGGGTACGCAGATCTCTCATTTCACCGGTTATGTTCAAGTTTCATGATATTTTGGTAATATATTCTGGCGTTATACGAGTAGGTAACTTACTAAACAACTTGCCTATTAGGTAGGTACAACTAAAAAGTGAAAAATAAAAAAACTTTTTACAAAAAAATACTACCGACTTCCAAATAAAACTACAAAGTGAAAAATAACTTTATTTTTGGAAGTCTGTGTCCATAACGCAATAAATTGGTACCTACGAAAGACACCGACTTCCAAAAATAAAGTTATTTTTCACTTTGTAGTTTTATTTGGAAGTCGGTAGTATTTTTTTGTAAAAAGTTTTTTTGTCTCGCGTGGTCATACACGGTTCGGGCGCTCAAGGGATTAAATCCGAAAATAAATGGCAATGTACTTTGAAACCATACCAATTAAATCAATCTTAAATATCCAACAAACATTATTCTAGCCGTAGATAATTTCGGAAAATTACCCACTTTATCTCTCACAAACATTGTTACCTATGGGTACTTAATATATTTTTCTGCCTAGACCAAAACAAAATCCTTCTAAAACAAGAGCTAGGATCTCTCCAAACAATAGCGTCTGAGATCCAGGCACAGCTCCACAGCTCGTTAATACAAGCACCCACAGTCTGTTTAATTGAAGACCTCCTCATCTTCACTTGTTTTTGTCTCCCGAGGCTCGGCGCTGAAATGTTCCCGCGACATAATTAATGTTGCACTCCCGACATGCTAATTGTGGTAGACGTGTGTTGTTTGAGAATTAATAAGGACTATTAGCAACCTAGGGCTTGGGGAGTAATTAAGTCTAGCTGACGTTGTGTTTGGATTATTTTTTGGGTTGTTCAGGGCCCGTACTACGTAGTGCAATGCCATTATGATTCCTTTGTGAAAAAAGTTATATAAAAAAACCGGCCAAGTGCGAGTCGGACTCGCGCACGAAGGGTTCCATACCATTATCGCAAAAAACGGCAAAAAAATCACGTTTGTGGTATGGGAGCCCCACCTAAATATTTATTTTATTCTGTTTTTAGTATTGGTTGTTATAGCGGCAACAGAAATACATCATCTGTGAAAATTTCAGCTGTCTAGCTATCACGGTTCATGAGATACAGCCTGGTGACAGACGGACAGACGGATCGCGGAGTCTTAGTAATAGGGTCCCGTTTTTACCCTTTGGGTACGGAACCCTAAAAATAAAACTACCCGACTGCTTAAGAAGCGAACTAAAAAGACCACCAAAGCACAGATAATATAATACTAGCATACAGATGCCTCATCCCATACAAAGAAACCCTGCCGACGTAACTAGCGTTTTTCATCTGATTAATCTTGTTATTTTTGTAAGTACATCAATCGCGTTCGATCCCGTTTCACGGCAATAGATGGTGTTAGCAGCGAATTGCAAGTAAAAGGGTTTACTAGGTTCGTGAATATTGAATTCTTTTAATACAGTGAAGGTTCGTTTTATAGTATTTTTTTGCACGTTTTTACAGTCTTTTTGCATCAAAATGTGTTACAATGCAAATTTAAAAAATCGGGTGGAATGCCTCAGAAATTTAAAAATGCGCCATCTACTGGCATCAATTTTAAATGATTCGTTAAAACAATCTTTGAAATGTGAATTAAGAACCCAATATTCCATAATTTTGCACTTAGGAGAGTTGATTAAACAAGAACATACAATTTTTATGCTCAATTCCAGAAAATGTTAATTTTACACACAATTATTATATTCTATTGAATTGTGTGTACATGTCACGCCATCTAGTGAGATTTATTTGAACCAAAATTTCTTTATTAGCAATGAGACCCCGTGACCAAAGTAACCAAAAAGAAACTCATACTCGTGAGATACATATTCGCGAGCTGTCTTACCAAAACCAGATGTATCCTCCGACTGCACAGCATGATTTTCTTCTTGATTACATCTGTTTAGTTCTGCTTCTTAAGCAGTCGGGGTTTTTTTATTTTTTGTTTTTTTATTTGTATTTATAACTTTTAAGTTATTTTTTTCCGAATTAGGTACATTTAAATATGTAAGTGTTATATATTTTAGAAATCAACTCTTAAAACCCTTTATTTTACATTTTCACACAATAGATTTGGAAGAAAAATATTGGGCCCCCACAATATGGCGTCCAAATGCCGCCATTTTTCTATTTTAATTTTTTTATGTAGCCAGTCACACTCGCAAGGTTAATACGAACCGATTGACGAAGAATCATCAAAACCGGCCAACGAGTGTGTTCTATAGCTAGAACGTGACATAGGAACAAACATACATACATAGACTGATAAACACATTACCCTCCTTCGACAGAGGGGTAAAAAGGAATAGTGATATTTGCCTTATATGGTTCCGTCTCTCTTTCACACCGGAATCATCATAGTTTTAAGACGTCATAGTAGGGCCCCAAGGCATGAGTATTACATTACATTACAGATTGTCGAAAACGAACGATAAACTTGAGAGTTTCCTTATCAAAATCAAGAAGGTATTCTTCAAGATTGAACACGTCAGCTTGTTCAATAAATCCACTTCGCAAAGCAAACCCTCGTAATAGGCAAATGTTACCGGCAATAAAACAAGGATCCAAAGTCCATTTACAGGGACGACAGACAAACGGATTCTCGAGGGAACAAAGGAAGAAAGTAATAGCACAAGATTGTTGCCATCAATAACATTTCCGTACACAAGCAAGTTTTATTTTAGGAAGTCGTTTGTCAACGTCGCCATGACACCCCCGTTTCGACAAAAAGCCAAGGTGTTATGAATTTATAACTTCGTGTAGTTTTAGGACCAAAGTAACTCACAACTCGTGTGGACGAGAATTTTATATGCGGTCGTTTGGGACTTTAGGATAGACCCTAAAAATTATTTACAACGTTCCATTCCTTTCAGAACTGCTTTTACGTAAAAATGTAGGTCAACCTCCCGACGCACGGATAAATTGCCATCAGCGGATATTAGAAACAAATATACGAGGGTGCTCGGGTCCCTTAAGGGTTTTACTTTGTCGACAGAATATATCCTGGTTACAAAATAACTTTCCTGTTATAAAATCCAATACTTTTACCACGGGAAATGTGTATTATCCTTTTCCTTTAAGGTTACACTAGTCGATAATTCTTCCATACAAACGTAGTCTAGGGATTACTCCACTGTTTGACGATGTACGTTCAAAATAAAAAATTATGTCAATATGACTCATCATTATCTAGCCCTGTATGGAGCCAAAAAATTAAAAAGTATATATATTTTAAAGTTATGAGCGTCGAAAGTTCCACATTTCGACACTAATTTCAACGTATTTTTGGGCGCAAATACCATAAGAAGACGGAAAATTGCAAAACGGCCTCCATACAGGGATAGATTATTAGTTCAACAATGCATATAATTTTATTTTGAACAGATAGATTTAATTGTTTTTGACTGCCAAAAGTCTGTTTATAAAATTTCGCGCGCTCGGTTTCGTCCTAAATCATTATCCATTTCGCTAGAAATTTGCAAAAGTGTGTATTCGTACGCGAACTAGCTTCCTACTGCTCATCACAGCATTTATCTCTTCCACACGTGTTGTCGGTTGATATAAAATGCATTTTAACCCCGCGCACAAAATAGTTCGTGCCGTCGACTAGTGTACCCTTAAAAACACTACAGAATTCTGCAGTAGAAATCGAATTGTCGCAATTTTCTCCGTCAGCCACCTGTCCATTCCCACCAGCTACTGCAAAGCGCTGATTAAATTTTCACCCGGATTTAGAAGACTAGCCAGCTTTTAGTTGCATTATATATCTAAGCAACAGTGCTGTTGAAAATTTAAGTATCCTGGGTCCCATTTGTTAGTATAACATCGTGCTGCATTTTTCGAAATAAATTGTATGCAAGACAATACAATTATGTGCACTCATAAACATAGAAGTCTCTTGAGATACTATCGCATTCAGTATTGTCTGCTTCAGTGAGATATTATACTCAACTGACCAAGGATATGTAAAACTATATAAGTCTGCAAACAAAAGATGCGAACGTTACCTCCCGTCTGGAAAATATTCAAATAAGTTCATATTTATTCAGGAACAAGTAGAGAAATAAGTAAAGGCAACACGGCGTCGTTTATGAATTTGGCAAGCATAAATATGATGGTTACGTCTGCCGCAGTAATGTGAGCAATAAAAATTTCTTCGTAGCAGGCGAGGAATTCGATTACGAAGTTACCAAGCATCCAGCTACCTTTCAGTTTGAAACACGTTTTCTAAAAGGAATGAAATTATTTACGATGTATTTGAACGCCCGTTTCATTTTTGTATCGATCTGCAGATACCTACGAAGTAAGTTATTCTCATTTAGAAGACTACAGCGAAACCGTTCTTGCATACTTTGTATAACAAACTTCAGAAGTATTTTGCCAAATAAACTCAACTTTCTGTTAATGTTTCAAACTTCGGCATTAATAATACAGTTTATAGGATATTTGCAAACATTGAAACCACTTCCACTGCGGAGAGCTTCTACGCTTCTTTGTTGGAAGTTCTTTTGAAATATATTTTACTAGAGCTGTCACAACTTTTGCGTGAAAAATAACCCTTTGCCGTGACTGGCACCGGTTTAACGACGTTTTCAGAAAACTTTTTTAGCCTTCTGCCAATGATAAAGTTTTTTGAGGCGTAGAATTATAACAAAAACGGATCTCGCCAGAAGCCCATTATGGCAGACTGGTACGGAAGTTTGAAACAAAGCTCTTTATTCTTCCATCGTATGCCCAATTTCACTTCAAACATCGCGAACACGCCTCTCTATTTCCATATTATCTACCCTTTCGGTACATAAAATTTGCTCGACGCGTATAAGGTGATACAAACAATGCACCCTCGTTTCCCTCGCCCTTTCCGTGTAAATGCCACGGAGAAAGACCATTTTCGATCCGACCGACGGGTATTTTAGGGTACAACATTATACCGAACAAATTCTAAAACTCAGCTAGAAATAACAGACGCTAGGGATTAAACTGCAAGATACGATCTTAAAGTTTTCCGTTTAATATATTTTACAATAGGGCAGAGTTTGCCTTTGGGATTATCTTTGGACCGCTATAGTCAGCAGTTTAAGAATTCTTTCCTGGGGTTTTTTATTTAAATTGAATCCTTCTGAAAATGTGAAAGATTGGATGTCTTGTTACTCAGCCACAATGGCTGAAATTATTTGTTGTAGCTTTTTGCCATAGTAAATGGTAAATAAAAATATCATATACCTGGTACCTGTGTTAAAATATAGAATACTTTCATCCAGCGATATTTAGAAGTTTCCCTAGAAAGCACGAGTGAAACCGCTAGCAAAGGCTAGTATTCAAATAATGTTTTCGCGTTCTGTTATGGCTCGGTAAAAGAAAATACCGTGTCGGCTGTTAATCATCAAGAGATGTGTCAAGAGACTCGTGTGGGGTTACTTATGATGCTCATGATAGGATTTGGTTCAGATTTTTGATAAACTATAACCTGGTTAAAAGTATAGGATACCTGAGCACCCTGACAATCCAGTACAGAGCTCTCTGGCGCAGATGTACAAGAAGAATCAACCTCAGCTAAACTGGGAAGAGGGTTAGACAAAGAAGAGAAGAAGACTTTCATCCCATGATATCTAGGAGTTTCCCTAGAGAACACGGGTGAAATCGTGGGTAACAGCTAGTATTCAAGTAATGTTTTCGTGTTCTGTTAAATGGCTCGGTGAAAGATAACACCGTGTCAGCTGTTAATCATCAAGAGTGGTGTCAAGTGAGACGCGTGTGGGTTACTAATGGCGCTCATAAGTAGGCTTGCCACGACTTGTGAGCTTTATTACTTTTTAGTGTTATTTGAAGGGTTACTGTTACAAGATGTTTTGAATTTTAACCACTCCCAAGATGTAGTACTCAAATACTAAACAGAAGCTTACCACAAGGAACAAAGTTCTAATTAGAATTATTATAACTTCCCGACGGAAAAAGAGGGGACGATACGTTTGACGTGTTTAGCTGTGTATCTGTGTGTCTGTCTGTGGCATCATAGCTCCTAAACGTATGAATCGACTTTGTCGAGAGTGTTCTTTGTTTGATGGAAATCGGTTCAGCCGTTCAAAAGTTAGCTATAGGCGTTTTACTCTTTAAATCGAGGAATTTCACAAGATGTCGTGTCGAAACACTTAATGTCTACCAATAGATATATAATTGTAGTTTAAAAAGAATTAAATAAAAATTTAATTTAAAAAAAAAAACCCGACTCAATATTTTTGTATCCAAAAAAGAATAAATTGTTATGATCTTCTAGGAAATCTTCTTCCTAGCACTATCCCACTTCAGGTGGGGTCAGGTCTCCTGATTTTCTAGCGCCCTGCACCATGACAATCTGTCCTATGTTGTCGAGTCGGGCAGTTCTATAGGATAACCTACAAGCAAAGCATGGCACAAAAGAGGTTTCATCCAGCAGTGACTAGAACAGGGATATCAATTATAATGACCTTGCTAAAAGCGCTATAACCTACATCGCTCTGGATATCTTAGTAATAAATATATTTTTTTACACACTGATACAAACCCACCCCTATCAATCAACTAAGATTACGATATTCAATATACTTCAGATAAGTCCGAGTTAAAATAGACCTTCGCTATAATAAGATATCCCTTATCAATAACGCTTAAGGTCACTCCTAGACAAACAACGGCTTTCTGGAACTAAAAACGTCTTGAACTACCATTGTTCGCGAGAAAGGAAAGACAAGAACTTTTAATTCTGTCTCAGTCTTCCCAAGAACATTAACTAAGTCTTCAACCGCAGCCGTGATCTTCGTTCTTATTGGATTATTTAGAAATAGTCGCAAAACAACGTTGTATGGCTTACTTGTTTACGCCTTAAGTAGGGATCTACTTGAAGAGAGTTCTTGAACAATAAGCTTTGAGTTGTAAAATGTTCAATGTGTTCTTAAGAGTTTAATTACAAGATTTGTGCAAAGCATTTGACTGCGTAGCCGAAATATAGATTGGATGGATTGTGTAAATGAAAGCTTGACAAAGAATGGAAAACGTAAACGAGTAATGTCGGTTCCAAGTGACATGGGTGACAATATGTCGGGGTGAGCAAGTGACTAAGACTTCGCCTCTGGTGCTGGAGGTCGTGGGTTCGAATCCGGGCAAGTACCAATGTGATTTTTCAATTCATATGTACTTTCCAAGTTTATCTTGGACATTGCTGACAACGGTGAAGGAAAACATCGTTTGGAAACCTGAACTTATAGTGAGTTTATTATAAGATTGCGCTCCATTGGTGTAATTGATGCGAGGCGTACAGTGCGAGGATAAACTAATAAATAAATCTGGAAAGAGATGATGTTTTGACTACCTAGCTAGACGATCATCATCATCAGCCTTTTAATGTTACCTTACCACTGCTGGGACACAGGCCTCTTCTTTGTGGGAGGGAATGGGCCTTAACCCACCACGCGGGTTCAGTGCGGGTTGGTGGATTGCACATGTCTTCGAATCTTTGGTTCCAGTACAGCCGGTTTCCTCACTATGTTTTCCTTCACCGTTTTGAGAGCAGTGGTGATGAAATAATTTACACAAAGTAAATCGTCTGTGTCTGGGTTCGGACCCACGACCTACAACTTGTAAGTCGCGGCCGATACTACTGGGGCACCATTGCTCTACGCCAGCTAGACGATACCGTGGCAAATATGTTCAATGAAAAGCTTACCTACCTACTTTAAGCTCAACGACTCTATTGATAAAAAGATAATAATTTCTCTAGGTATGACTGTATAAACATGCTCACTATCTCTAAATACTCAAAAAAAAAATGTCGCTTTACGCGTCTGTCGACGTCATTTCTATTTCTCCACTAACTTCTTCTAAACCATCATCATCTTCCTGCCCTTGTTCCATGTTACTTAGTGTCGGCGCAACAGGCTTTTTTCTTCCATACCGTCCTATCCCCCGTCACGCTATCACTGAATCCCTTTTCTTTCATATCACTCTTCACACAGTTCATCCATCTTTTCCTTAGCCGTCCCCTCCCTCCTCATCCATCCACATTTAAATTCATAACTCTTTTAGTAACATGCGTTTCATTCCTCCTTATCTCATGACCATACCAGGACAAACGGTTTCCTTTCAACTTTTCTGTCACTGGCGCCACTTTCAAACTTCCTCTAATATACTCATTTCTCACTTCATCCATTCTCGTCACTTCGCACATCCATCTCAGCATTCTCATCTGTGCTACATGCAATCTCCTTTCATTCCATCTGTTACACAGCCCAACATTCTGATCCATACAGTACGACAGGTCTAATCACGGACTTGTAAAATTAAACCACGCGACGATTTTCACGAATAGAAAAAGCTATAAACGAAAAAGGTTTTTGTATATAATTTGTCCAGTGCAAAGCCGGGGTGGGTCGCTAGTCGATACTTTATCCATATGAAGTTTGTCCGTTGCTGCAATAACCTCCAGCAGCACTTAGCTTGCTTTATAAAAAAAACCCCGTAAATACTACTATATCTCCATTACTTTAGTCGTCGAACCACTTGCGTATTCACTTCGGAGGAAACATTGCGTATGCATACAGGTAGACCGCTGTTTCACGTGTCCCGAATTAATACGTACACGAATACTGTGTCGATTTATGTCCTAATTTAACACTGCTTCCATTGTATGCTAAGCAATGTCAGATTTGTGCTGGTATTCGGTTTTGTGATAATTCTCTGTGTCTCTGGGTTAAGCATTTTTTCTGGATTTGCTATTTATTATATATTTTCATGTCCAGTTACAACCTTTTACTAGGCCACGTTTCCACCTGCAACCAGCTCGCATGCAAGTTGCATTACATAGAGGTCTACTAAGTATATGTGTTCGATCGTGCCCCGCAGTGAAAATTAATTATGTGCCTCACGTTAAAGGGGAAAATTTACAAGTTCGTGATTAGACCTGTCGTACTGAATGGATCAGAATGTTGGGCTGTGAAAAAGATGGATGAAAAGAGATTGCATGTAGCAGAGATGAGAATGTTGAGATGGATGTGCGGAGTGACGAGAATGGATAAAGTGAGAAATGAGTATATTAGAGGAAGTTTGAAAGTGGCGCCAGTGACAGAAAAGTTGAAAGGAAACCGTTTGTCCTGGTATTGTCATCTGATCAGGAGGTATGAAACGCATGTTACTAAAAGAGTTATAAATATAAATGTGGATGGATGGAGAGGAAGGAGAGGGCCAAAGAAAAGATGGATGGACTGAGTGATGAGTAAGATGAAAGAAAAGGGACTCAGTGATAGCGTGACGGGGGATAGGACGCTATGGAAGAAGAAAACGTGTTGCGTCTACCCCAAGTAACATGGGACAAGAGCAGGAAGATGATGATGATGATACGAGTGACTTGCAGGGCCTTTTGACTACTAGCCCATTATGACCTATGTACTATAAAGGAAAAGTTTTCTCTCCCGTTTTCCATTGTTCTATCTTTTGTAATATCAGCCAAATTTTTAGTTCGGAGCCCAACTCATCACGTCTCCATCTTATATTTAGTTTTAAAAGTTCATCACTTATTTAATTAGCCACTGCACTGTGTGGCGCGCGAAACCGCGAAAAGTTCTTATCCGTGTGGGGTCATTCGGGCCCGTATATGATACGCCGCTGGAGCGGCTATTATCGCTTTATCACGAAAGTTTTGTATGGGAGCCATACATCAAACTTATGTTGTTGTAATGTCAATGAACTAAGCTATCAGATTTCAAATGGATTTTCCATGTTTGGATTTGTTTTGTATTTGCAAAAATTGTGTAAAGTCAGCGAAAGGGAATATTTTGCACTGTTTTTGTACAGATGTAGTTAGAAATAAAAAAATAAAAAATTATTTCAATAAGTTTTTTTTTTATTTACATAAGAATACCCTATTTCACATAAATCAATCAATAAATAAACCTCCCCACACATATTTTTCGAAAAAAAAATTTTTCAAAATACATGACCCGACCGCCTAAAAAAAAAATGGTGGATTTTTTGTTTGTTATTGTTTTTGTTTTCGACTTCATTCAAAGAACCGGCGTTAGCACTTCAATTAGTGGCTTTAGTGGCGTTGTTAATTAACCTACTAATGTAAATAACGACAGTTTGATAAGAATAAGGCAAAATTAGATGTCGAAAAATGACTTACGGCAAAACGGTCGTGATGGCCGGAACAATAGAGGACTTTGTTCGTTGAAATACGTATTTCTGCTGGAATTCACGACACATACACAATCACGCTAGTAAAATCACTTCGTTACTTATTATTCCATGATATTTTAACACCCACAGCACTAAATTCACCATAAACTCGAAAATATAACCATCGCCGACCGGCAGACAGGCGGTCGGAACGCGCTTTGACAGGTCCGAAGCAAAAAAAAATCATCAACAAGCGAGATCCGGGGTTGCCGGTGATTTGAATGCATTTATATCATCCTTGTCTATGGCCACGCCGTGGAAAGACACTCCCATGTGACGAGAATACCACCCCACAGAAAATAACCGACAACACTGAAGCGCGGGAAGAAGGCCTAATTTAGACCTCGCCACAGATTAGGGCCAATGACCCGAGGCCTATTTTATAGCTCTGCACAGTGCAGTGGTTAAAGGCCGTCCATGAACTTTCCGTAATCCGGGCTTCTTTAATCTGGGTCAAATTCAAGTATTGTTCGGATTAAAAATAAATACGGCAACTAAATAGGTGGTTTGACTCGGAATGCTTCTTGGTCAAATGTCAATGGTCCTTGTCTAGCAATTTACCCAATTCACGGACACGTGTGACGCAAATCGGGGATTTTCATTTACCTAGTTCCTAAATAAATGCTGTTTGTTTAGTTGAAATTTTTAGATTTTGTGCAAGCAACTTGGCATAAGAATTGCAAAACTTGTAATGTCAAAGTCAAAATTATTTATTTCAATTAGACTAATAAGCGCCACTTTTGAACGTCAACATTTAAAAATTACATTTCATAATAATTGATTCTACCGCCCATTCGGAAAAGTAGCTTGTTGTGGAGAAGAACGGACAAGAAACTCAACACTAACTCTTAAAAAATAAGTGTTTTACAATATTTACATACCTACATACATTAATTCATATACGTGAGGACGATGCACCCAGAATAGCATACAGGTAAATTCATTCATTTGATAAATAGGAACATGGTTCTCACATACTTACAAATATTGCAAATAATAGGTAAAATACCTAATTCAACAACAACGGAACAGTGTGTGAATCAATTTCTTAAAACAAAAAAAAGGAATACAATAACTATGAATAGGTAGGTAGGTATATAAATACTATAGATTGCCCTATGGAGCAGAAACAGCATCTTTCCAAGCATTCTTGTGGAGGACAGGGCCCATTTCTCACAGATCAGATGGTCGCCCATCAACCATCCGTTCGGCAAAAAGTTCAGGAGTAGCTATTGCGTACCAGAAGTCGTAGAGCTGACAGGCCTTCCACACTAGTGGTCCGATGACCTGGTAAGGGCCATGGAAGTCTGTTGGATGCAAAAAGTACAAGACCGGTAGATATCTATATTATCCATGTCCAGCAGTGAACGTATTTCAGCTGAAATTATGACCAGCTAGGTATTTCAACTAATATTAGTACATCATTCAAAGTTTTTCTTCTCTTCTTCACAATAGCTTAAATTCCTTCTTAACATGATTGACCCCGTGAGTACCCGAAACCTCGATCCACGCGAGACACAATAGTTTTTAATTGTTTCGATAATTACGGCATTCAATCGTTTAAATAATCCATTACCATAAAACCTGTTTCCACTTCCACCCTCTACTTCCTCAATACATTTCTTGATAGATCTCCCGAACCTCGACAGAGGAACCGGAACTGTATCCTGCCGGTGGTTCCCGCGCTGAATTATTCAAGGCGCGTGCGCATTGATTGACGGCGGATCGGTGAAACCGATTCATTGGACGATGACATCAGAGAACCTAACGTTTTACTGCAGCCAAAAGTTGTAACGGTTACTCCACATGTGTAAGGAGTGCCGTGAAAACTGTAGAAGGGATTATTGGAAATGATATGACATCACATGACAAGAAAGACTGTCAGACGGAAGTTCTTGTGAAACTGCTTTTTTTATTATTATTATCTATAGGCTTGCGCTTGACCACTATCTCTCCTGATGGTAAGCGATGATGTGGTCGACGGTGAAGCACGCTTGCTTAAAAAAAACCCATTCACTCTTGACTTAAGACGACGACTAACGCCAACGACCTTGAGGGAACAAAACGCGCACTCGTTTCACACCCGCGCGACCCAAAATTTAGTAGTTTTTTGTACTTTTCTTATTATTCTATGACTTTAAAAAAAAAGCTTCAGATCAAAATGTAGATAATTAAATGTTTTTTTTGAAATTTAATTACAATACGCTCAGCGGTTTTTGTGTGATTGTCGTGTTTTTGACATAACTTTACAAATTAATTACACTATGTTATACAAATAAAACTCAAAATTTGCTTAGATCAAATTATTAAGAAAATACTCTAATATAACATTTTTTTTTTTCAAAGAATTACGACTAGCCATTTAGACGTGATTCTCATTTTAAAATCAGCTACTCAAGGGAATCGGCGCCTTAAAGACTCCTAGATTGTAGCTATCGGGAAACACAGACAGCATTTCAATGAATCTTGAAATTTTAAGACTAGCGACCCGTTCCGGCTTAGCACGATACAAATTGCAAAACCCTTCCTTGTTTAGCGCACCTTCTACTCGTAGTAGTTTAAACCGTATCAAAATCCGTTGCGTGATTTAGAATAAGTTATCGGCGAAACAGAAATGACGTCGACATACGCGGACAGCGACATTGTTTTATACTTTTTAACCGACTTACCAAAAAGGAGGAGGTTCTATGTTCGACATTAGTTTTTTTTTTTGTGTTTGTTCACCGATATCTCCGTCAATTGTGGCCAGATGATGAAAATTATTTTTTGCTTGAAAGAGTATGTTCCGAAATTGGTCCCATTTTAATTTGGTGAAGATCTGATGAAGAACTTCGGTGATATACAACAGAACACTTCAATAAATAACGGCAAATCTCTCGGAATTGCTGCAATCGCATGTCTGTTTATTGTTTATACCATTTCATAACATAACATCACGCCAGTACGCTCTAAAGGGGTACGCAGATGTGTACAGTTCACCTTGGTACACTCTCATTTCACCGATGTTCAGTTTTATGATATTATTCGGGTAATCTATTCTGGCATTATAGGTAGGTACCCATAATGCCAGACTACTGCCACCTTACTTAACTACTTGTCTATTAGCTAACGCAAAAAATTGGTACCTACCAAAGACACCGACTTTCAAAAATAAAGTTTGGAAGTCAGTAGTAATTTTTAGCAAAAAAGTTTTACTGTAGCCTTTTTTGCACACGACAATTTCAGAGAAGAGATTGAATGGAATTTTTAACTCGTCATGACGCCATGAAACTGATTTCTTTGAACGATGAGTGATTTTTGTAACTGGGTGTTCCCAGTTCCTGTCTTGATATATAATCGTCATTGATACATCCATGCATCAATCCAATTATTTGGCAAAGCGTCATCGTCTTTAAAATTCTTTCTGAAAATGATTCTGATGGATTCTGTTTCAGCAATTATAATAATTATGTAGTCTCAGTTTCTTTAGCACTTTGAAATACTTGATTGACATCGACACATGGTGTTAAGGGCCTACAACCGCTTTAGAGCCGTAAAACGATTAGGTTCTAAAGCATACTCCTTAGTAACGGCTAGGTTAAAAGGTTTGATAAAAATATATATTTATTTTTGATTCATGTGCATAATTTTTAACACAAGGTTTTTTCGTGTAACTAATAGTTTTGCTTTAAAAAAACTAATTAACAACACGGTATTTTTTCGCAACTTTTGGAAACTCCTCCAAAACGACTTAGATGTTTAAAAATATTTTTACACAGAAAAATTTATGGCTAGAATTTCTTCATAACTAACATAGCATATGTAAATCAAATAATATTTTGCAAACAAAACTGTTCAAAAGGAGGTTCAATATTGATATTTTGGCATCGAGCGGGCGCACGGCCAGTACTGCGTTAACATTGGGGCGTGTATATCGCCTTAATGACAACACAAAGTTATTCATATTTTAGTCTTATCTATGATATCTATGATATTGATGATGTGATGTATAGAGCTGTCATACGCTTTTCCTCTTCCTGTGGGCTTGAAGCCGACGCGCTATCATGTGAGTTATAGTAAGTAATTAATAAAACAAGCAAATCGTATTAATTAACAAGCCTATATAATCTACAGTCCACCAAGGAATTAAGGAACTGAAATCATATCATGCTTCCAACACATGGAACAGCTGATGTCTTGGTTTATATGTAGTGTAGCGACCTTCCTTTTGGCTCGACGCGATTTGATTAAAATAAGCGATATTTACTAAGCGAAACTTCCAAGTGTATATGTTTGCACTTGAAATTTTCTTAGAAAATACGTGCGTAATATCGAGTATCGACGACATACATAAAATTGCCTCGTGCCACCAGGTAGGTGCCTTAGTTTTCTTTCTTCTCCGCAAAACTTTGGCATCGACACAATGGAACAGCTATGGTCTAGGTTACTGAGAAGCAGATTTCAATCGTGAACACTCGACAGCTTGAAGAAAATGCCTCTTTAATATTCAGTCTTTACACTAACCACGGAATAATTTATCGGTAAAATCGGTTCTTGGAATGGCGACGGTTGAGGGAAAAATTTAATTTGAATGAGAACATACTTTGACTAGCCAGTTTGTGGTGACATCATTATATGTATGGATGGAAATGATTCTTCGAATCTGATGTGATGATGAGTGAGAATAGTGATGCACTTATGAATTAAGTTCTGGAATATAGGCATTGTGATAAAAAACCGCCTGTCTGTGTTTCTAATAGCTACCCATGGGGTTCTTTAAGTCATGAGTGAATAGGTTACTTCTAGGCAAGCGTGTTTCACCAGCGACCACATCATTACTTACCATCAGGTGAGATTGTGGTCAAACGCGTTACGCGAGCCTATCAAAAAAAAAGTTTTTACTTTTGGTTACTTATATTATTACCTACCAAGAAAATCGTTTATAGCCAAAGGGTTTCTCATACAATTCTAACAAGCCTAAACACGACTGGGATACATTGTTTTATTACGGAGTTCCGGTGCCTACCATCCGGCTTCATTACCAGATCAGTTCGATGGTACCATTTTCATTAGAACCATTTATTTAAATTTGCTCCATCAAGTGATTTTCGAGATATCTTATACCCAAAACATACTTCTCATTAAGAAGTTCCAGTGGCCATCTGTGGTCTTCCTCATTAGTTCCACTTCACTAAATGATTTTTTCTAAATGCTTGCCATGTTGATGAAAATTGCAAAATCGCTATAGGTATATGTCTATAAAATTTGGGGAGTTCCCTCGATTTCCATGGGATCACCTCATCAGAGCCTTACTTTGTGACAGTGGGACCACCTCGAGAATATACCCTATCAAACAAAAGTATTTTTAAAATCGGCCCAAAATTGACGGAGAAATCGGTGTAAATACACAAAACAAAACGTCGAACATAGAAACTCCTCCTTTTTTAACCGACTTCAAAAAAAAGGAGGAGTTTCTCAATTCGTCGGAATCATTTTGGTAAGTCAGTTAGAAAACCAAACGCTTCTGTCGTAATTTGACGATGCGAATTTCCGAATTCGAAAATGCTAAGTCCTTTCACTACAGTGGCACTGCCATCAGTAATCTTTTCAACACCAATAAGTTTCTTAAGGAAAATATTGAAGTATTTCTCTCAGCTTGCTTGACAGATTAACATCATCATCATTACGTCAACCAGCAAATAGCACATTAGCTGAACCGATTTACTTGACGAATAATGACTACTCAAGCCAAATTATCTCCTGTCAACTCAACAGAAAATATTACCAGTAATTTATCCGCGAAGCAGCAACAATATCGTCGTGTCACCGTTTTCGTACAAATTGTTCATCAAAATATCGCCGTTTAATCCTCATTACGGGCTGTTACAATCGGCTGTCAGTCGGCTGACAAGCCTGCCTGTCCCTTTGTGAGATGATGGACGTATGAATCGACTGTGTTCGTTTATATGTGTGTGTGAGATGCTAATGTGAATGTTGCTTTTGAGAAATCTGTTGCTGTGGGTTATGAAGTATTTAAGGTGTGTTGTCTTCAGGAATGTTAAACTTAAAGCGAAATTACTCCTTTAGTCCATTACTTTCTTCATGCTTTGCGTTTTGTCAGCCTCATAAATGTCTGATAATTGTGGCATGAAACTTAAGCCTTCAATAATATAATCAATACCAAGCAACGGACAAGAGACCGACCATCAGCCTCTTAGTGGACCACTGTCGAGAGAGACCTGAAGAAGCAAAATATACCAGCATCGATAATCCAGAATAAACCATCATGGCTTAGACGAACATGGTGGCCCAGCCGCTGTATGGTAGAGGCCCAACCCCACATAAATTTGGGAATGGGAAAAAAAAAAACATCGTCAATACAGACAATCAAAAATGTGTTTATTCTTTCTCAGGCTGCCTGTCCATTTGGCGGGCGCGGAGTGGAGAATCGTCGCTCCGACGCGCGACCGGAGTTTTTATTCACTACGATTGGTTGGCTCCGCTCTTCTCCAAGTGGACAGGCAGCCTTAAGGGTACACTAGTCGACGGCACGAATTATTTTGTTCGAAGGGGTTAAAATGCCTGCTATCTCATGCGACAACTCGTGCGAACGACATAGATGCTGTGATGAGCCAGACATAGAAGCTAGTTCGCGTACGATTTAGCACTTATGCAAGTTTGTAGCGAAATTGATGATGATTTAGGACGAAAACGAGCGCGCGAAATTTTATAAACAGACCTTTGGGAGTCTAGATATTATGAAAAAACTACTAAATGTATATTTTCAAAATAAAATTATTTTCATTGTTGAACTACTAATCTATCCCTGTATGGTGGCCGTTTTGCAATTTTCCTTTTTATGGTATTTATTGCCGCCCAAAGATGCGTTAAAATTAGTGTTGAAATATGGACCTTTCGACGCTCATAACTTTCAAATGTTTTTCCTTTTTTGTTTCCATACAGGCCTAGATAATGATGAGACGAATTGATATCATTTTTTATTTTGAACGTACATCGTTAAACGGAGTAATCCCTAGACTACGTTTGTATGGAAGAATTTTCGACTAGTGTAACCTTAATCCATTCTTCACGTCAAGCTTGCAGTTTTTTTTTTTATACAAAGCAAGTTCGTCAGCATTTTACAAAAAATAGAAACTGAAATTGTCATTCATATATTATGTTTATGTGTTACGACTGTTGACACATTGCATTATTAATTTTCCTATTTACCTATATTTCCAGAATTTTAGGGAAGGATAAGAATTTCGGAATTAATCATCAGTTCCTTTGTGTTAAAAGGAATATCCCAGTAACGTGTTTGCTTAGTTTCATTGCGCGTGTGTGTTGCGTGTTAACAAACGTATACTGGTAACAAATCAATCATAAAATAATAGAATATTCTAACATGGCAGCCAGCTGTGTTAGTGGAAATTTTCTGAAGCCGCTGTTGCTACATTTCCATTTAAAAATTACGAAACTGTATAAAGCCTTCTGAGGGTTTATACGAAACTATTCCAGACATTGTGATTACTGTAAAAGCTAGTCTACGGTTTTTTTTTTTTGCTTTCTTCCCTTCTTTTTCTACTTAGCGTGTCGATGACAAACTCTTTTTAACCCTCGACGGGAAAAGAGGGGTGTTATAAGTTTGATGTTTGTACCTGTGTTTGTGTATTTCTCTGTGGCAACATAGCTCCTCCTAAATGGACGAACCGATTTTGATTTCGTTCCGATTCCGTTCAAAAGTTATAGGAATAATTACGTGTTCAATATAGATTGTCGATAGCGTGAAATTTAAAAAAAAAGTCGTGGTTTTTGGATATTTTAATTGTTATTACCTATTTAAATGCCTTGCCTGGCCCAGTACTCTTCGCTTAAAACAATGCTTCTGCCTGCATATTATCTCTGCAATATACATGGTTGAGTGCTAGAGAATTCCTAAGGTATTTTAGTCCGTTATTGTACCATAGTGCTTGAAGTTTTAAATAAATAAATAGTTTTAAACTTTGAACAATAATGCCCCGTATTTATTGTAAACATATTGTTTACAAACATTTGTGTTGCGGAGTTGATCACGCCATGTTGAAGAGTTGGCGCTCGGCGAGCGAAAACATTTTGCTGTTGAGAAACTGGTGTTGAGCAACTGTTGTGCAACAAATACGGGGCTTAAGAACGACACAGGTAACCAAAAATCATTCAAATAAGGGGGACATTGAAAAATTTTCCACAGCATAATAAACCAAACTAAGAGGGGTTAATAATTAACAACCGTTGATGCGCGTCTGATGTAACTCGCTCCAAGCATAATTTCGTTCAAGAATAGTCTTTATGTCGGAGAGGCGTCGTCGCTGCGTATATATCATCAGCGGATATAAAGACTCGGCGACATTTTCTTTAAAATTACTCCGTGTGCCCGTTTTATCCGTGTGCCAGTTATTGGTACTTAGTTGAAGAGGCGTGGCTGGTTGGCTGGAAAGTAAAGAGGATTGGCTTTTGAAATAAAGTAAGTATAGGTGCTTTAATTTCGAGGCTAGAGGGAAGTTTTATTGAAGTTACAGTTTACGACTAGAGGCTCGGCTAGGCCTAAGGCCCTGGTTTCTGGAGACGCGGTGCGTCGCCGCGTCGGGCGGGGCAGTCCGCACTAAATTCAAACATAGAGCTTTGTATGAGAGTGTACACGGAAAAGCGATTTAACACGCGTTTGCTTGAGATGCAGGCGGATCCCGCGGCGGCGGGACACGGCGTTTTCGCGGCGTCGTGTCGCACGCGGTGTTACCTTCTGCCAGTCTTGTTTAGAAAACGCACAACGCAGACGTGAGCCACCGTCAGCAATGGAGAACGTAATAATTGACATTTTATTAGAAGATTCGATATTAAAATGTGAATTATCTTACTTATATTATAAATGCGATGTATATATATTTGGATGAATGTATGTTTGTTACTCAATCCCGCCAGAGCGCTTGAACGGATCTGAATGAAATTTAACACAGAGATATATTATAGTCTCGAATCATATAGCACATAGGCTACTTTTTATCCCGGCAAAAATGTAGGGATCCCGTGGAACAACATCCGACTTTCACGCGGGTGAAGCAACTGGCAGAAGCTAGTATTGTTGGATTTATGTTTGTTACTCAATCACGGCTGAACGGATCTGGATGAAATTTGGCACAGGAATAGTAGTCTGGAATAAGCACATAGGCTACTTTTCATCCCGGTATAATGTTCCTTTGGGATAAGAATAGTACATTGTTATCCTAGGGGTGAAAGTAACTTATTTAGTCCCGAGACGGGGTTAACGCCCGGAACGAAGTGAGGGCGCCAATAGTTCGAGGGACTAAATAAGTCTTTAACCCGAGGTAAACACTGTGCTTTTCATTACAAATACAAGGAAATAAAAACATGAATTAGCTAAAGAAAAATGATTGCCGCTTTCCCGCCTATTTTGTTTGTTTTTTTTTCTGTGGCCGGCCTGCTATTCAGCCATTACTTTTTATTTTCATCATTGAAAAAATGGTAAATATTTTGCCCAAATCTAAGTTATTTTAAAGAAATTGTTGAAACTAAATTATAATAAAGTTATTTAAAAAATAAATATTCTTTAATCATTACTTAACTTTAAGTTATTTCAATTTTACTTCGTGGTTGTATAGAAAGTTGGAACATGGTTCAATAGATATGTGAAAAGGAACTAGTTTTTTTTTTTAAATAATTTGACAGCTGTCAGTTGAAAGCGATTCTCCCTAGGGCTGAAAAGTATTACTTTCAACCCGCTCCTCAAGCAACTTCAGACCTACTTTCCGAGTATGAGTAATGAAAAATACTTTACACGCGGGCGAAGTTGCTGGTAGGAGCTAGTTTAATATAAGAAGTGGCCGATTCTGATTTCTGACGCCGCGTTTTCCGTCGCGTGCGCCATACTCTATAGTGTTCGCCAAACATTTGGGCCGCCCTGAAGTTGGCTTTCCTATGTGCAAGGCACGAAACGGTGCTGTTTTTCTATGACATTTACTTTTGCGCAGCCATTGTAGCCAACTTCAGGGCGGCCAAGAAGTTTAGTGAGAACTATACAGGCAAGAGGTTCCGCCGCCGTCGCAGTGGCGGCCACCGACACTCTTGACGCCCCGCTCTACGCTCCGCGCCTCCATGAACAAAATCGTACATTGCCATTATGTTTGTGTTTGCGCGTGCGATGACGCGGGCCCGCCGCGTCCCGCCCCGCGTTCCAGAAACGAGCCCTTAGCGGTGTCACTCAATATCTCAATCGGAGGAGCGTGCAAATTTACTTAATCCTGGGCCCCGACTGTATCCGTAGGAACTGTGAGTCATTAAATACCTTAACGCGATATAATAAGACCTTGAAGTTTCATAAATTCACACAGACACTCAGCTCATATATTTTTTCCTACTCCTTCATTATTTGTTTCTGATTAATTTCGTTGCGGGATCCAAGACAGTTAAATTCATTCTCCGGGACTTCGTCGAGCTTCATTGCCGGCGCTTTTCTGGTGGCCGCCACTAATTCTGGCTTTCAGGATTTGTAGTGTTTTGGGAATAGTGCGGTGGGATGGTCCAAGACATATCAGTCAAAGCATCATCATGTCGCCGATCAGCCATGTCAACATTGGTTGAAGTCACGAACACGAATGACTGTCGATGACGAGTGTTGTGATTGTTCAGTGATTTGATGGTAACTTTATGGATGTGTACGATTTACCTTGATGGAAGACTTCCGAGCACAGCGCCACCGGCGTCATTGTCACAGCCGCTTTGCTCGGCAGTCTACCTTTAAATAGGACTTTAGTGACACAAAGATATGTCGTAGTAAAAGAGATACGCAATAGTAAATTCTTCAAGTTGTTCGCTTATTTATACTTTGTCCTTAATTCTAATGCCTCAGTTCTTTTATTGATCGGAGCCGGAGCTTAAAATAACATAAAAGAGCAGAAAATGTACACCCTTCACTTTATTTTTAGAAAATCAATAAAACACTTCACTAGATACTTTTATCGTGCTAGTAATAAAATTCTAAGGCGAAATCTACAAAATAAAAAGTAAATGTCTAATTTTGGGTGAGAGCTTTTCCAAAAAAGCTCAGGTAGAATTCCAGAAAGCTCTAAACGATGCTCTCAAAAATAGGGATCCACACTTTATTTTATGAACGATATTTATAGGAATTGTTGATCAGCTACTGTGTTGCTTTCAGAAAACACTGATAGCTCAGCAATCGTATGGTTTCCACTTCCAATAGCAACATCACCACACCCTTTTTATGCCCGGGTATTTACTTAAAAATTAATGTTTCAACGAGGATCCGGATACATAGAATAAGCGCCGGATGCTAAAACTCGCAACAACTGCGAAACCATACTTCATGGATACAAAATTTTATTATACTTTCACGTACGAGCGAAAACATGGATGCTTAAAGAATCATAGAGCGCAGAATTTTTCGGAGAGCTTACCTTACCCAAAGGTCACGCATATGCCCTAAAATACGGCTCCCAAACCAATGTCAGAGTATATTTCGGTATCATTCTTTATTACTAACGTTCGCATTGCATACAATGTTAATGCAGTAGGCAGACTCTGGAGTGTTAACTTTCAATGAGCTCTTTGCATGTTCCATTGTTTATTTTTCTGAGCAGTAACTGGGCAATAACTAACTGGGTACAATCCTATTTGACAGTCTAGAGTCTAGACTGAAGTCAGCTTTTCCGGCTTCTGAATACCACTATATCTACAAATGACAGCAGCAACAGCATAAACGTGCTTTCTGAGGCAGGGTCAGATCTAGCAATTATGTCGCTGCGGGAATAAACATAATCTCTCGTCTATTGAAAAATAATGCGGTTTTGAAGTGAATACGTAATGAGCTCGAAAATTTCACCTAAGAATATTTGAATGTAATGTATTTGTTATTTAACAGTGGGTTTACAACAAGAACTAATAACATACGACAGCGAAGCGAGCTTGAAAATATTAGCACCACACCACGAATAAGTTAGGTTTTCTGATGAAATGAAAAGGGCTGTTAGTGCAGTTTGGCCGCCCCTCTGGACTTTTGCCCCCCCCCCGCCTCTAGATCCGGCCCCTTCTGAGGCATGGAGGAGTCTCAGTATATAGGTAAGTAACTAGCTTCTACACGCGGCTTCGCCCGCGTTCAAAGTTCAAAAAAATGCTCCGATCGCCACCAAACTTTACAGGATAATCCGCTGGGTCAATCTAAAGATTGTCTTAAAATTTCATTAAAATCGGTCTATCCGTTTCGGAGTCTATATAATAAGGATCATACATACATACTTTCTCTTTATATATATACCTAGATATATGTATAGTCGCCCATCCTTGGACCAACCTCGGCAAACTTTGCTTGTCCTTGGAGATCGACCCGTGCGGCTGTTATTTAGCCACGAGAAGAAATCCTCATGAATGCTAAAAGAATCTTCTTTCCCACATTATTTACTACAGCTAGCTTATCCAAGCAAAAGTCGCGGCTATTCTCGAAAATACTACTCCAAACCCAATGTCAGAGTACATTTCGGTAACATTCTTTATTACTAACGCTCGCAAAGTGTACAATGTTAATGCACTAGGCTTACTCTCGGAGTGTCAATTTTCAATGAGCTCGTTGCTCGTTGCGTAGTCCTATGTTTATGCTGCTGGTCACGTATCCACACCTTATGGGGTATAGTTTGACGGTGTGGTATGGGAAATACGCTGTGTGAAGGTCGTCTTCGCATTATTGCTTTGAAGTCTGTTTCGCAACATCTTTTTCCCAGCTAAGCAGGTATTGGGGGAGTGTGTTTATATAGAACTTTGATTTTGAAAACGGGGTGGTTCTTAGCTTAATTTGAATAAATTACTCTTGATTTTGATTGCTACGTACGAGTTCTCTGATTCAGTATGCCCTTTCGGCGTGGTGCAAGTTTGGGCTGATTGACACATCATTGTTGTCTCCCTGCCCTTGTCCCATGTTACTTGGGTCATGTATTCTTATTTCATTCTCTGTCCTTCACTCTATTTTTATACCATTGGACAGATTGAGAGATTTCATCGGTTAAAAACCGGCCAAGTGCGAGTCGGATTCGCGCACGAAGAGTTCCGTACCATTATCGCAAAAAACGGCAAAAAAATCACGTTTGTTGTATGGGAGCCCCACTTAAATATTTAGTTTATTCTGTTTTTAGTATTTGTTGTTATAGCGGCAACAGAAATACATCATCTGT
Organism: Orthosia incerta; assembly: GCA_948252205.1. Classification (NCBI taxonomy): domain Eukaryota; kingdom Metazoa; phylum Arthropoda; class Insecta; order Lepidoptera; family Noctuidae; genus Orthosia; species Orthosia incerta. The sequence goes on along the minus strand of OX411755.1, from coordinate 29,223,232 downwards.
GAAAATTTCAACTGTCTAGCTATCACGGTTCATGAGATACAGCCTGGTGACAGACGGACAGACAGACAGACAGACGGATCGCGGAGTCTTAGTAATAAAGTCAAAGTCAAAGTATCTTTATTGTGAGACAGCGGTTACAGAGTTGTTATTGAGTTATTTTTGTGTGCATTTGCACTGCTCCACCATGTTAGGCATACAATAGTTTGAAAAAAAAAATAATTGTTATCTTAGACATAAGTTTATGTGACATGTGTTAATTTACAGATATTTCAATTAAATAGACACTTATTTTGCATCAAAACATAAAAACAGTTTGGCACTAACTGATCACGAATCTGTCGGACAAAAATTCATGTACTGTATAATATGGTCTATTTACCAAGAAGTCACTTAATTTTTTCTTAAAAAGTTTGACGTTTTCAATTTCTCGTATATAGGGTCCCGTTTTTACCCTTTGGGTACGGAACCCTAAAAAGTACTGCACCAATTTGGCCTTGGGTTAGGTGGTAAATTATATCCACGAGTGCGAAACTGAAGCATGACATGCAAAAATATTCGTTTAAATTGTAACTACTAGACTAATTTATTCGAGGGAATACCTGTAACCACTTTTAGATAAACTTCCACATGATAATATATTATAGATAGCGTTAACGATAAGCTATGGAATTCTGTTGAGTGCGTGAAGGTAGCTATACAATTACGAGAAATTGAAACTACATGTGTATCATTTCAGGTGACCATTATTAGATATATGATTTCACAATACTACTCAACAGTATTGCTCACTGATTGTGAATTATTGAGTACTAGTTTTCATCAGCGGCTTTGCCTCGCATGCAAGTCGAAAAATAACAACTTAAGGGTACACTAGCCGACGGCACGAACTATTTTGTGCGCGGGGTTAAAATGCATTTTATATCAACCGACAACACGTGCGGAAGAGATAGACGCTGTGATGAGCAGTAGGAAGCTAGTTCGCGTACGAATACACACCTTTGCAAATTTGTAGCGAAATTGATAATGATTTAGGACGAAACCGAGCGCGCGAAATTTTATAAAGGCAGTCTAGATATCATGAAAAAACGACTAAATCTATCTGTTCAAAATAAAATTATATGCATTTTTGAACTACTAATCTATCCCTGTATGGAGGCCGTTTTGCAATTTGCCGTCTTCTTATGGTATTTATTTGCGCCCAAAAAGGCGTTAAAATTAGTGTCGAAATGTGGAACTTTCGACGCTCATAACTTTCAAATATTTTCTTTTTTTACTTTTTCGCTTCCATACAGGGCTAGATAATGATGAGACAAATTGATATCACTTTTTATTTTGAAAGTTCATCGTCAAACAGTGGAATAATCCCTAGACTACGTTTGTATGGAAAAAATTTCGACTAGTGTAACCTTAAGGGAACGTACTAAAAATATAACAAATATTCTATGTCCTGAGCCAGGATATCCAAATAAAAAAACTAGTTATTGTTGTAGGCGTGCGTGATTGAGTATTATTAAACTTACAATAGACTTTCACGTTTATATTATAAAGTAGGCTTGAATAGGTATGATGCCAAAAAAATCTATTTAGTCTATCATTTAGATAATCTAAAAAAAGAATAGATAACCTAAAAAAAGTTTTTATTCGCGAAAAAAATTGCCGGATTCAAAAACAAACGGTGTCTTTCGTACCTCATGTTTTTATCGTTTTGCGACACTGACTGCCGAAACCAAAGTTATTTTGCACGTTTTAGTGTTTTGTTTTTGAAGTCGGTTAATTTTTTTGCGGACACGTTTTCATTTATCTCTTTTTAGTTTTGGTTCACCATTACTACAAATTGAGCAACTTTCATAGTAAGGTACCTAACCAAACTACTAGTACTACCTGACAAAATACCCATAACAACTCAATTTACACATTCGTGCTGTTTGTCGCTAAAGAGTTCGGTTGTATGCTCCATATCTTAAAAACTGCGTAACCGATTTTGATGAAACTAAGTTTCCTAAACCTAAGTTGAGAGATACTTAATCTAATAAAAAAAGAATGATCATGATCCGATTACTAGTTTCGGAGAAATGCTTGCACAAACATACATATAACGGACCCAAGGGTACCACGTCACACGGTATCCATTTGTTGTATACCAAAACCTTCTCCAGAATGAAACAAATACTTTTCTAAAAACCGCATTAAAATCGGTTCAGCCAAACGCGAGAAAATCGCGGACAAACATACATACATACATACAACATACGGGTCAAACTGAGATGCTCCTTTTTTTTAGAAGTCAGTTAAAAATATTGGACACGTATTTTTCTTTTGCCACGTAAACAAAAAATCGACGATACAGTGCGTCGAATATCGTGTGATGCCACGGTGTGCTACAGTTTATACTGAAAACGTGACGTCACAAGCTCCCACACCTGGGGGGTGACCATAAGCTCTTAGAGCGGTATCAATTTGAGATCGAATAAGGGACAGATGTATCTGACTTGTATACATCTGTCACTTACTCGGTATCAAATTGATACCGCTCTAAGAGCTTATGGTCACCCCCCTGAACTTTGATGCGCATTATCTTTGTAAATTTTAGGGTTCCGTACCCAAAGGGTAAAAACGGGAAATAGGTTAACTAAGACTCCACGGTCCGTCTGTCCGTCTGTCACCAGGCTGTATCTCATGAACCGTGATAGCTAGGCAGTTGAAATTTTCACAGGTGATGTATTTCTGTTGCCACTATAACAAAAAATACTAAAAAAAGAATAAAATAAATATTTAAGTGGAGCTCCCATACAACAAACGTGTTTTTTTTGCCGTTTTTTGCGATAATGGTACGGAACCCTTCGTGCGCGAGTCTGACTTGCACTTGGCCGGTTTTTTTATTTATTTGATAAAGAAAAAAAAGGTCCAATATTATATGATAATCTCACTGACGGACTACGAGTAAATAGAATTATATTTTTTCTACTCAGGAAACATCCCTATTATCTAGTAAATAAATTCATGATTGCCAACCTTTAAAATACTTCTGAAATAGTGAACATTATGGAACAGTACCTATATAAAATTTTGGACTGTATTTAGACCATATTTTTACGACACCGCTTGAACTAGCAAAACATTGACATGTTTGGCGACCTCCAACAAAAAATAAAGTTTATTCCAAGCTTTGGTTTATTTGTCTTACATTCCGGACTTCCGTTCTTCCTGTTTTTCATTCGAAACAGACCAGAACTCGACGGATGTCCATAAATCAATCGATGCTCGGTTTTGGCGCGCTATGTTTTATAGCTAGGAGGAGATCGATGCTATTGTTATGGTAATCCTTTTTTACTGGGTCAGAGAGTGGAGGAAAAATTATTTCTGGTGGATTGCTGCCCGCTTTGTTCGAGTTAGCTAAGTGAAATAAATCAATGCTACTGTGATAATATTGCTGAAGTAAGTGTGATAATCTTTTTTATCTATAATATATGTTTGGTAATAATGTTTATTATTATGTATATTTTACTAACAAATACCAATATATTGAAATATCAGACTTTGTCTTTGAAATTCCCTCATTTTGCCTATGGAACCCCGAAATGTGCGAAGTCTCTCACGCACTTGGCCGGTTTTTATTAATTTTATTTATTTGATAGGCTCGCGCTTTACCACTATCTCGCCTGATGGTAAGCGATGATGTGGTCGACGGTAAAGCACGCTTGCCTAGAAGTAACCTATTCACTCTTGCCTTCTTGTAATTTATGCATTTTAGATACACTTTTATTTAATCTGTGGTCTGGGGACAAAAATATAGCATGTTTTGGATCAAGCTGCACACTTTTGCAGTCAGCTTTAATATTTATCTGTGCATTGCGAGAACTGTAATTAATTTCATTGTCTTCATAAGTCTCTTTGTGAGCTTTTATGCGGGTAGAACCTGCATGAGGCTCACACAGGAACGTGGGGATTGGCACAACAAAACAGAGGCCTATGCTCCGCAGTGGGGGACATTTTGTTTTTTAAACAATCCCTCCGGACTATTCCCAAACCACTGCAACTCCTGAAACCAAAAATCAACAGTGGCGACCACCTGAAAAGCGCCGAGACAATGAAGCTCGACGAAGTCCCGGCAAATTTATTGAACTGTCTTGGATCCCGCAACGAAATTAATCAGAAAAAAATAACGGAGGAGTAAGAAAAATACAAATTTCTACTTCCCTCCATAACAAGCAGGAGATAGACAAGGTCCGTATAGTAAACAACTCTAGGGCGAAGTCGGACTGTGGATGATGAAGATGAGCTTTTTGTATTACACCAAAATACTTTTAACCGTTATCCATCCGTACGCAAAATACTCGCTTGGTCGTGGAAAACAGCCCGTTTTAACCTAACCGTTATCCATTTAAATCTCCGTCAAAATAAAGATAACCTTGTTCGATTGAATGATTTAAAGACAACTGATCACTTAATTGGCGCTCGCGACGATTGCAGCAATTGTTGCGCAATTATCGTTAATTTTGATTGATTTCCGTTGTGTACTACTTTTGTACAAATTAGGTAGGTAGTCCATTAACTTTCAGCTGAGTTATTGACTTTAACAACTTGCATAGGATGTCAATTAATAATATAACGTGGAAAAGTACCCCAAGTTAGGTACCTGTTTACTCCATACAAGCCTAAAAAAAACTACTCCTAAAACGTGGCTCGTGGTCGATAGCGACGTGGAGGAGTCGCTATCGACCGGTAATGTGCCCAAAAGACGCCCTAGTCTGCCGCTGCATTGCCACATATTAAGGCATTGCTTATCCTCTGAGCAGGGACAAAGCAGCCCTTGAGTCACGAATTCAATAATAATGTAGCTACGTTTGGACCTATCATTTGATGAAAATTTAAAGGACTGCTCTAGAGCAGTCCTTTACGTCTAGACGTAATACTTGTTTTCCTTCACGTCATTAAATTAATACACCCAATGCAGCGAGGAACAATAGAAGTTTTCACGTCCATATGGTTAAAAACCGCTAAATATCGTTATAATCACGTCGCGTCTGTGTAAGCACTATCTAAAGTCATTTATACATAGTCATATCACTATCATCATCGCTTACCATCAGGTGAGATAGTGGTCAAGCGCGAGCCTATCTATGATAAAAACAACAAAAAAGCTGGCCAAGTGCGAGTCGGACTCGCGCACTAAGGGTTCCGCACCATTATAGCAAAAAACGGCAAAAAATCACTTTTGTTGTATGGGAGCCCCCCTTAATTTATTTTATTTTAATTTCATAATTATTATTTTTTGAAGTGAATATACTACTAAATATACTGTGAATATTTCAAGCGTCGTCCTGTTGCCGTTATTAATGTCGAGCAAAAAACGGCAAAAAAATCACGTTTGTTGTATGGGAGCCCCCCTTAAATATTAATTTTATACTGTTTTTAGTATTTGTTGTTATAGCGGCAATAGAAATACATCATCTGTGAAAATTTCAACTGTCTAGCTATCACGGTTCATGAGATACAGCCTGGTGACAGACGGACAGACAGACAGACGGATCGTGAAGTCTCAGTAATAGGGTCCCGTTTTTACCCTTTGGGTATGGAACCCTAAAAAGGATGTGCTGATTATGATTAATGTTTTTTGTGATCGTAATGACAGACTCAGTTAAGTTTTTAATTAGGTTTTTTTACCAAATTTTGTCTCTTGTGAAGTTATTGCCTATTCTAACTAGATTTTTATTATGGTCTGACTTGTTATCGGAAACTTGTTTTTTATTGTTGTTATTAATTAACATTTTGGCGATTTCAACGCAGTGCTGTTGAAGCTTTCTGCCATTTTTTTGTTGATTTATTTCAGTAAAGTGAATGAAGTTCGATGGAAGGAACGTATATTCTGATATTGAATGATAGATGTGTGGAAGAACGAGACATGCTGTTCCAATTCCAAATAAATTGTTGTATTAGGTGTAACCTTGAATTAGGTTGGCACTGAAGGCTGCCCAGGAGGGTTTGAAGCCGGACTGTGGTTGATTATGAATACGGAAAAATAATTTTTGATAGTAGCACCTTCAAATCGATACTCGATATGCATCAAAAACCTAATGCCACGCTATTGTAGATACTTCACGCTTCATCTACGATCAAAGAAACCCAAACTCCTTCGCTTTTGGATACAGAATGTTTTTGTGTGGCCCAACTCAGTCTATATTTGGCTTAACACTTCTAAAACTCGGCCAGACGACTCAGATAAAGCGGGATCGATTTATGTAGCTTTTGCATGTGAACTACTTTGAACACGAGACCGAAACCGTTGGTAATGTACCCTGTTAGTGATGGAGTGGGTCAAGGGTTGGTTTATTTTGAATCTATGCTAATTAACTAAAGGTTTATGCAGTGGCTATTTCGAGTGCTGGCTGGAAATGGTATTTTTAACTGCAAAGAACTTTATGGCCATGTAGTCAAAGCGTGTTTTATTTATCAGAATGGAGCAGTACTAGCAGTAATTCTGGAGTTATAATGCAATATTAAAGTAGCAATTTTATCAGGAATTCTAACCGTCCAGGGCCTAGGGCAGTGGTGGCCCAGTGGTATCCGCGAGTGGTGGCCGCGACTTACAAGTTGTAGGTCGTGGGTTCGAACCCAGGCAGGCGCTTTGTGTAAATTATTTCAACACCACTGCTCTCAAAACGGTGAAGGAAAACATTGTGACGAAACCGGCATGTCCAGAATCAAAAAATCAAAGACATGTGACATCCACCAATCCGCACTGGGCCCGCGTGGTGGATAACGGCCCATTCCCTCTCATAGAGAGGAGCCCAACGTCCCAGCAGTGAGAACATTAATAGACTGATGTTGTGATGTGATGATGTGTGTGGGCCTATTTTCTTTTCTTTATAGCCAAAGTATTGGTTGACCTACTTTTTTTTATAAGAGCCAAACATACTATTTTTGAAAATCCTATAACTGGATCTCAAACTTGGATCAGGCTAGTTTCTTTCTACGCAAAGGGTTTACATCAAACAGCAATTATTCTTAAAACAAGAGCCAGAAACTCTATTGCTTATCAATGTCTCCATGTTGAGGTTTAAACCGTTTCAACGACAAAATTCATCCATTACTTACAAATACACTTTTTCCATTTTCAGTGTTACTGAGCGAGGCCATTCTGCCGGATGACCAGTTGGAGGACAAGACTCTCAAGATCACGGACTTTGGTCTGGCCCGGGAGGTTTACAAGACCACTAGGATGTCAGCCGCGGGGACCTATGCGTGGATGCCGCCTGAGGTGAGAAGAACTTTATTTAGACAGAACACACATAACATCGTGCTCCGTATTCCCAGAGGAACAGTATGTAACACTCACCACTCACGGAGCACTCTATGTAATAGGAGCAGATTCTTTAGAGGTTTCTAATAGAAAAACACACACTGTCTACCACTACCTGGGAATCCAAACCTATGCAGTTACTAGTGACCAATCGGCCAACAAGGAAATCTTTGAAAGGTTTTAGGATTGAGCTTATTTTAAACTTTAAGAACTTTGTAAATGAAAGTGTTTTAAGGCCACGAAAAAAAACCCATGTACATGGCCTAGTAAACATGCTGATGACAACTTTCACCAGTAAAGACAGCTTTAACCCTTGCTCCATACTATTATCAAATATGGAACCCCCGCCTTCGTCGACCGATGTTAATTCTATCTTCTTACCACTTAGGCTTATGATGTCAGCTGCAAACCTAATTACAATAAAAACATATCAGCTTAATACACGACCAATAACTATGTTACTCCTACGAAAACCAAGGTGAGACGGCCAGATCGAAATCAATGCCCACACCGCATGGCCGTGAACTAAAATACGTAAGTTATGAATTAATTACAGCCGAAGTGCCGATACACTATCGATAGGACTTTTATTGTTAGGAGCCGTATGTGGCTCTGTAGTTGAAGTGTTGCTCTTGAATCGTGCGGAAGGTAGGTTAGGTCCGGCACGGAGTTTAGCGATACGACCTAATTTATCTGACCTTTATAAGAAGTCCTTCGAGTACGGGTACGTTTAATCATTCAAACGCAAAGCATTTATTTCAATTACACTATTTACAAACACTTTGGTCAGTACTATTATCTTTACTATTATCTACTTATTAATTTTGTCAAGGAACCGGTCTTAAGTCACAAAGATAAAGCATAATTTGATGGTCACCTGACTATGCCAGAGCCTCCTTTACGAACGTGAAGCAGTTGCATCACCGATAACCAAATAAATGTGCGAATTGCAAAGAGGCGGAATGGTTAAATGTACTGAATTTGACACATTTTCAAATTGCAGAAGTTTCTTCAAAAAGCTTAGAACTTTAAGCTTCACATGATAACTTCTTCGTCAATTCAACTTCATCTACTTTAATCGTTTCATCTCACATTACAGGTGATAAAACACTCAACATTCTCCCACGCATCAGACGTTTGGTCGTACGGCGTGTTGCTATGGGAACTCCTCACGGGAGAGACTCCATACAAGGGTATCGACGCGCTAGCAGTAGCGTACGGAGTGGCCGTCAACAAGCTCACGTTGCCGATCCCCAGCACCTGTCCTGAACCCTGGAGGGTGTTGATGGAAGGTAAGTCGACTGCCAGACTAACCAGGTGCACCTGAATACCAGTATTTGACATGAAGGGACTGCCTGTCTGACCAGGTCCGATAGGTAGGTCTGTAGTTGTACTAGGGATGTGTTGCTATGAGAACTCCTCACGGATGAGACTCCGTACAAGGTCATCGACGCGCTAGCAGTACCGTACGGAGTGGCCGTCAACAAGCTGACGCTGCTCATCCCCAGCACTTGTCCTGAACCTTGGAGGGGGTGTTGATGGAAGGTACGTTAGTAAATGTAAAATGTGTTGCTATAGGAACTCCTAACGGGAGAGACTGTACAAGGCCATCGATGCGCTAGCAATCACGTATGGAGTGGCCGTCAACAGCCCGAAGCTGCCCATCCCCAGCACCTGTCCTGAACCCTGGAGGGTGTTGATGGAAGGTAGTTACGTTTGTAGATGTAAGATGTGTTGCTATGGGAACTCCTCGCGGGAGAAACTCCATACAAGGACATTGACGCGCTACCGGTAGCGTACGGAATGGCTATAAACAAGCTGATGCTGTACATCCCCAGAACCTGACATAAACCCTGGAGGATTTTGATGGAAGGTAGGTTGTCATCTGCCTTTGTTCAACTAGGATGAAGTAGGCTTCCAGTCGAATCGAACACTTGTATTTTACATGGGGCAAAACTATCTATATTTTAAATTGGGACAATCCCAATCACTCTTCCCAAACCACTGCAACGCCTGAAAGCCAGAATCAACATTGAAGACCATCAGAAATGCGCCGAGGCAATGATGCTCGTTGAAGTCCCAGAGAATGAATTTAATTGCCTTGGATCCCGCAACGAAATTGATCAGAAAAGAATAACAGAGCATATAAAAGCAACCAATTGCTTTTTTTTTCTAATGCTCTGTTATTCTTATCTATGGTCAGATTTGGAGCTTTTGACTACCTAACTACTGTCAAAGATCTACAAATGACAATCGAAACCAAAGGCGAAAAAGTATTAGTTATAATAGTATCTCTGTTGCCGCTATAACAACAAAAATACTATAAACAGAATAATATTAATATTTAAGTGAGGCTCCCATACAACAATCGTGAATTTTTTGGCGTTTTTTTGCGATAATGGTACGGAACCCTTCATGCGCGAGTCCGACTCGCACTTGGCCGGTTTTTTATTGTTGTTTTCAACGCAGTGCTGTTGAAGCTTTCTTCCATTTTTTTGTGGATTTATATCAGTAGTGAATGAAGTTCATCTAAATGTGTGAAGGGTGATGGAAGTAAACGATTATTCTGATAATGAATGATAGATATATGGAAGAATGTGATAGTCCGACTCGCACTTGGCCGGTTTTTGAAATGTTGTGATCATTGTTTATCTAAATGTTGTGTTAACCACCCCTCAATCTGTTTCTCCACAGCATGTTGGCGCTCAAACCCTCGCGAAAGGCCACTGTTCCCCGAAATCCTGGAACAGCTAGAGAGGATCAGACAGTCTGAGTTCACGCGCGCGCCCCACGAGTCCTTCCACACCATGCAGGACGGGTGGCGGCTGGAGATCGAAGAGGTGCTGCGGGACCTGAGGAGAAAGGAAAAGGTATGGAGCTGGTCTATGCTGTCAATACTGCCAGTGATCAGAGTTCGACGAGGGCTCACTATGAGCTGGTTCTACATATGAATACGCCATGTTATCACACGCTACCACAGAGTACGCTTCGGTGGGCCCTGCTAGAGATGACATTGTCAAAACTATCTCATACAAACCAAGCATGGCAATGAGTGTCACAGTTTATTCCACAGACATAAATTTAACTAGATAACGAAAGTCCCTCCATCTGTATGAAAACCAAGCGTGCCACTTTTTCACACACAATTTAAAAACAAATTTACTTACCAATTAATGAAAACATTTCCAATGCCTCGGCCAACTTTTTCTATACAGTCTTTAGAGCTCAATATGGCATAAAAAGGCATTTTTATAGATTTCGGTGGATTTCCGGTGATAATGCTAAATGAAAAGCTCAAATTACGATCGTTGATCGTAATTTTACTCCGTTTTCTGACAAGCGAAGTACATACAATCGCGTCTTCGAATTAGATTTATATCTCTTGTTTACTCATAGAAATTACAAACATCATACAAAGCGATTATCGCGAGAGAATGCGATGGTCGCGTTCATTTGTACGGCGAGCGCCCTCTGTCGGCACGACAACGCGTTCGGGTTTGTCATACAAATGAACACGACGGTCACATATTACTCCAGCCGCTGCCGGCGCTGCTCTGGGATATCTGTGATCAGAGATCTCCGAGGGTTTACTAAGAACTAGTTCTATATGTCAATACGCCATTATATCACTTGCAACACTATAAACACAGCATATAGCAGCAGTTCTTCTAGTAGGGGTTACGACGCTACACAAAACCAGTGTGTTAATTAGTTAGCTTTAAACATCGATCAGATCAGAGCACTGCCAGCTTAACGGCATACTATGCAATGTACGTGGGGGGTCTTGGCTGGCAAAGCCAAATTAGCTCTGCAGAGAAACTTCCTGAAGGTTTCACGGAGGTGATGGGATACCAAAGGAAGAATTAAATATGATTTGATTTAAATAGTTTTCAAATTGAACGGTCTCAAAGATGCCTTGGACTAAGCAGCAAGAGCAACGAAAGAGTTTATAAGACTGAAATAAAAACATCTTAAATTAACTTGACTAGTATTTGAATTTTGTATGTGTGACTTCGTTTCCATTACTAAACCTATCTATTTATCTATTCTCTGTGCTGTAGAGTAGTATTTACTAACATAGTAGTTTATACTAACTATTTTACTCTTGTTCTGTCTACTAACTGCTGGGTACTAATACAATGTATTTTCTCACAATGCTTGCGGATAGGAATGCAAAACTATAGAGGAGGTTAGTGATTGATGTCTTAGATTGTGTGTGCCTATTTATTTACGATGTTATGCTTTTTATATGATTTTAATGTAAACTTTAAGCTTGTTCTATCATTTATGTATTACATTATTTAAGTTGCTGGTCTGGGAAGATCGTATCAGCTATTTTTATTTTAACCAGTTCTGCTATAGTATTCTAATTATATGAGCATGTTAACAATCCAATGTAATATTATTTAATTTATGATTGAAAATCTTTAATATTTATGTTCTTTAATAATAGTCTTTGAGGAGCCCGTGGCTAAATAATAACAGCCGCACGGGTCGATCATCAAGGTTAAGCAAAGTTTGACGAGGTCGGTCCGTGGATGGGTGACCATTTCAACATACCGAGTTTCCTTCGTGCCTCGGAAAGCACGTTAAGCCGTTGGTCCCGGCTGTCATTTGAAGATCTGTGACAGTCGTTACGGGTAGTCAGAAGCTTGAGATCTGACACCAGTCTTGCCAAGGGGTACCGTGTTACCCAGTTACTGGGTTGTGGAGGTCAGATAGGCAGTCGCTCCATGTAAAACACTGGTACTTAGCTGAATCCGGTAAGACTGGAAGCCGACCCCAATATAGTTGGGAAAAGGCTAGGCAGATGAATAATAGTCTTTGACCATTTGTTTGTTTTTTGTATTTGTCGTATTGTAGTAAATGATAATCTAATATTTAAGTATTCATCAAAGACCTGCTGATAATACCTACACATTTTTCTACAGCAATTTCCCATAACAAAAATATAAAATCTACCAATCTCTACCTCTACAAACTCCCCTCTCATACCATTATCCTCTTCATCTTTCCAGGAGCTCCGTTGCCGAGAAGAAGAGCTGACCCGAGCTCAGCTGCAGCAGCGCCTCATGGAACAGAACCTGGCGCAGAAGGAAAGGGAGCTGGAGATGAGAGAAATCGACCTGGTGGCCCGGGAGCTACACATACTGATCTTCGCGAGCAATATGTCCGCTAATCAGCCGCCACAGCCTAACAAACGAAAAGGTAACGTAAATTCTTTGATAGTCGTTACGTTTTAGTAAGTTAGTAAAAGCACGCACCCAACGCGAGGAAAGAAAATTTGGTTCAAATAAATTGCACTAGATGGCGTGATAAGCTTCGATTTGTTATTGAGTTTTGTGAAATATTAAGATATTCTAGACACGATCATAAAAATTTTATATTCTTGTTTGATTCTCTCTAAGCACAAAATTAAGGAATATTGGGCACTTAATCCACATTTCGAAGGGGATATTATAAATTGCATATCAAATAAAATAATCGTCTATCAATACATACTCATCATTTATATTCTTTTTTACATCAAATAACTTACTAAATGTTTAGCAAAACTCAAACTGCAGATAATTCGAAATTATACATCAATATGACATTACTTTTTTCCTCATAATGCAATACAGTTAAATTTACACAAAAATACTACATACATAGCAGAAATACTAACTGCACAGCAAATTTTCCATATTTCGTAGCAAAATAACTATCTCAGTCGCATATTAACCAGTAAGTACAACAAAACCTGTTCATCACATTTGTCCTAATTTTCAAGAAGTCATTAGTCCAAGAGCGAGCGAAGCGAGTTCGGGAACTTAGGGCACCCCGACACGGACAGGTTAGGTTCGAAAAGATGACGGCAGCTGAAGTGAGCGAGCAAAGCGAGCGAACTCAGCTCCCGTCATCTTCTTCGTCTTAGGTTACTTTAGACCCTTTAGACAGAAATAGGAGCCCCGCGCAGCGGGGCTCCGTCGACATTGTCGTTAAATAGTAATTGTAAAAACTTTAACCATGGATTTAAAAGAAAAAAAGTTAACATGTATGATGTGCATTAAGATTATTAGCTGTGCATTAATAAAAAAGCTTTTGCTTTAGGAAAAATCGCTGTACGCTGCGAAAATAAATTGTAGTGTGTTTAGTGATATTTTGCGTTGAATATTTTGCTTCGCAATCAGTAATTTTGATGAGAATTCGGAATTTTATTGCATAGAAAAAGGATATTTTTTGATTTGCGTTTAAATACTACCCATTTCAAAGATTATTTGAATGAATAATTTAAAATTGAATCCAATAGACGCCGCGGTTTTAAATTTTTTGGCATCCCACTCGTTTTTTTAAATTGTATTGTAATAAAATGAAACTGTTAAACTTACAAAAAGATACTATAAAACAAATCGTCACTGTATTTAAAGAAAAATTGTCACGAACCGAGAAAACCCTTTTACTTGCAAGTCGCTGCTAACACCATCTACAGCCATGAAACGGAAACGAACGCGATCGACTTTCTTAGAAAAATAATCCGTTTAATCAGAATAAAAACCTAGTTACGTCGGCACGCTTTCTTTGTATGGGATGAGGCATCTGTATGCTAGTATTATATTATCTGTGGCCATAGTCTCTCACATTTCTAGCCCGTAATGAGCTGCGCTATTGTGAACTGGAGTATTTTCGCTGGCAATTCTGCTCTTTGGCATCACATCCTATTTTTTTTTTTATTAACTTTGCCCCACACTAGGAATTTCTTCCTGTATCGTGGATGCGTTTACAAACATATAAATTCACATACACAAACACCCAGAGCCGGAACAACTATCTGTAGGTAATACAAATATTTGTTCCGTGGGGGAATCGAACCCGCGACACGCAGCGCAGCAGTCAATCGCTCAACCACTGCGCCAACCGTGCGCCCAATTTTTATTCTTGCCCATCAATAATTTCATTCATGCAACAGAAATATTTTTCTTCAAAGAGGTCTTACATATGATGCAAGAATGCTTTTCTCAAAAGTAATAAACTCATAACATTTAATCGTTTGAGGTACTTCACATTTTACTCACAAGGACTAGAAATCAAATGTGACCTAGACATAGCCTTTCTTTTCAAGGAATAAATTTAAAGCCTTGAACCAACCCTCAAGTACATACCTACTCTTGTGTCAACCTTGCATTTCTATAACCTACCTAATAATATTAGTAAGTACTTTGGGTTTTCTCTAATGGCCCACTGCGTCATCTCATTGACCTAGTGACACGGTTCGGGGTTCGAGGCGGCCTTGGTCATGATTTCGTTACTAACCTTGACTATGACAGTTTGACAGTCATCATTTGCAGTTGTGAAATGTTATGTTTAATGAATATGGTATGGGTTTCTTGTTTGATGGACGTAAGCTAAAGTGAAAGCCAGATAGCACAAAAATATTAAGTCGTTCACACCTGTCTACTAATGTATTCCAATATTTCAAAACGATAAAAAAATATAAAGGCAGTGTCGCTAACACGATCAAAACAAACGTATCGCGGTAAGGGGCGTCCTTGACCGTTTCACTTGGCATTCAGTAATGAGTTGATATCTCATAAACGCGTGGCCCCATTTACTTGTTTTTTTTTTTTATATTAGCCTTTACTTTCCCACTGCTGGGAGGAAAAAAAAGAAAGAAAAACCTCCAAAGACTTCCTCCTTAAATGATTTAAACGGATAAAATGGTTCTCAGATTGTACCTTTAATTTGAGACCAAAATTATCCAAATATCTACATTCACAGAATCATGTTTTCAAGTTACGTTATTATATCTTTTGGTACAAGTCAGATCAATGATTTTATTTTTTTTGTTATCTTGTTCTCACTTTAGAGGGTCAAATGGGTCATGTATATGAAACTTTGAAAAGTTTTTTATGACTTTTTCTCATACCTCTTGTACATTATTATTGAAAATATAGATCTGTCAAATGTTAGATACAAATATTATGAAATTCTTTTATTTTTAAATATCTAACTGCCAAGACAGCTCCATACCTAAAAATCCTGAAGAAAGAGTAATTATTATAAAGATCAATCCCTCCCCGCACTTTTCCCAAACCACATCAACTCTGAAAGCTAGAATCAACAGTGGCGGCCACCAGCAGAGCGCCGGCAATGAAGCTCGACGAAGTCCCGGAGAATGAATTTAACTGTCTTGGATGCCGCAATGAAATTGATCAGAAAAGAATAACGGAGGAGTAAGAAAAAATATAAATTTTCACTTCCCTCCATACTAGTCCATACCAAGCAGGAGAAAGAACAAACAAGGCTAATAGGCACGAAGGGACGTAAACACAACTGGGATAAGCTCAGTGGCCTGGCACCACGGATAAAAATTATCATTAATATTAATGGGTCCTAACATTGTGAGCTGTTATATTTGATTTCAATAATAATAGGTATGGCAAAAGACGCTGGAAATTTGTTGTAGTTTCTACAAGGTCCGGATAGTAAACAACTCTAGATGCAGCTTGTACATTATCCAACATAATATTGCGTTCATTCTGTCAAAGAGTAAACTCCCATAAGATATGATGTGCAGATTGTACATATTCGCAGTCAGATGTAGAAAACTGACATGAAGGCGAGGCAATGAGTTTGAAGGAAAATAATTTACTTTTAAAGTTACAACACAGTAATCCACCTCCATCCATGTCCTGGCCAGCCGCTCGTGAATTGATAGAAAGAATTGATGGAGGTTACGGCCCTTGGTGGAATTATCCCACCAAAATTGCCATTCGGATAAAAGTTCCTCCCAGACGTCAATATGTGGTTTAAATAATCTAGAGATTATCACACGGTCACTCCGCGTTAAAAAGTCTGCGTCCATGGTCTCTCGTGCGGAATAGAGCATTGCAGCATATTGCTACACTTCAAGGTCGACCGGAAGTACGCCAGCAAGTATCGATAAGACCTCAGTACTGACCGTCGTGTATGCTTTGCATAAGAATATATAGATTATAGAACTTTATTTACCACAAAAAGAGAAAACGTACACATTTTAGCGAGAGCATACGCATAAGGCCCTCCGCTGCTTCGCCAGTAGACGCGTTAAATTCACGATGCACTTCGCGGGGTGACGATGGGTTTCGAGTAGAAACAATTGGGCTAGTTTTAAACTAACTTACTTTTTCCTTTGTTCCAGGCAAATTCAGTAAGATAAAGCTCCTGAAGAAGGACACGATCTCATCTCCGCTGGACTTCCGGCACACGCTGACCGTGAGACCCTCGGAGGACGAGTCCAGCGTCAAGCAGCTGGTGGCCGTGGCCAAAGACACGCCGCCCGGCTCGCCGGCCATCATGAGGGCTATTGCCTGTAGGTTGAGCATTATATTATCTAACACCACGAGACTTTGGGCTGCTGAGGCATTTCTGATGTAATTAATGTTGTAACATAATGTTTTCCATTTAACTGGATTTGCCCATGGAAAGGACCATTTAACTGGAATAAAAACCAATTTTCGACCCTGCAAAAATTCACTTCTACCGTTATAGTCAAATTTGCTGTATGGCAATCCACTGCGGGGAAAAATAAAGAAATAATGTTACTTTAGCATGTTGTTGTGGATAGTGTACAATATAATATCTGTCACACATTCCAGTGCCAGCCGACGGCGTGAAGGGCAAGACGTGGGGCCCGTCCACCGTGCACCAGCGCTCGCGCACCCAGCTGCCCCTGGCGCACGCCGCGCCGCCGCGCCCGCGACACGCGCGCTTCAGCAGCTCCGCGCCCGACCTGCCGCCCGCCACGCGCACCGCAGGTAACCCGCCCCAGCCCCGCCTCCCCCTACCCGCACTACCCGCACTACCCGCACTACCCGCCCGGGAACACGTGGCCAGGCACCCGGAACGTGGATCCCGACCAGAGCTCCCACGCAAGCGCAGTGGCAGCCACGACGACCTCCTGTACGAGAACACCTCCCCGCGACGTAACCGCTTCCTCCTGTGCCCCATGTTCACGTCCACGGCGGACATCCCCAACCAGTACGACACCGTGTTCGACGTGCCGCTGTCGCACGGGCGGCGCAAGGGCAGCCACGGCGAGGTCAAGCGAAGCTTCCTCAAGAGCATCCGCTCCAACAGCCTCGCCGGGCTGCTCGCCGTCGCCGGGAACCTCTCCTCCGAAACGACGGGACTCCTTCGAGACGACTAGTTTGGGCTAAAGTTCGCTTAGGTACCACCCCCCGTGCCTCCGCACCGTCCACGACGACGAATGTTCGAGAAAATACGAAAAATAAAAAAAAAACGAAAAATTCCAAATGTAAAATTCGTGGACGGTGCCGCAGTTTTTTTGTTTTCGAAGCGGAATTGTTACTTTTTTTGCTACTACCTTCTGTGGACAGTACAAAAATGTTGCCATATTAAAGACATATCATTTCTTACTAACACATTCCTCCACAATGCATTTGACAAATTTAATTTCAATTTTTTTTAGTAAATTAAAAAAAACTTTGCCATATAAGTTTTATTGAAGCAACAAAACTTTATCCCAAACTACAATTTCGAATAACGAGATCGATATTTAATTTCTATTCTTCCAAAATCTTTACGAAAAAACGAGTTCCCTACAATTCGATTATGCTTCGACGCGAACTAATTTATTTTTCGAAAGAGACGAAAACGTTCTCGAAAAAAATCGGCTGATACATCTTTCTATCTGTAAATATGTTACTTATTAGATAATGAAGTTCCAAGGATTTGATTTTAGTACGTAAGTTTAGTTCATAAGGATTTTAAAAAGACTTATTTTTTTAGTGTGTATTGTTTAGTCGTAATCGTAATACCAGTGTCTGTCTTCTTTTACGTAAAACTATACGTTTTCTACCACGGTAAACTACGGTAAAAAAAATGTAAAAAATATGTTGTTCGGTATTTTTTAAATAAAATTGTAACATATTAGGCATTTATTTCGTAAATAAAATGTAGCTTACCGTGGTAAATAATCCTATTTTACACGCATTCAGTGACAATCAAATGATTTTATTTGAGATCTGTTATTTTTTTACAGTAATTATTCTATTTTTCAGGTTTAGTTTGTTTTTAACTTTAGTGTTGTTTGGCTAACCAATTATTTTAATCAATTTTAAAATGAATGAATATCAACTGTTTTAGTCATTTATCTTTCAGAGGCTACAAAGTTAAAAAAAAAAACAACATACAGTTGATCATAGAACCTCCTCCTTTTTGGAAAGTTGGTTAAAAAGTGAAGTTAAGTATATTGACTAAATTAAATTTTTCAAAGTTCCACATGCACGACATGTCATTTACCGCTGAAAATTGCATTTTATTCAAATATGGTTGGCCAAACAACAGACTTAAGTTCTAACAGCCGATATCAGCATTTAGAGAAAGGTATGAAACGATAGACAAACTAGTGGATAATTTATCTTTTAGTTAGTAAATTGTTAAGAAACTTCTATTTAAATAAAAAGACTATGTTTACTGTAAACTGTTTCGACTGACTGGAAATTTTAATTTTGGATCTTGCCAAATTGTGTAAAAAAATATATCATAGCGAAAAAGCTTTTTCTTTTTGTTTTATTTATTAGGTACAATAAATAATTCAACCAGTAAAAGTTTTATCTCTATAAAGGGAAAAGATAGCCAATTGTATGAATGTTGTTTTAAAGGATATAGCATATTGACGAAGAGTCGAAGCTAATTTCTTAAAATGTACATAGCATAATGACCCCTATCTTCACTACATAATGCACATATTTGCAGAAAAGACGCGCGCATTCAACTTTTTATCTGGATATACTCATTACGTTGTGGAGATAGGGGTCAATATTCTATGTACATTTTTAGAAATTCGCTTCGACTTTTCTCAGTAAGCTTTTACCCTTGGTAAATTATTAGTTAACATTAGCCATTTTGTCTGTTTACTTGCTGCGATAAAGGAACCTCTCAAGACAACTTGCTCTATCCTTGTGAGTATGTTTTTATTATTCCAAAATTTATTAAGAACGCGTTCTAATTTAAAGTCCGGAATTTTAATGTGAGACTTGCAAGTAACTGCTAAAGCCACACAAGTCGATTGTTGTAAGTACGTAGCGTTTTTTTGTAGATATGTATTTATTTTTATTGTTTGAATTTCGGATGCAGATTTTTTTTTCAAACCAAAATTCTTGACAGGCGAGGTCGTGAGACGTGGGAGCAAGACGACATGAGAAATGAAATATCTCGTCCTACTCACAAATTATATGACCACTTCTGCTACAAGTCTTATCGTTTAGTACTGTTATCCTTAATCTTTTGGCCGGTATGAAGTTGGCTACAATGGCTGCGCAATAGCATGGGGACCCGACGCTTACAAAGAAAATTTGGTTCGAATAAATTTCACTAGATGGCGCAATATGCATCGATTTGTTATTGTCATTTTTTTTGTAAAATTAACATTTTCTAGAATTGATTATAAAAAGTGTATGTTCTTGTTTAATCAACTCTCCTAAGCACAAAATTATGGCATATTCACATTTCAAAGATTTTATAAGCAATCATTTAAAATTCATACCAATTGATGGCATTTTTAAATTTCTGGGGCATTCCACTCGTTTTTATTCATTTGTTTTGTAACTTATTTTGGTACAATGAAACTGTAAAAAGGTGCAAAAATACTATAAAACAAATCGTCACTGCATTTAAAGAAAACATATTCACGAACCTAGTAAACCCTTTTACTTGCAAGTCACTGCTAACACCATCTATCGCTTGGGAGAGAACCGACTGCGTTCGATGTACTTTTAGTAAAATAGTTTAGTCAGACGAAAAATGCTAGTTCTATATTATCTGTGGCACTAGTAAATTTTATACTAAAACAGCAGCGAACCTTGCCACGCGCATTGGAAAGCCTACGTCCAGTCCGGCCAAAAAGACGGAGGCGTGACTACTGTACCTATAGTTGTTCAGTACAAAATATTCTCTGCTATTATTTGCTGGTCTCAGTTGTCAGTCTAGATTAGAACGCGTTCCAAGTCACAAACGTGTGACAAATATAAGGGAACACTAGAAATAAGTTAGTTTGTACCGTTTGGAATTGATTTGATTGTATAGTATCGTTGTGTTGAGCGTGTGTTATTCAAGAGTGCTAAGTATAGTCCTGTGTTTATTTTTATTACTATCCGATGCAACGGCCAATCGACGAAGGACAGAAATAGTTGGACCCTTTATTAAAAATAATAGAGGAGTATACATATTATTATTATTTATGAAAAAAAAAGTTAGTTTTTTTTTGTTACTTTTCGATGATTGGCCGTACCATCTCGCACAGTTTTGTAATTTTTATCATTACAGTAATCTAGTATCAGTTTAATTTTTTTATATATATATTTTTTTCGTTTGTGAATTGTAAGCATTTGTTTGCTTTCAGCCAAGTTTTTTTTTATTAATTTTAAACACGTTATCTATAAGTGCTATGCATGCTTACCAGTTCATAGTATATGCTATATACAGTTTTTAAGGTATATATGTATCTGTTGTACTTACTTATTTGTTAGTTATTATGAATTTCGCTTTTATCACCACGTCATTACGGCACGCTTTCAAATGTTTACAATGATTCCGATATCTAATAACGTGTATTTGGATGACTATATGATTTTTTGTACGCCTCCGTAGATAATTATTTGCGTTTTTTTTTTCGTAGGTAAATTATTTTTTATATCTCGTCTTATCGCTTTTGAAAATCCCACTCGAAAATAGGATTTCTCATAAACAAAAGAATCTCAAAAATCATTTTTCATTATTATAAAATCATATATTCGTCCAAGTTTGTAGCGAGACTGTACAGAGTACAAACTGTATCCCCTGTAACAATCAGTAATAACAATGTTCCCGAGGGTGGTGGAATAGTATTACTATACAATATACCTAGTAATGTACCATGACGTGTTATATCCACCATAATTTTATTTAAATTCAGAATCCGAGATAATTATCAAATTTTGGAACAAATCTTACATGACAAAGTTCAAATTCCATTGCTACTCATATTTTAGGGCATTTAATACAATTGGTCACTTAAAAATCATCTTAAAATACACAATGTTAAATTTGATACTTGAGTTGGTAGATTGAAATTATCTCCAATTATGAATTTAAGTATAGAGAGTGTGAGAGAGAGGCAGAGCTATACAAGACGTATAGCACTGTCTCGTTTTCGCAACGGAATATTGGTGGAAATAATACGTCATAGTAGATACCCGGTTGAGAGGCTCGCGTCGCATGAGACGTCTCGAAGGGACTGCCTGTATGTCCTGGAAATGGGACAGTCGTGAAGTAAATGGAACAAAAAAAGACATATTTGAGACATTCGGTTAACTCAATGATATTTTTTTAGACGAATGATAGTATTTCTTATTGGCACTATCAACTCTGAATGAAAAAAAAAACAGAATTTTCATGATTAAGTTTGTAAAACAATTATTATTTCTCAATAAAAACGCGGACTAAACCGCGTATAACATTTATTGTCTAAATGGGGGTACTTTTGTACAAAGCACACAGTGTTCAAAGTAAGTCGTATAAGTTACTCTGCACATACAGTAAATAGTTATTTAAAACCGGGACATACGGCAGCCCCAACCTCGATAATTATAAGACGCTCGAAAACAATTTGTAAAAAAAAGATTATAGCTCTTCGGTGATCTGGTTCTATCATAGTTATATAGATTCTTTTATATATATCAAATAAACCTTTCCATAAAATCGAAATTGGTGTATTTTTTTAACATGGGTTTACTAATCATTTAGTTACTAACAATATCCCCTTAACATTTTAAAAATAAATTTAAAGAGCCATAGACAGATACAGATAATGAAAATTAGAACAGATTAAAAATCGGTGTTGGATGACGCGCTTTCGCTTGCTCACTATGGCTATCCTAATTCGGGAAGGTTAAAAATGATAACAAGTTTATATTAACAATGATATTTTTGATTTGTTATAAGTTAAAAGTGCTATCAAGTATTATTTGCACAATGTAAGTATAATAGATTCTTGTTTTATTTTGTTTGTTATATTTTTAGAAATTTTTATTGCTTGTTATTGAATGAACTGTTTGGCATGTATAGTATGAGACTGTTTATTTTTCTTGCATGATTTTTAAACCAAAAATAGAGGAAGAATGAAAGGTACAATACATTTTTTATTAACTTTTAGTTCATTCTTGAACACTTTATATTCTTCCTCTATTTTCATTCAATATCGTTTATTTATTAATTTTATACACTGTTTACTTCACACCTCAGTATTGATATAAATAATATGTTTATTTCCTTGTATATAACAGTGTATAAATTGCTGTAATGTACGGACTGTGTAGTTTTGATGTGAAATCATTTTGGACTTTACTTCAATCAAAATAAAATTAATTTTTATTAGTGTTGTTTAAAACCGGAAAGCTAAAACGGCAGACTTTCCAGTTAGTATTAATTAATATGGTTGTTTTTAGTTTATCCTGTAGTATTTTAGTGCCATTTATCTTTTAGTTTTCCTTTAACTTAACTTTTTTTTTTTACTTTAGTTAGACAACAATGGAAAGGGAATTGAATACTTACAAGATATTTTCAAATAAAAGAGCTAGGTCTTTCCACTGGCACGATCCAACAAACTATGGGGATCACTTAATGCTTCTTTCAAAAGCATTCCTTATGGGCTTGAATGTACCCGATCTCACTAACAAAAGTAATAATATCATGCTGTATTTGTTCCTACTACAAGGCAATGTTCGTATTCTCATTATTTCTCATACAGAAAAATAACATCACGTCTGTTATCCTGAGTTAGGCAGACGTATACCGAAACAATCATAATAATAACCTAAAATTGGTATAATAATAATGATGAAATATTATAAAGGCGAAAGTTTGTGTGTTTGTATGTTTCTCTTTCACGCAAAAACTACTGAACGGATCTGGGTGAAATTTGGCACAGAGATAGATTATAGTCTGGAATAGCACATAGGATACTTTTTATCCCGGGAATTTGTTTCCTTAAGATATTTTTTGTCATTCACGCGGGCGAAACCACTGGCTGAAGCTGGTCATAGATATTATTATATTTGTGGGTATTACAATATTTAATTATAAAAAATTTATTTCTGCTTTATTTCACATCGAAAAAACCGTCCGTAAACAACCTCACGCACGCACATAAACACACTAATACCTATGTTTTCATTCACATAGGTTGTTTTCTTCCTTACACAGACTTCAGTCCGGACGACTGGGGACCCGAGTTCCCGCTGTCAGCTGCCTCGAGGTACTCCGTGCCGATGCCCACCTTGTATAGTACTGAAGGTATGTTCATTTTGGGGTTTGATTTTCCCTGAGTATCTTCAATTTTAATTCGAAGTCCTCGCCCTGGTTTGCCGGCAGAACTATGCAATTAGAGAACAGAGAGTTAACAGGTTAGAGTGAACAGGCTTCTTCTGGGTAAGCTCACCCCATCGTCGACTCTGTCTTTGTCACCTATGACCTAGACTAGAGTCAAGAGCAAACCCATCACAAATAAAAATAAAAAATTATCGATACTTTTTTTTATAGTCTTAGGCTCGCGCTTGACCACTATCTCATCTGCCGGGCGAGCACGGCCTCTGTAATAGGCTTGAGTCACGCATTTTATCACGGTTTTTGCTCCCAAAATGTGAAAAAATGTGTGACTCAAGCCTGTCACAGTAGGCCGTGCTCGCCCAGCTGATGGTAAGCAATGATTTGGTCGACGGTGAAGCACGCTTGCTTAGAAAAACCCTGTCCACTCTAGACTTAAAGGCTCGTAGATTGTAGCTATCGGGAAACATATTTGATGTATATCATCATCATTATTTCATGAACTACTGAACATAGGCCTCCTTTACGTGTCGCCACATTGACACATGTCGACGCATTCATATACATTATATCTCACAAAGTAATTAGTGTTGACGCTATCTCCGTCTAGCGGAAGTTTGCCCGACATCGGCACTGCGTCGTTATATCCAGGATAAAATTAGTGATTTTTGTTTACATAAAGAATTTTAAAATATGTAATTTTAAGTTGAGTCAGTTTTCTTGCAAACCAGCGCTATGTACTTTCACATTTGGTATTTCATTGAAGTGCCAGATAGAAGAATGACTAAGAGGATTCGTACATGTTCGATATCAACGCAGTCTGCTGAAGTCTTTGCTTCTGTTTGTATGAAAATCTAGCTATGTAGGTATACTTTGTTACGTTTTATTTTAATTTCTTCTTCTACTTGTAACACTATGTGATCTTATCTTACAACTTTAAAACTTTGCAGGTTATAAGTTCAAAAAGCCGAGTATAATCGAGCTAGTTCTGTACAACATGGCGGCGCTCCTGGGCGGTGTGGCAGCAGGATATGACGTCAGAGTATCCAATGTGAGCCCGCTGCATCCCACCTTACAGCCGCATAGGTAAGAAATGCTCACCTCTTCTTGGTTAAGAAATTTTTAGATACACTAATTGATTGCAATCTGATTTTGCCTACCCCAACATAGTTGAACCCAAAAAAAGGGTTGGCTGATGTTCTTTGCTATTCACGTGAACCCTTAACAATAAGGAAATTCAGACCTGTTTCTTGGCACTACACATACTCATTGTTGAATCATTTATTGCCAGTTACATCGCCTCGATTCCTTGCTTACTTCATTGGATCTTACTATTAACTTAACTTATTGGTAGTATGGCCGTACTCGTTAAGTTTTGTGGACATCCCGTCAGGATAGTTCTTTCTATCATCATATTTAATGAAAACCAATTTTAAATACTGCTAGATT
The DNA here is from genome assembly GCA_948252205.1 of Orthosia incerta. NCBI lineage: Eukaryota > Metazoa > Arthropoda > Insecta > Lepidoptera > Noctuidae > Orthosia > Orthosia incerta. The sequence goes on along the minus strand of OX411755.1, from coordinate 29,198,139 downwards.
AAACTGAGCTTTAATCATTAGTTAATTCATTTCAGAGCGGAAATAGAACCGGATCCTCTAAGTTCCTCTGTGTACGAGGGGTTTGGATACGCGCATAATACGTACCACGGGCCGACGAGACATTTGCGAGCGCCGCTAAACGCCATCACTGGATCACCTGTGAGTATCACACGTTTTGGGTCTAAAATGTGGTTGAAGACAGTCTAATTTGAACCTTGAGCTGATGTTATAGAAGTCACATAATCATAGTAACGATAGCAATAAGAAAATAACCTTAATTGCATTGACGACATGGTTTTGTCAACATCAATTTTTTACCGCATGTATGCAGATGACTTTACAATGCAATAATCATAGAACAGTACTTACTATTCGCTTTGAAAATATTATTGGTCAAAACCTTAGTTCCATAAATTCATGATTGTTTTTGTTAACCCTATTGTGATCTAGCTCGTGGCTTAATAATAACAGCCGCACTGGTTGATCATCAAGGTTAAGCAACGCATGACGAGGCAGGTCCGTGGATGGGTGACCATTTCAACCCGAGTTTCCTCCGTGCCTCGGAAAGCACGTTAAGCCGTTGGTCCCGGCTGTCATTTGAAAGTCTTTGACAGTCGTTATGGGTAGTCGGAAGCCTGAGATCTGACACCGGTCTTGCCAAGGGGTACCCGGTTATCCAGTTACTGGGTTGTGGAGGTTAGATAGGCAGTCGCTCCATGTAAAACACTGGTACTCAGCTGAATCCGCTAAGAATGGAAGCTGTCCCCAAGTTGGCTAAGCCGATTGATTATTGTGGTCTAGCAATGTGAACAACTTATTGATGATTATGTTTCTTTCTCATTCCAGATATCGGGCATCCAATCAGACGAACAAAAACCGATCAGGTTCACCGATTCTCCCACTCACTACGCGCACCCATCTTCCTCTTCTGGCTATGGTCACTCTGCGCAGCCTTTATCCGGCACGTCCGGACTGGGGACCACCTTCACCTCCACACAGCCTCCCACGCCATCTCCCAGAAGAACCTCATCATCCACCTCAGACCACCTTGCAGATCTCTATCACAACTACAGAGAAAATTTTCAACCCTCACCCTCCCAAGATAGAGACTACTTCTACAGAGCAGAACCTTACACCTACGACAGAACAGCTGACTACGTCGTCAAACATCCCCCCTACTATGGCTATGACGAATGCTCCTTCGAATACAGAGAACCAACCCCCGACTACCGACCCTCACCGCCGCAATACCTCACGCATAGAAGAACACCCTCAAACTCTTCCGCATCCAACTCCCACCCAGAAGAATTCTCGCCCTCCAGACAATACAGAAGCAAAGAGAAGAGAGAAGAATACAGACCCAAGACTGAGTATCCGCGTAAATCAAGCGACTATTCCTTACCGAGAGACTTTTACAGACAAGAGTCTCAAGAGAAAAGCGAGGTCGAAAGACCTGCGAATTTAGGATTAGAATTAGCGACGACGAAACTGAGATCTAGCTTGAAGAAGTATAATAAGAAGTCTAGTGCGTCTGGTGGAAGTTCTGGAGGTGGAACGCCGACCAATCCGACGCCTCCGGACAGCTTGACAAGCGAAACTGACAGCTCTTACGTATCAGCTAGGGACGCATCCAGTGGCTCGCAGTCGCGGGTGCGCTTCAGCCCCGAGGCCTTGGAGGGCCCCCTGGTGGAGCGCCGGCCCTCGCGGCACACGTAGCGAAGGCTGAAGAAGTTCGACGACTACCTTGTTTGACGCAAACTGTACATACGCTTGCGGGTAGTCCGAACGCTTCGCTTCATAGTTGTTCATTTCAAGTGACTGTACGCAGTTCTGATGTTAGTGGACGTAGCCAAGGAAGGCAAGTGAGTGTGGTTTGTAGTATGGTTGTTTCTGCATTTAGTTGAATTGTTATTTCGAACGCATTTAATATGTAAAAGACTAAAACATATGTAACTATACTCAAAGTTCTTTGATCGCCAGAGACCGGAATAGGTAGAGTATATTTTTCTTAACTTGGAGCGAGGAAGTAACGTGAGAGTGGATAATAAATAATAATAAATGGCTTGTTGATCCTGGGATTTAAGACTCATAATTTTTCTCGTAAATTATCGTTTCGAAGTATCATATTAACTATTACATTCCTGCAAGCTGTTTTATTTTATAAAACGTAAAACAACATTTTAATTTGGCACATTTTTGGTAATGAGATACGTCGAAACAATAATTTGTTATCGATGTATTCAAAGACCAACAAAAATTCAGATTCTTAAATCCTATATTCGGGATTTCAAAGTAGGTATTATCTACTCTATGTTACTTCCTCGCTCTAAGTCTAGGTTAATATACTGAACCTATTCAGATACCCGATGATCACGGAATTCAATCTTATCTAAATATTTAATACTTACATATCCTCACTAGACAATTTGAGATTTCAGAGGAACGTTCTTTTCATTAGAATATACTTCAATATATCGTGAATGTTGGTCCAACTTAGATGTTGATAGAGGAATCTTTGGCTACGAATAACTGCAATAAGCAAATGTATAAACGCGATTGTGTTCATTATTTAATGTATGCGTAGTTCCCATTGTACATTTTGTATGATACGTCGTCATAATAAGATGTATTTAGCAGTCAATGTAAAGCGAATCGCTCTTTCACAGTGCCTATCGCGCGGAAATATTATTATTAATTCCTAATTGCGTGATGTAGTGATTTTAATTACGATTATTTGGAGATTTTCTTTGGTCGAGGCAGCTTCGTGAGGTAAGCTCGCAAAGGAAAACTTTTCTATACAATGTAGTTGGAGTTCACTAGATTTCATAAAAAAATACATTGCCTTCTTCGCCTCACTCACATCGAGGCTTCCTTGCATCATATACGATCGACATTATCTCGATTTGATTTAAATTATATTCTGGTTTGATGTTAGCAATGAGGAATAGAATAGGCACAAACTAAGCATTGTACAAATTGTAAATATCTGATCATAATGCTGATGTTCCAGTCAGTGAGTATTTTCGTTAACGTGCGATTTTTTTTTACTTTCGTTAAATTTATAAATAGTACAAATGTATTTGTAAGTGTCATCGTGTTGGAACGTGTGGCGAAGAAAAAAACATATTTTTAATTCAACGTAATCAGTGTATATTTTGAAACTAACAATTAATATATTATGTAACTTATATCACTAAGTTGTATGCATTTTGTACAAAACGTTAGATATTTTTTACTGAAAAATATCAGTAACATTAGTACCTAGTATTGTGAGCAGCTTTTATATCCCACAATTAAATAATGTTAATTAGGTAAAAATACTAGTCGGAAGTTTGCGGAAATCCTAAATATTGCATATCCAGCTAAAAATTGATATTATATTCGATATTACGCTTCCCTTACCCGAGAAACACTGGATTATTTTAAAATATGTATACAGTTTTCCGTTCGAATAATGGCCTATAATCGGGAAGCTTGAAATTATCACTTAAATTAGCGTATAAATTAAAATTTAAGATGTATATCGGAAAATTCGAATAATATTATTAGCTTTGATAAATTATTGTTAGCCCGAATCAGTGCCTAATGTTTGCTGGAACGGTACTTAGAGATTAGCCATGGAGTGAAACGATTTTGTCTAAAACGAATTACTTTTTTTTTTCAATTTATTATGGCCAGTAAAATCATTTTCGACAACTGGAAAGTTGTATTTATTTTATTCAATTTTTATTTTTATGTGCAATATGTGAAATTATTTTGCGTCCATATTTAATTTTAATTTATATTATTATTATTTATAAAACAAATCGTCGTGAATGTAACAGTATTTTATACAGTATTCGAAGTATTGTATATTCGGAAAGATAATTATATGTCTGGTTGTATGTAGTATAATTTATTAAGTTAGCTTGAACCAGTGCCAATGTCGTCCAGTGTTTTACATTATCTTTTATTTCCATTTTAGTACAAACCAAATCCTAACCAAATTATCGTAAGAATCTCTTGTAAAATTAAGTTTCAATTTAACAAGTCACAAATTCTGAGTCAACGATTAAAAACGATATTCTGTAAATATTTATCTGAGTTTCACGGCGCGTTTACTTAAAAAAAAACTCTAGTCCTGAATTTTTTATTTTATTTTAATATCTGGCTTGTAATCGAGTTGTTACGAACGACTGGCGAACGTACTTCGAATGAAAACATGTAGTTTATTGGGCATTCCTGTGTTTTATATACATTCCATATGTTTTGAAGTGATATTATTGTAATCAGTGATGCGTTTAAGACGAGTGTAAAGGTTTTGTGTGCCAATAACAAGAGGTGGGAGGATGCCTTACGTCTGTACGTTGAATCGACAAATAAAAATCTAGATTAAGCTTTTTATGAAGTCTTATTATTCCTTATCCTGTCTAACCTGTTATTCCTACTATCAGTGTCGTGGAATACTAAACAGAATTTAGGGCGGGGAACTTTTTAACGTTTAGGTACTCAGGAAGAATTTAAATTAGTAAGTCAATGATGTAATGTAACTGTCTATCATTTAGATGCAAATCTTGTAACAAGAATTCACAAGGCATATACAACTGGATTCTTTCCTGCCTAGCAATTCTTTCCAACGTGTTAGACGTAGGTTCAATAAAAATAACTCGTTTGTAACGGTTTCGCAGTTTGGGTCAATCGGTAAGCATATTCAAGATGTAGCGTAGACCTAGTTATTCCTTGGGCTGGTTTAAATTTTAATTAATGTTAACATGCCACTAACTTTTTGATCCAGCCTGCTAGTGACAAAAAGTCAGTTTGAATGAATAATTCAGTTCAAAGACATAACAGTTCTACAAACACGCTACTTCGTCCGTGACTGACGTATTAAAGCGGATGTTTTTTATTCTCATTAACAAAACACGAGTTGTTAACTTGTAGGAGCATGACAGTCGTTCAGTTCTGCGGCTATCTGGAAAATAAGAAGTCATTCAAACTCATGGTAGGTTATGAGATGCCGATTACCAGCGGTGCTGCAGTTTCTTTTAGGTTGGCCTAAATATTGTTAAAAAATAGTTATGCTTTCAAAGTAGGTAGGTACAGTAGGTATCATTGCAGTGGCAACCCGAGATCGACAGCGCATTTATGTCGCATCAATAAGGGTGATTTTCGTAATGCAAGTGTTACCACTGATGTGCAGATGATTGTACATAGGTACCTATATTCAAAAGCGACTTTCAATTTGTTCGGATACCTACCTATGTAGGTATTGTGCATAATAAATGCATCGACAGCGATAAGCTAAGCTGTTGGTTCGGCGCTAAAAATATCTTAATTTCAATAACAAAAGTCTCATATTCTTAGGTCGTTACCAAAACTATATTATTTTATTCGAGGATAGCGTTGGCATAGTAAAAGTAATTTATCAGCGCCACACTCAATTAAACTTGTGTATTGTATGCCTAGGCATACTTTGCGAAAAACCCGCTCCATTCAATAGCAGGTCGTGTTCTTGAACTCCATCGAGCCGATCGTGGCCAATTAAATGTTCATTACTCCCACACCTATCACTTTCTCTTATCTTCTGCACAAGGGTAACAAATGATACGGGGCTTTATATTAAAAACAATTTATTCAATACTGCATAACTAAAATACTATGTCAGTGCGATGTAAAAATATACTTATTCAGTAAATAGTGCTCTTACTGGCTAAAATATTTACAGAATAAAAGCTTCTGTCCACTAAGGTGTATCTTCATACAAATACGACGTACTACGGAAAGTAGAAGTGGACCATTTAAAAATAGTTTTATTGTTCTCTTTATTGAAGCCTACGGCCGAGTAACGATACGTCCAAGTAGACAGAATACTTTAAACATTTCTGTGGTAAGACGAGTGGTACGTACTGCAAATTAGCTAAGAGCACTTGTGGCAAATCGATCGCACATTCTCTCTGTACAATAGTCGGGAAACTCCGCTGCTCATTTCTCACGGCACTTGCGTAATTTTCTCCACCCGTTACAGTTTATCTTCAATTTGAACTTTCGTAAACATTTATCACAATAACAGTAAGTGGTTACGTCTGCAACATTATTTTAATCTCATATCGAATCAATTTGCAAAAGTGCCTTTGCTAACGTTGCATGTCACGAACATTTGAAATTGTTTTCTGAAATTTATGCTTTTATCAACAAAATAGTCTTACAAATACAAGAACTATGTTCCATTAAAACACAGGGTCAGAATATAAAATTCATTCGAATGGAGAAGCGTTAAAAAATTTATATCAAAAAACACCCTGTGACAATAATCCAATATAAGCATTTAGGTAATAATTTAGGTTTAGAACCAAAGTTCTTATGTCTAAGTACTGGAAATTACCAGAAATATCACAATAAAGTGTCCTTACATCCTTCTCTAATCTCTATTTCGTCTAACGCTAGTTGTTGAGTCCATTTGACTAGTGGAAAACTGTGGTTTACCTATGTTCTTAGAAAGGAAAGATATATTATGTATTTATGCAAGTAGTTAAAATGTTCTCTCGGATAAGCTTTCGATTCTAAGGACATGAGATAATAATAATTGTCTTGCTAACTCTATGGAGTTTTTGTCTTGTGACGTCTTTTACTCTGCTATCCCAATTATCTCTCGTTTCGCAAACTTTAAAATATTATGCCTTTCATATTTTAGCTTCACAATGCTATCCAAATCATGTTTTCATGCATCTACAAGACTACAATCGATCTTTTGAATCACTATTATTTCTTACTGCCGCCACACAACTTCTTCACAAGGTGATTTATTGTACATACATGCATGCAAAATGTTTGCATAAAACTATAAAGTCGTTTTGAAATTATTTTTCGGCCTCGAATGATGACATTTGAAGCGCGACTCATGTTTTTCTTAAACATTAGGAAGCAGTTATAATAATAGTTCACGTCATCGGGGAAAAACTGCACATACTCAGTAAAAATGTTATCGCACCTTCGAAATATGCTAATGTTCCATCTAAACAACCATTACTATTCTTATTCTGGTCGTAAAATCCAGTTCGCTTGTCTTCATAGTCATATTGAACAACATGAATGCTTCCAATCAAGATGAAATTCGTTAAAATTACATGTTGTCGGTTGTTAAAATATTTACCAAAGGGTCTCCGGTCTCCTACCTTCTTTAATGCAACCTGTCTTTATGTAAGTACACCGTTCATATGGCGTGGGGCCAATTATATTACACTCTTATTAGTCCATCTGACGTATCATCAAACTGGAAAAATTAGGTAATTTACTTAGAAAATAATGGTTCTGTCGATCGCACGATATTCTGGCAAGCGAACCAGAAAAAAAAACTAAATTGACGTTATTTCTTTCTGTAGTTCCAGTGTTAAAAACGAGCTACCCGCTGTCTTCGTACCAAGTAAACAATCATGAAACACCTAAACACACATTTTGGTGCGTATTCGCCATGCTTGCTTACATTTTCAGTTCCAGAATATCAATGAGTGATATTTATTTTTATCGTCCGTATTGTAGTTTCAACACGATCTAAAAACCGGTTTCCCCTACCTATACGCGCTGGATTTTACAATTAAAATCTTGTTTGTGACTACCAATCTGAATCTTAAAAATTTAGATAGTATCGCATTATTTTATATTATTTCAGAAACGCGTCAGTGTTACAACCTTGACCTTTAGCGTTAAGTTCATGCGGTTCTACATTATTTTATGAACATTATAAGCTACTTATCGCTAATTTAATCATATGAAATGAAGTTATCGCACAATTTTGTTAAAACTCGGAGGTATTAAAACAATTTGTCGTTCATTGTTTAGATCCTGCAGTCTATTTCGGTGTAGTCGTGGCTTGTGCCCACGACAGCTTCCGCCGCTATAAATCTCGGATAACGGGAACAGGGAACACGTCATAACATTTTAATAACCAAAGCTTGATAGATATCGCCAGAATTTATGAGAATCTACTACCTACATTGCAAAATGCGACACAGTTAAACGAAACAAAACTCTCCGTGTACACACGAGTAATTTTTTATTCACTCTACTTTTTGCCATCGAATTTAAATCCTCAGACAGCAAACTAGCTAAAGCAATCAATGAGATTAACTAGACAAGCGTTGACATGGATTGAGATAAATTGTAACCACTAAAACCAATAGCAAAGACAACCAACGCAAACAAAAAGGATTTCGTAGCGTGATTTGCTTACCAAAACAGTTTTGGGATGACGATGTCTATTGGCTTTGCAGAGTATTCGAGGAAGACTGACCTTTAGGTGTTTTAACATTATAACGATTGTAACCGATGATGAAGAAAAAACTGGTTCGGCGGTTTTAGCAGACTACTCATTAGCATAGCAACTGAGCGATAAACTTGAAAGAGTAAAATAACTGCCAGCGTCCTTCGTTTCTACGTAAATGCATGACCGCGTGTCAAGTCTAATGATAACACGCTTCTAAATAATTGTTTTAAAACTGACTCATCGAAATCCATCAAGCTAGCAACAGTTCGAGGGTATTTACGTCGACGCGGTAAGCACCCATTGCGAAGGAATTTAAGGGGATTATTTTGAAATTTGACCCTCAAAAACACGAAATGAGAAATATACTTTTACGAGCTCCTATTACTTTACAACGAAAATTTCTCATTACAAAGGCTTCTCGGTTTGAAGCATAATATGATCCACAAATTCTGAATAAGAAATTCCTAAATCTGAAACGGACCATTTGATGTTTACGATACGTACGTATCTAATTCGTATAAGTGTATTCGTTCATACGTTATATTGCGTGCACGATTTTAGCAGGTGATATAACTTAAGTGCTATGTTTTGTACGAGCTAGCGTAGTGCACGTGATTAAAAAAGCGAAACTGAATAAATGTGGGCGGGGCGTCCAAGTTAAGGGGCCCAGAAAAAAATGACATTTTTTGAATATTTTTAATCCTTTTTATCAATTGACTTTTCTAGATATCGGAATAACTCAATACTCCACTACTGGATCTTTTTTGCTTAGACGCCCTCAAATATTGACCAGAATTCGAGCGGTCTAACAAGAAACATTTCTTCGTACATTGCCGGACTGCTAATGTACTTACTTATGTTACTGCAAAAAAAAACTCGGGTTCTTAGAAAAACTGTGATGTGAGGTGTTGCAAACTAAAAATACAAATTACTATCTAGCTTGTCGATAACGGTGGTTGAATTTGCATATCTGCCACGCTTAAGGTTACACTAGTCGATAATTCTTCCATACAAACGTAGTCTCGGGATTACTCCACTGTTTGACAATGTACGTTCAAAATCAATTAGTCTCATCATTATCTAGACTAGCCCTGTATGGAAACAAAAAAGTTAAATATTTGAAAGTTATGAGCGTCGTGAGTTCCATATTTCAACACTAATTTTAACGCATCTTTGGGCGGATTTAAATACCAAAAGAAGAAGGAAAATTGCAAATCGGCCACCATACAGGGATAGATTAGTAGTTCAACAATGTAAATAATTTTATTTTGAAAATATACATTTAGTCGTTTTTTCATGATATCTAGACTAGCGTTTTTGTCCTAAATCATCATCCATTTCGCTACAAATTTGCAAAAGTGCTAATTCGTACGCGAACTAGCTTCTTACTGCTCATCACAGCATCTATCTCTTTCGCACGAGTTGTCTGATGAGATAGCAGGCATTATAACCCCGCGCACAAAATAGTTCGTGCCGTCGACTAGTGTAACCTTAACGTAAAACAAAAGAAAATTTATTTTTTAACACTTGTCGAACTTCGTTTAAGAAGCATAAACGGCCTTTTTTCCGCAGCTTCGCTCTTGTCTACTATGCCAAGAAGGTGCACATTGTCAGGTTAGTATTGCCTATGGCACTCGGCAACAGTGTTCCTTTCCAAGAGCGGTTACGCACTGCATTCGATCTGAATCTCACGTAGTACTTCTTGTAGCGAGCTTACGGACTACATCCGATGCCGAACTCTATCCGTCATATTTCAGAAAATTTTCAATTCGGATAGAACCTAACTCAAAATCACGGAATCGGATCGGATGTAGTGCTTAACCGCCCTAAAGGAATTTTTGTAATCAATCGCATCAGTACGTCCAGAGATTATCTACTATAAAGAATACCTCATCATTTTATAGAAGTTAAGATTAACAAAATCATCATGTAATTTCTTTGTAACTTAAATCTGCGATATTAGATTCTAATATTACATTCTTAGTCGCCTTCTCTTTGTAATTCATTAGTCGCCCTGCTGCGCCGCCAGTCTAATCCTTACGAAAAATCAATACTAGGTACCCAACCCAAAATGCGAAACGAGTTTCTTAGTTACAAAGTCTAATATTTTTATTCTAAAATAATTTAAAAATACCTCGAAACATAATATGCAAAGTAAGATTCTATGACATTGAAATCTAGAATATCAAGTAATTCTGTTTTTTATCGATTAACATATTAAAAGACACTAGTCCTCTCCGCTCAGACTAGTCTGGCGTCACACATAGGAAAGAGGTCGTCGAATCTCAAGTAAATATTTATTTGTATTTTGCCCTTGAAAGGACGGCGAGTCCTAAACTCATTGACCGAGAGTTTGCACACATGCGTCTCGAGACATTTCCACTTATTGGTTGTTATTTTACAAAAATATGACAAAATCTAGCCAAAGAATCGATGTACTTTTAGTTAGTTGAGGACGAAGACGTATTCAGACGATTTATTTTTATCCTCTTAGGGTTATTATGATTCAAGGCAGGATCCACCTAGTCAGGACTTATAGGCCCGTCTATTTTGGGCAAGGACGAGACGTCTACAACAGCATCCTCAATACACTTCGTTAACCATACGAGTTTGTATATTACAAGCCATCAAACAAATTCTCAGATGTTGAGGGGACCAAGAAGGCAATGAATTCTAACTCAGAATTTACTGGAACTCTCCGTCAAAAAATCAATGGAGCCAAAACCAGGCGATACATTGGGCAAGCTTGCGCATTTCATCTTGTGACGTCAACGAACAGGGAAAATGGCGGGAAAGGCCGTGTGGCCAGAATGTATTTATACCTATGTACACAACACTCAGGGACGACATATCAATAGACTACTTAGCTGTCGAGTTTAGTACTTATGCTTTAATTATCAGTGCATTGGACCGAGTTATCTCTACTAACTATAGTTACGTCATGTGGATAACAATATGCGTGTTACAGCGATGGCCTGACTTGCTGAACGTTGTCAGACATTCAGATCTTTGAAGCTCCAATTACTTTAACAAAAGCATGCTTGGCATGTGTTTTGGTAACATTTTTATGTGCATCCAATAGCACGACGACGGTTACGATAAAACCAAACCTCCTCGTTTATAAAAGCAACAGAAACAGGTAAAACTAAACGTTTCGTAGATGTTGGGTATTGGTATTAAATACCTGAATATTACCCATTACCTATGTAGAAGAACATCACTGGCAAATTTTTTATAAACATTTAGGTCAACCTTCATGATGTCCAGAGTTATTAACGATCGATGAGTCAGTTTGGAAGCAATGTAATGCAAAGTATACTGTTGCTACACTTTGAAGTTGGGGACGTATGAGTCACGGGTTTATTGATACGAACTGCTACTGATATGGGGCATATAATTATTATTTTGACTTTGGAATTAATGAGTTTTAACAGAGTTAGCGGTCACTTCGTTCGGTCAGTCAAGGTAACGAACACGTGCCGAACTAGTACTTATTTCTTATTTTACAACTTAGGATTTATCGCAAGAAAAGGCATAAAACTTAACAATTTATAGCTGATGGATTATTGTACCTACTCAAAATCTGATAACAGAACAGAACACGATCAACATGTAGCTACGAAAATGAAACTTAGTTCAAACGAAGCTAAGCTATCCCTAGCGGACTAGAATTACTTAAGACTGACAAATACGTTACGTTTAAAAATAATACATCATTACTCACCATCAAGATGTCACGGCGTAATACTTACTTTCTACTTTCTCTCCTAAAACCGTTGTTTGGTTCATAATTGTCCCAAGTAAGAGGCACGGAGGGATAGGCACCTAGTGCTTTTATTCTAATTTGTGGCAGTCTATTGTGAGTAGGAAAATTAGTTTGGACCACATCAATGTTGGCATTGCTGTATTATCTTATCGGCTTCCTATGCTCTGGTGCGTCCCAAAAGATAAAAATTATCCTTGTCGGAGTACGGCCTGCGAATCCGCGTGCCAGCACGCTGTACGCCTACGCATACGCTACCCTAATGGACTGACTCGAAGCCTTAAAAATGTATTAGAGATTAAAGCTCACTTTTCATTCGTCCACGACGGTATTAAATAATAAATACATTCACACAATTGTAACTCATTTTAGAAATTAGAAGGCCTGACTTGCTACTGCGCCAAAAATAATATTGAATAAGTAACTAATGACGGGATAAAACAATAACGGGAACCATAAACCCCGAGGTAACATAAACAAATAAAAAATTATTTCTGATATCTCACTACATACACAACATGCAATATTTAAGCGTTTACACAGCGACCAGCGACCTGCCGCATGTCGCCGACAGACAATACACACATATATTATTTACATGTTAAACTACTGCCACAAATAATTATATTATGTATTATTACGTATATTATGTAAGTAAATAAAGGACACGACAGGGTGGGGGATAAGAATATAGAAAAAAAAATAGAGAAATATACAATAAACTCTATTTAAACATGAAATTTATTAAAGATAAAAAACATACAATGTTTTGTTTTACACAAAATAAAATACCTGGAGGGTTATTGACGGGCGCCCGGGCGGCATTAGCTGAGGCGGGGCGGCCCAGGCGCCCGCGGCAGATATACATAGTGCGACAGGTCCAAATATACAGGGCCATTGTTTCACCTGGGACAGTATGGGGAAACCATAAACTACAACAGATATGAGGAAACTGTCTTAGGAACCATTAGCTCTTTATTTATAAAAACTTTTTTGACACGTTTTTATTATATCCGATCAATAAAAAGAAAAGAAAGGGAGTTGTTTATTTGTGACACACACAGGACAAACAACAAAATAATCAAATCATCAAAACTAACAATAAAAAAAGACTGTCCTGTGCAAGGCCAAAAAGTCTGATGGTTACATGAAACAGAGTCAATTTTTATTTTATTATTTGTGGCTATGCCACTGGCTTGGTTTTGAGACCTTTAAGCCAAACTGAGTCAATTGGCACCAAAGAATGTTGGTCAATTTTACTCACTAGTTTTCATGAAATTTATACCAATGATAAAAAAAGAGCTAAAGAGTCCTAAGACGTTTCCCAATATCTAGTATGGATTATGATTTATCTAAACTGTCCCAGTTAAAAATCCACCCTGTATATCCAATAATATAATACCATAGCATATGATAAAAAGTGTACACATATATGATACTGTCAAGCCAACTAAAACTCACAAAAAGTCATGTCGCGCTCTTGCGATTATAAAACTATGTTAAATCTTACAAAAATACTTATGTGACTAATTTGAAATGCACATATAGGATCTCGCTTTCCGTCTACAAAAATAATCTGAAATTGGAATGAAAATCTTTCTTAAGCATTCGGCCTGGGAACGATCACAAAAGTTACGGCGTTCACAACGTCCGTACACATCTTAATTATTTCTCTTCTGAGTCTTAAAGCTAACCGATAGAACCTGTCCATTGAGCGTGTATCCATTGAGCGCCTGGATGGCCATAGCGGCCTCATCATACTCACGCATATTCACAAATGCAAAACCTTTGTTTTTCTTTGTCTCAGGATCTTTGATCACTTTTATGGAGTCGATTGCACCGTAGGGACCGAAGAGTTGCCATAGAGCCAGCTCCTCGGTGTCCTCACCGATGTTGTATACATACACTGTGGTCTGGTGGGGCGCCGGCGCCGCGCCGAGCAGCGGCACGGGGCTGGCGGGCGCGCCCAGCAGTGGCAGCGGCGAGTGGTTACTGGCGGCCATCGGGTTGAACCGCTGCTGGCCCTTGTTGATGAACGGCAGTGCCTTGCCAGGCGACGGCAGCAGTGGCGGTGGGGAAGCCTGTGGGAAACCAGGAGCGAAGGCAGCCGGCCGTGCGCCGAAGGCTGCGCTGAGGTTGGTTCCGTTGAAGGCGGCCGGCGCGGTGCCGTTGAACACCGCCGTGGCGCCGTTGTACGCCAACGGCGCGTTGCCCACCGCGACACGGGGCGTCGGCCGCGGTGCGTTCTTATTCGCATTTGGCTTGTTCGCGAACTTAACCACGATGGCGCCCGCGGCCGGGATCGGTGTCTGCCCGTTCATTTGTTTTATTGCTTCCTCGGCCTGCGGCCGCGTCTCGTAACACACGAACCCGATGCCTTGCGACACCCGACTGTTCGTTATAACACCGAACTGACTGAATAAACTATTTAGACGTTCTAACGTCATGTCTGGAGGTAGATTACTTATGTAAAGGTTAGATTCCGTGTCAGGTTTATGGCTGACCTTATTTTCGGGATTCAGTAGTGCGAATGACACTTTCAGAGTCTTGCCTTGCATGAGGAGGCCGTTGAACGCCGCCCGCGCCTTCTCGGCATCCTCGTGTTTCTCGTACTCCACGAAGCCGTAACCCCGGTTCGCTATGAGTTTGCAACTTTCTATCTTGCCCATGGCGGAAAAAAGCGCGTACATCATGTCCCGCGTCATCAGCTCGGGTATGTAATTGACCATGAGTTTGGTCGGTGACACATTGTTGGCGTCGCCGCCGCCATTCTCCATTTCGTTTTTTATCATTGTTCTTTTATTGTAAAAACTACACTACAGAAAACAAAATAATATTAAAACTCACACTATGAATAGTTGTTTACTTCATTTACGACATATAACGAACAAAGAACGAACACAAAAAGTCCCAGTCACACTATAATGCCACAGCGACGCCGGTTCACAAGTTCATCACACGAACGAGTTTGTTTTTGGAATGTTACCAGGTTTTGCCCTTTTTGTTTGGCAACCACAAAATGCAACTAGTAGCTGAATTATTACATTACACTTCATTTATTTCCGTTATTTAAGCGACTTTTAACGATTATTTATTAATTTGGCACGTGTTTGGATATTTGGATACTGTCAAATTAATAATTTTAAAAATTTTTGATCGCGTGGCACATTTTTATATTTTTGTCTATGATGTAAATTGATAACCGTAATTCCTAACCGTTACAAAATCCTAGCAAAAACTGCGCAAGTGATCAAGGGTTAAAAAATATATTAATCTTTGTTCTATACTTTGATTAATCTTTGCCAATCATTTGAAAATAGATGAGATGGTAGCTCTTTGTAAATTTTCTGATAGTAACTTTTTTTCTGTGAGTTGTATAACTAAAACATATTATTTTTGAAGCAATTTGGTTAGACTTTAAAAAATATTAATTTACGGTCTTTAAAGGCAATAACCGTAAAACATAAACCAAATGCTTTATGGTCTATGGTCAAAACAAAAAAAAACAAGTCCCTACCCTATCTTTTTCATTTTGTGAGAGAGGGCCTATTAGTATTGCTTAAAATGTTTACGTTCAAAGCTCTGGAGTGCCATAGGACGACGAGGACGGGACTGAAAGAAGACTGCGGATTGGTTGGTAGTCCTGTCACAGCAATCAGCTGGGTTTGTCAAGTGTCAAGTACATCACAGCTGCTCTGTGACCAATGAGATAAGAAAACTATGGAGACGGCATATTTTACTATATGAAGAATAGTTATACAAATATCTATAATATCGACACACGCATGTCAAAAAGCGTTTTGTCTCTTTTAACTAACCAAGAGCTGCATATGAAAAGGGAGACATCTAAATGTTTGTCAAGGACTAAACTTGGTAACACTTTTGAGTGACGTCAAAATCATGTCTATGCGTGACCGGTCGCCATGTTGATTGCCGAAAAAATTGGTAGTTGTGTGCCGTATATATACGTTTATCTGTGTAGTTGTGCTGTCAAACAGTTGCAAATGGCCTACCTCATTGGCAAATGGGCAGCCATCTTAATTGCCCGATTTATGTAGGTATGCACGCTAATTTCGTAGGTATGGCAAGTCCATAGGTTTTTAAGTCAGTGTCTGTGACGGCTGGTCAATCACTAATCCAAAATGTCACTGTCATTTGTCATTTTCAGCAATTTCAGCTGTCAATAGTGTCAATTGCACTGAATTAATTTACGGTTTTTGTGTTTTGTAAAGGGTATTTGACTGTAATTCATTGGTTGTCTAGTTACCAGTGAATCTAAGACTATTAAAATGTTCCTCACGAATGTACTGTTCAAAAAAGCCAAGAGCAAGTCAGTGTTTAACTTATATATCAATAGGTTTTCGTAATAAATACTACGCATCTAACACTGTTTTACATTTTCAGGATGGTTATGGTGTTATTGGAAAGTGTCGTGTCTGGACATCAAGTTACGATGATACGGGAGCGTCTGGCTGAAAAATTTGAGATTATTCGTTTTGATCCATACAGTAAGTAACTATGACAATTCCTAATAACCTCAAAATTTAGATATCCAGGAATGTTTCTACCAACCAGGTTACAGCATTTTGTCAAGACTTTAATATTATTTTGTGTCTTAATCATATTATAATGAAAGTAAAACAAACAGCATTTAATTTACAGTTGTGGAAATCCGTGATCCTTGAGAGTGTCCAATAAGATTCTCTAAGTCTTTCATTATCATCATGCTAAATTCATCATCTTTAATCTACTGCTATAGACTTCACATTTACTGGATCCTTAGCTAGTCTCATATAGAGAGCAGTGGTGGCCCAGTGGTAGCGGCTACGAAATACAAGTTGTAGGTCATGGGTTCAAACCCAGGTAGGTGCTTTACTTTTTGTAAATTATTTCATACCCACTGCTCTCAAAACGGTGAAGGAAAACATAGTGAGGAAACCGGCATGTTTTAATACCTACAATTCAAAGACATGACTTCCACCAACCTGCACTGGGCCCGCATGGTGGATAATGGACCATGCCCTCTCACAGAGTGAAAGCCCGCACCCACAACGGACCAAATGGGGCCCATCTGATCCCCAGTGATCGGTTCCCCTTCAAAAAGTATGCTGACGCTTGTGAAGGCCTATGTTCAGCAGTGGACGTCTTTCAGCTGTAGATATAATGATGACTTAATATATGAAAGCCGCCATTTTGTACCGGCGGCTATGTTAGATTTGGAATTTTTCATTCTACTAGTCCTATTTGATACCCATAATGAAAGGGGTTGTTAGTATGCATGTTGTAAAATGTGGAAGAAGAGTGTTTCACAGAAGCAGAAGTTGCTGGAGCAATCAAAATTTTTAGAGCAGTTGCACTTAATTTAGTTTTTAATATAAAGTGCAACTGGCATGACCTTTTTAATTGTTCCTGAAATAAATTATTTGCTCCATAAACCAGTACCTCATTTATATTCAGACACTTCTTTGAACACTTGTTTTACTGAAATACTGTGTCTATCTGCCAAGTTAAGAACAAACTCCCATCCGTCTAAGTTATCAGTTGATGTCATTGTTGTATTCGCAACTAATATTTCTTAACTAAAAATGTATTGGCAATTTGCACTCTGACACCTCTTAAAGTAGGTACCTAACCTTTTTTGAGTAAAGTATAAAATAACAACAAAAGAAGTTAACTTTAAACCTTGAAATCAAATATATCAAATTGAGCAATTTTACTTTCAATTTTTAATTCTCGTAAATTCTCCGTCGAAAGGAACATTGCAGAATATTGCAGAACATTCTCGATCGGAGAATATTCTCTTAAATTCTCCGTGAGTGAATATTCTCTCGACCCCTCCTCCTTTTATCACGAGCCCACATGGCCTCCTTCCAGTAACTCATACTAATTTATTTTTGTTTAAACAAACTTTACAACTGCCCCCCTAGCCAAGTTGCAAACGTTTCGTGTCGAATCTCTTTCTACAATCGTTAACGCCTTCTATTTGTATGGTCTGATCACGTGACCTAACGTTCAGATGTGTACTTTCCATACATTGATTCGTTTTCTACTAGCGTTATCGATTGTAGATTGTTAACTTGGCTACAGGTGCTGAACTGTTATCTGAGGAATAGCTATAAAATAGACGTTCATGTAACTAACAATTTATTAAAAACTGGCGGATAACCGGCGTGTGCTACTACGCTTAAAAAAAGAAATACATTTTGTTTATATTTGGCAAAAAAACCGGCCAGGTGCGTGTCGGACTTCGCGCATTTAGGTACGGAAGTACCAAATCGCAAAATCAAGTTGGATGTATTAGGAAAAATGAGGGTTTTTCAAAGAAAAATTGATTTATATCAATATATTATTACATGCTGATAAAATATACGTAATAAACAACATTATCACCAAATTTCAAGTTTAATAGGTCAATGCAAAGTAAAAATCTTCTCGTTCCTTTGTTTTCCAATATTTTTCCAAAATCAATTTTCTTCGTATCTTCTCGCTCTACAATGAGCAAAACGAGGTCGCACGAATCTTTCTTGACCCATTACAGCCCTCAAATACGAAAGTATTAATTACAATTTACTAAAATATCGTTTATAGCTTACCTAAATGATACTGCAATTGAGTGTGTGCACAGGGATTGATTTAGAGTTCTGACCGCCCCAAGCTAACCTTCAATAAGCGCCCCTCCAGCCAGTGCCTGTGCTTGCCCACGAAAATAATATTTTATTTTATATTTCACGTTTTCGTGAGTGTTTTTAATCGTCAGTGACACAGTCTTACTAAACATGTTAAGAGGCTATCCGGAAAGAGAGAAAGACTAAGGAATGTAGGCCGAATTCTTATACTCTCACCCTTTCCGATGCGTGCCGAGTGTTCAGAGGTGAATAAAAGATTTGGCGCCCCGGCTCATGGAGTTCATCATCCTTATCATATCAGTCGAAAGATGTCCACTTCTGGACATAGGTCTCCCCCAAGCTTCGCCACATTGACCGGTCCCGTGCGTCTCGCCATCCAGCGGATCCCCACAACCTTCACCAGGTCATCGGTCCACCTGGTGGGAGGCCTTCCAACGCAATGTCTTCCGGTTCGCGGTCGCCACTCCAGAACTTTTCTGCCCCATGGGCCATCCGTTCTGCGAGCAATGTCACTGCTCACTGCTGCTTAAGTTTGGCAATTCTTCGGGCTATGTCGGTAACCCTGGATCATTCTCTCTCTCACATCTTTATGTTTCTGATTCGATCACGCACGGGAACTTCGAGTAAGCTTTCTGATGAGGCCCATTGTGAGCGACCTCGTCTCGGAGCCATATGTCATCTGGTAACACACACTAGTCTGGTCTGGTGATTTTCTTCGTTTTTTTGTCGAGATTTTATTAAGTGAACTTCAGCGGCTGTTATTATTATTTGCAAATTGATTCCTACTGGATATTGTGATATAAAATTAGTGTCTCAAAGACTCAACTCTCTACGCAACTGGACAATATGTGAAATCATTGATAGAAGCGATCTCGGGATAGTGGAACGGACAATTTTATTGTAGTGACTACCTCCGCAAAGCTTACTGGGAAGGCTGACTCGATACAATTTGCTGCCAAATACTCCAAAAAACCTTAGAATCTGTTACATCCGCATTCTTATGCATACTAAAGAATGTTAAAACCCATCTATGTATCCGACTGAAAGACTTGTATTTATGGTCATGAAAAAAAAATAAAAAAAAAATACTTTCGTCTTGAGACACTGTGGTAAGTTGGACGAGAAGATACCGCGCAACTTCCCGAACGCTGCCCAGCTGAGTCGGATTCGACGGTTTACCTCTTTCTCGAAGTTGGCCCTACACAACTGGATCGTTTGTCTCAGGTAGACATAGTCGTCCACAACTTCGAGTGGTGGAGGTGAACAGTTTCGAAGATATGACGTCTCCCTATGTCACACCTCGCTGCAGAAGGATAGGTTCCGTGGTCTGATCCTGAAGTCAAACTGATATAGTGGCGTTTTTGTAAAAACACTTCAACAACGCTAGTCGTTTTGGCACCGTTCGAGAGACTGCAGTACTCGATCGAATCGAAGGCTTTCTCGTAGTCCACAAGCGCTAAGTAGAGAGGCAGGTTGTACTCTTCGGTCTTCTGTATAACCTGCCGCAGCGTATGTATGTAGTCTACGGTGCTGAAGCCTTTACGGAATCCGGCTTGTTCAGGAGGCTGGAAATCGTCAAACCTGCGCGCGAGACGATTCGTGTTGACCCTTGAAAACAGCTTGTAGACATGGCTAAGAAGTGACATGGGCCTATAGTTCTTCAGCACTACATTGTCACCCTTCTCGAAGCAGACAGCTTCATGGAGTTATGCCAAACCAAAACAAAGAAAAAAAAACTCTTTTGTATGATGATTAAAACAATATTTGATTGAAAGGGCGACCGAAGCGAGATCGAAAATCTCATCACCTTAGATTGATTACAGTGTCGACTCGTGCAGAAAAGCTTGAAGAAAGTCAATGCAAAGAATCAAAAGAATTTAAAATGCATAAGCAAATGAACTGACCCTGAACATTTAAAAATCTTGCCTTGGATATAAGTTTTTTATTAGCAGTAAAGACTTTAAGATTTCATTTTACCGTTGAACAGGTGACTGTAGAAATGTAAAATTGAACAAATCTCGAAAATTTTAGCACTTCGCGCTGACACTACTTCTATATTTGTATTCATAGGAGTTACTGGGTCGACTCATGCAAAAAACTTGATAAAAGAGATTGCAAGAGCGAGTGAAGCGAGCTCGAAAATTGTTAGCACCCTGCCTCGGATAGGTAGTTTTCTTTTGACAGATATCTTTTTAGAGTAGTGCAGTATCATCCTTACCTTGTTGCCATTCCACCAATTCGAACCAAGCGCTTCCAAACATCCTTTATAATGCGCACAGCGAATGAATGGAACTCACTACCTGCGTCTGTGTTTCCGAACGCATTCAACCCGAATCTCTTCAAAGTTAGAGTGAACAGGCTTCTTCTGGGTAAGCTCACTCCATCGTAGACTCTGTCTCTGTCACCTATGACCTAGACTAGAGTCAAGAGCAAACCCATTACAGAAAAAAAAAAGTGCTTGTCTCAAAAAAATATGCTAGGCTGATAGGGCTGGATTGGGCCGCCCTTCGCTGTCTTCCGCCATGGCTCTATTGGCCTAAGGGTAAATACGCTACTGCGTGACTGCGACTGAGGCGGACTGAGGTAGAACGTGGTAAATTAATTGAAATAGTGCAATAAGGAAAACTTACAACGTAATCCGTGCTTTAGTATTTTACGCATGAATTTGTAAACTTATTCTGTAAATAAGTGGTGCTTGCAAAGGTAAGCTTGGCACCCCGTCGATCCTCGCGCCCCAAGCTTATTTAGCCTGTAGGAAATCAGGCACTTTGTGCGCAGCACTCATTCTCTCTCGCTCATTTGCGGAACGCGGGAATGGCGAATGTGTTTGTTTAATATGAAATCACAAAGTAAATATAACAGTAAATTAACTCCTTCTTTATTAAGTCGGTAAAAATGGTTTATTTTAGTGTAGATAATTTGCTTTTTAAATTTAACAATTGACCATTTTGCGCCTTGCGGCCAGGGCACGTGCCCTACCTGCCCCACCCTACGCCACTAGGAATAGGGATGATCATTAAAAAAACCTATTTAGTCCGTTAGATTACCTAAAAATATTGGAGACTTATTTTTCTTTTGCCACTAAACAGTGCGTTGAAATTTCGTGTGACGTCACGGCTTGGTACATTTTTTTCTGAGGAGTTACGTCACAAGCCCCCGATCTATGATGCGCTTTATCTTTGTGAATTTTATGGATTTGATAAAGCAAAAAATACGTGTCCAATTTTTTTTGATTATTTGTCATATAACCGATGGACTGAATAGAATTTGCTTTTACCAAACCTATTAACTTGAATATTGGTTGACCGGAAAAATAAAAGTATAATCATCAAGAACCAGTCATTAATCTATTTTGTTTTTGTTTCAGTCCAATGTGAAAGTTTGTACAAGGAAAGGAAGAAGATCAGGAGCTTGAAGTCGTCATCATCATAGTATATAATGTTAAATATTTGTGTGTAGGAACTAGGATCAAATAATATACAACATGTTTTAAATGTTATAATTTAGTTATTGTACTTTAAACAATAAAACAATCTTTGGATATAATGTGTTTCACTCTAATTACTAGAAAATTATGAAACCTCTGTTTTTAAGTACTGCATGATACAATTCGCTACCAAATTTAATTGTACAGAGCAGAGTCTAATATATGTTCAATATAATGAGTTTAGAATATATGCTTTACTTTCCAACTTCTTACGGCTAAGTCTGATACGGTATGCAATTGAAAGAATTTCAAAATTACATGTGCTTCTTTCTTCCAATGTGCCTTATTCGGACAAAAAGTGCTAATAGTGCTAATTAAAATAAATTACAACGTAAACACCTATTATTTTAATAATAATTTTCGTCACTACTACGTAGGACCCAGTTAAATCTAAATCTAATAAAATTTTCAAAAGAGAATTCTCAATTTATTATAATATAGGCCAAATATTGATTAATACATAACATTTCTTATATCACAATACAAGAACTAATTAAGTTAAAATTTCGTTTATAATAACTTTAATAATTAAAATGAAAATTTGCTACATTCTCATATTTTAATATATGAATAATTTGATTATTCTCAATTTTCAATAAAGTGTAATTCTGATAATTTTGTCAACATTCAGTTTCCAATAAATGTAAATATTTTTTTTCAATCAATAAAAATTTTCAAACACTTATAATTTACTCTCACTGTATTCTTTAAATCTATCTCGAATGTTACTAGAAGGTTAATATGACTTACACCCTTAAATACCTTTCAAGGCTTTATCTATATAACTTCTAATACTGTGGTCACTTACACCGCAACCAAGATATTATTGAAAATAAAATAATTTGAATGAAATTGACTAGAATGCAACATTAATGTACTTAGGCACCTAAAAGAATCTCTTAATTATTAAATATTCCAATAATTGATTACAGCATTTTTATAAATTTGTTTATAATTAAAATATTTACACATACAGTTGAAATAATTTCGAAAATTTAATATTGACATCAAAAGAGTCCTTAATTGATTTAAAATCAAATAAAACTTATATTCTACTTATAATAAATGTACAATATGAGGAAATTCTTTGGCTTACGATAGTACAAAGTACAATTAAAATAAAAAAAAGATTTGAAATTATTGGAAGTTGGTCCTCTAACGACACTGTAATGGTAGTAATGGAATGATATTATTTTTAATTTCTTTGTAGTTTTACGTACTTATATAGACGCACCTATCATGAGTTAAATATTGTATATAACTGTTTAGAATGCTGATGAGGTTGAGAACTATTTCTTAAGCAGAGAACTTATTCTTAAATGTAATGAATTTTATGAAGATAAAATAGAGCTACAGAGTAGCAATACAGTTACATAGGGAAGAAAACATATAGGCACAGATGCGCTTCCAAATGTCCTAATTGCTTCTTCTATGTATGAACAATATCAGAATTTCTTAGCAAGGAGATTTCTCTCCATATCCTATACTTATTATCATTAATTTTATATCTTAATCTTAAATGATTCTGATTTAATTTAACAGATAGGTACAATGATAAACTCTTAGAACAATCGAAAAAAGTATGATTGATCCCATATCAACAATTTCAATTCTAGATAAATAATAGATAAGCATAAAAGTAGACAATACATGTCATGGAATACACAAGAGTAAAATTCATTAATATAGAATAAGAATAGTAATTTAAGTGGAAAATATTTAAAGAATAATATAATAAATAAATAAAATATTATTATAATAATAATAAAAGTAGCTAAAAGACTAGATTGTCACTAAAATATTACATAATTATATTAATAAAATGACACCAGAAATATGACGGTAGTTTGAAAATCTAGGGATTACAATTTAATTTATTTTACTTATTACTAAGAACGATTATTCTGTTCAGTTCAATTTCTAATTTTCAGATATTCTAATCGACTAAACAAGAAAACAGCTTGTTTAAAGATTATTTAGAATATGTCTACATAATAGTAATTTATGTATACCCGTAAATGTAATTATCTGAACTCAACGGATACTGACAATTTCAAAAATGTAACAAACCTGAATTCTAAGCTTTTATAAGCTGTTTAGTCATTCTGCATCTCTGGTCCTAAATTCGGCGTGGTATGATAGCAGTCAGAATACAAATTGTCAGTTATCCCGCAAGTAGGTAACTTAGGTAGGTACCTACCTACTAAATTACTTAGAAAATACAATTTATTAATTTCGAAAGGCCGAAAAATCACTTTTTATTAATTTTTCTCGTTAATTTAATCGTTCCAATTTTTCGTTAAATTAATAAGATTTACAGCTACCAACTTGGCCCACAGTGGCCTTGTCTACAATTCCTTGCTTGGTCTGAGACCCACCCTTAATAATTCCACGTTTTCTCCTCTACCTCAATCCTTAAATCGATAAATACATGAATGAATCAATAATAGAATCAGAGTCAATAATATATTAATTTTTATAACGGCACGCAATATGAAATATGAAAAATATTAAAATTATTGGCTTACCCGCCAAAATACTTACAGTAAAAAATGGCGGCTTTTCTGCCAAAATAAGCGTGCCGTCAAAACAATCTTACAATAAACAAACAATTTTGAATACACAATTTTTAAAATAATTAAACTTTTCTACGTTAAAATCTTATTATCTAGTTTCCAATTGTAATGTTAATATGTTGAATTGAATAGTTTATTCTAGAGAGATCACTTATTCACTCACTTTTCAAGTCTCAGCTCTAACAGAGGAGCTATGTCGGGATACTTTCATGCAAAGAACTCCGTTTTTGTTGTCATGTCGAATTCGGACTCCTCCATCTTGTACATCTCGATCAGCTGGAACAAATTAATTGGTATCATCACAAGAAATTGCTGGCTCACTAAAATTAGATAGTTTCTTACTGTATTTGTATTCAACAACTCTATTCCCACCGTATTTGTGCTACTGTAAACGGCAGGTAGAGTAATATAAAAAAGCGGTCAAGTGCGAGTAGGAATCGCACAGGTAGGGTTCCGTACCATTATCGCAAAAATCACGTTTGTTGTATGGGAGCCCTACTTAAATATGAACTTTATTCTGTTTTTTGTATTTGTTGTTATAGCGGCAACAGAAATACATCATCTGTGAAAATTTCAGCTGTCTAGCTATCACGGTTCATGAGATACAGCCTGGTGACAGACGGACAGACAGACGGATCGCGGAGTCTTAGTAATAAGGCCCGGTTATATTATTCTAGGTATATATATAATTAAAGACAAATTAAATAAAAGCTTGTTATTAGACTTAAAATATTCGATTTGTTACAATCAGCACCTGTTATAACTAGCAAAAAAAAAACTAAATCTATGGTTATAACCGTACCCAGCATTAAAGAATTTTTGTATGAAACACTACTGGGTTTGACCAAGGTCAAAGTTCGCTCTATGAATAGTTAGTGAATAGTAATACTTACGTTATCGATGTCCTTGGAGAGCTCCTCCATCTGCTTGTCGTGGGTGACCTTCAGCTTTTCCTTCTCGCGGTTCTGCTTGATGGTTTGAGTCTGAAATGATTTACATAAAACTAGTGTCAGTAAGATTTAATGAAATGTATGTGTCAGCTGTTCCGCTGACACATAAATGCTTGTTTTTCTTTCTCCAAGTTTTATCATAACGACGTCCTTGTCACATACAAATGTTAAAGCAAAGAAATCATCCTAAGTAAAGATTACCCCCATGTCCTCTCGTCTATTCTGTCCCAAAGCTGAGCAAAAATCCTAAGTTCACCTTCTATAATTAATTCCTACTCTAAACTGCGTGGGTTATTCCCTACACCATCACCATCTTTCTGTTTCTTACTATTTCTTCCAAGAACATGAACTTTATACTCCATCACTGCTCACAATTATTCTCTTCTTACCTTTCTCTCATCCAAGAACTTCTTGGTATTGTTCTGCTTCTTTTCTCGCAGCCGGCGGTCCTTCTCCTGCTTGGTCTTCAGCGTCTTGTCATTGGCCACCTCCTTGCTTGTCTCCATGCTGATCTTGGCTTGACGACCGTTCATCTCTTTCAGTTCCCTGAAATTTGTGATGGAAGAAAAGTTAGGTGATGTTTGATATTGGTTCGATTTATTATTTCCACTGTGACCTGACTCAAGACTTTTAAGGACGTTTACTGCTGAAAATAAGAAATTACCAATTGCTACAATGGAGGCCTACCTACTGTAATTTATTCTGTATTTTTAGGAACTAGCCCAAACTGCCTATCGTCGGCAAATCGAAGGTGAGTGCTCAGTGAGTTGTGGCCAGAACCTTGAAGATGAAGGATAGGTTCCGAGGTCTGATCCTGAAGTCCGACTATCATGGTGGCGTTTTTGTACAAACACTTTTACACCTCTATGTACCGATAGTCAATCTGGCACCGTTGGAGAGACTGCAGTACAGCCCAAGTCTCGATCGAATCGAAGGCTTTCTCGTAGTCCACAAACGCTAAGAAGCAGAGGGGCAGGTTATACTCTTCGATCATCTTTATAACCTGCCGCAGCGTATGTATGGTCTACGGTGCTAAAGCCTTTTCAGAATCCGGCTTGTTCGGGAGGCTGGAAATCGTCAAACCTGCGCACGAGACGATTCATGACTCTTGAAATCAACTTGTAGACATGGCTAAAAAATGAGATCATGATGATGGTGTCAACCCAAACTGCGGCTTCGCTCTCGTGGCGTTTGCCATGTGAACTGCGCCGAACTTATAGCACTCAGGGATAGAGTAACTTTGTATCATTTTGATAAATTCTATTTTTTTTATCTAAAACCTGATTAGATTTATAGAGATATCTCTCATCCAATCACAACGGCCTACTTAGAATTTGATTTACGATCAGAGCTTTGAGCAGGCTTCCAGATACCAGAGATTCAGACCAGTCACCTATTTTCCCGGCATCCAGAACCATCAAACAAGAAACAACTACTCAATCATGGAATGGCCATTAAAATCTGTTTATCACAATCATAAAACATTTCGCAATGGAAATGAATCATAGCAAAAAATAGTTCAGTTATAAAAATGTTATGTTAGAGTTTATCCACGTCAATTGCGAATCTATTGGACCATTCAATGTTTATGGTATCAGATAAATCTTAGAAGAGTGTTCATCTATTTGCGTTGAGAAGTTAATCGTATGTAATAAATTCAGTTTAACAAGTTTTAAATAAACTGACGGATGCCACTAAAATAGTTCTTTCTGCTGTAGTTTTTTGCATCTGTTTACAGGTTTTCTTGACTATAAAATTTTCACTGTTCGTGTTTGGATGGCTTTAAGTAAAGTTCTTTTGGCATCGGTACTTTAGTTTTTATCTTTGAAACTGGCTTTTTAAGCCTTTAATGCATTCAGCATCAGTCAAAGTCAAAGTCAGCATCAGTGACTATAATTATATTTTTGAAGTAAGCTGTGTGCTTACTTCGAAAATTATTAAGAACTGGCTATTCTTTTGGTTGTTAGCTTTACTTCAATAACATATAACTGGACTGATTCGTTTAGGTGTGTGCAAAAGCAACTGCTGAAGGACGTGACTTGGGATTAACTGGGTTTGATCTCCGAATTGGGGCAACGTTTTTTGGGGTTTTCTATGTAAGTAAGTATCTAATGCTCGGTGGCCTAGGTTTTTAAACAACTGATGACTTCTTCACTGTCTATTAATCTTACCCGAAAGAGCCTAACTAGATCACCTTCTGCAAATTCGGAATGTCTAGTATTATACAGACAGAAACTATCCCATGGGGGGTTCGAAAATACGATGAAACTTCGAGAAAAGGATGGTAGTGCCCTGCTTCTTTTCACTCGTCTTGGCGAGGGCACTACCGTATCTTCTTTCTCCTAGAAAATTCTCTCACCTCTCATGCTTGCCCTCCAGCTGCTTCATCTGTGCCAGCTGCGTGGCTTCCATCATCTTCTTCAGCAGGTCTCGCTGCTCGTTGAGCCGGCTGCGGGCGCTGGTCCACTCCTCCACGCGGTGCTTGGCCACCAGCTCGCTCCAGGCCGTGGCTTGCTCGTTGACGAGCTTGCGGAAGGCCGGGTCGTTGCTTAGCTGGTCCTTGCTGGAAGATTAAGATAGCAGTTTTAAGCTTGTTGTCTAGGTATAAGTTAAATCAAACTTAATGACGTCTGTAAAGTTCACTGCTCAGGATAGTGGTGGGGCCACTCGTCCCCGCTGACAAATAAATTTGCTATTGCGCAGCGACTTGCGGAATATTCCGAGGCGCCATTAGGTTTTATTCTACGTGTACTGCGTGTATGCTTGTTTTCATTTTAATACATATTATGTTGAACACAATAGAAAAGGTGTAATAATTTAAAAAAAAACATGATGATTTCGAGGAGACGGCCAGAAGTTCCGCGATATTTTCCTAATGAAGAAGTATTTTATGGAAAACTGCATCAAAAAACTACGTAAAATATTAGCGCAAATGATTCTGCGAGTGTGTCTTCGCCCAATATGTAATGTATGCCACAATGTTAACGCAGTACCGGCCGTAGTGCGCTAGTAGCCAGAATATCAATATTGAACCACCTTTTGGACAGTTTTGTTTGCAAAATATTCTTTTCATTACTCATACTCTGAAAGTAGGTCTGAAGTTGCTTGAGGAGCGGGTTGAAAGTAATACTTTTCAGCCCTAGGGAGAATCGCTTTCAACTGACAGCTGTCAAATTATTAAAAAAAAAACTAGTTCCTTTTCATATATATATTGAACCATGTTCCAACTTTCTATACAACCACGAAGTAAAATTGAAATAACTTAAAGTTAAGTATTGATTAAAGAATATATATTTTTTAAATAACTTTATTATAATTTAGTTTCAACAATTTCTTTAAAATAACTTAGATTTGGGCAAAATATTTACCATTTTTTCAATGATGAAAATAAAAAATAATGGCTGAATAGCAGGCCGGCCACAGAAAAAAAAACAAACAAAATAGGCGGGAAAGCGGCAATCATTTTTTCTTTAGCTAATTCATGTTTTTATTTTTATTTCCTTGTATTTGTAATGAAAAGCACAGTGTTTACCTCGGGTTAAAGACTTATTTAGTCCCTCGAACTATTGGCGCCCTCACTTCGTTCCGGGCGCCAAACTCCGTCTCGGGACTAAATAAGTTACTTTCACCCCTAGGATAACAATGTACTATTTATTTACATATATGCTATTTCAGTTAAGAAAAAATTTTAGCTGAAAATATTTTTAAACATCCAGGTCGTTTTGGAGGAGTATCCGAAAGAAGCGAAAAAATATCGTGTTGTTAATTATTTAGTTACACGAAAAAAAACATGTTTCATAAATAATGTACCTGCATGAATCAATAATTAATATTATTTTTCAAATCTTTTAACCTAGCCGTTACTAAGGAGTAGGTATGCTGTTGAAAGTAACCGTTTTGCGGCACTAAGTTGCCCTAGCCGATCATTCTTCCATACAAACGTAGTCTAGGAATTACTCCACTGTTTGACGGTGTACGTTCAAAATAAAAAATTATATCAATTTATCTCATCATTATCTAGCCCTGTATGGAAACAAAAACATAAAAATAAAATATATTTGAAAGTTATGAGCGTCGGAAGTTCCACATTTCAACAAAAAATTTAACGCATCTTTGGGCGCAAATAAATACCATAAGAAGACGGAAAATTGCAAAACGGCCATCCATACAGGGATAGATTAGTAGTTCAACAATTCATATAATTTTATTTTGAACAGATATATTTAGTAGTTTTTTCATGATAACTAGACTGCCAAAGGTCTGTTTATAAAATTTCGCGCGCTCGGTTTCGTCCTAATCATTATCCATTTCGCTACAAATTTGCAAAAGTGTGTACCTATTCGTACGCGAAGTAGCTTCCTACTGCTCACCACAGCATCTATCTCTTCCGCACGTGTTGTCGATTGATATAAAATGCATTTTAACCCCGCGCACAAAATATTTCGTGCCGTCGATTAGGGCCTTCAATGACCGTACACAATGAAGCACCGTAGTGGTGCACGTTTCTCCTTAGTTGGCGTTTACAAATGGTCTGCATTTGCTGATGTCAAGTAAACATTAAACAGATTTCACAGAATTCTCATTTTCAAGGGTATCAACAACATTTGTAAGGATTTCCTCATATATCTAGATTTTCCCTACCTAACTATGTATATCCTGTTGGTGAATTATTAGGCTAGACACAATTAGTCTTATGCCCTATACGATATGGGATTAGAGTCGTATTTTCATTTGTCGACGAAATGAAATATAGTTATCAGAAGGCCATCAAACAGGTATTACACTAGGATCCGAGATCTATGAGTTGTATTTATACTAGCTGTCCCCACGCGGCTTCGCTCCCGTCAACTGGCTACCTACCTAACCATCTACCCTACCTACTCTACCTACCCTACCCTACCTTACCTACTCTACCCTACCTACCCTACCCCACCTACCCTACCCTACCTACCCTTACTACTATACGAATGTAACCTGTAAACTATTGTTTCTACCGGCGGCGGCGATCTTATTAAAATTTAGAACAAAAAAGCTGCTATTGTGAGTCAATCTTAAAAGATAGACATATGCTGTCGCGGACTTTTTTTTAGATCTTGTAAAGAAGAACAATTCCATTATACATTATATTTGCGTAGCTTAAACTGTTTACGCAGCGCACGCGACAAAGGTCTCAAAAAGGAATATTTTTGCCCGTTTTTGCAACATATTTCATTTATGCTCGGCTCCTATTGGTTGCAGCGTGATGTTATATAGCCTATAACCTTCCTCGATAAATAGACTATCCAACATAAAAATATTTTTTCAATTACAACCAGTAGTTCCTGAGATTAGCGCGTTCAAACAAACAAACAAAGTATAGATGAATGATATCGTCTTTGAAAAAAGATTTTTGGAATTTGATATTTTGGATAGGATCCTATATTTTGGATGGCATCATCCCACCTTAGACCTGCTGTAAAACTTGGCGGTAATCTATTTTTTTACATATAACATGATCACATTCTGCATGGAACTTATTATTATTAAACATGTTTTTTTTTTTGCAAGTCACGTTTTAAACAACGCACTACCGATGTTATCTCTTCCCATAGTAGACTAATAGTCCCCCATTGTTTTTAGTGCATGAAGTTTTAAATAAATAAAATGTGATCATGTTTTTCAGGTCCGTTTAAAAACCCAATACGCCTCAAAGATTCCAAATAGGTACAGCTCGATGTAAACTTGGAAGCTCAGAACACAAAGCGTGTTGCTGGCGTCGCTACGCAGGAAAAATCTGGTGACGGGAAAGTGCACTACCATAAGCGCGCTCATTGTACCAGACAACGTGTTAACCCCAACAATACCACTTACATTTAACCCCAACAATAACGATTACATTTAATCATCAAGAAAATCTTCTACTTACTTCTTCCCCTTAATCATCTTCTCAAGCGCCGAGCACTGCGTCTTCTGCAGCGCCATCTTCTCCTTGGAGTGGCGCTTCCTCATGGCGTCAAGTTCCTTCTGCTGCTTGCGGCCAGTTTTCACGAAGCCCTTCTCCTGGCGAAGGGACTCCACTGTGATCGGCTCGAACACTAGAGGAGGTTCTGAAAAGAAAATAATATGTAATATGTAAATTAATGCACCTTTTGTCGACGTTTTATAAGTGCCCATGTAGGCCTATGTAAAATAAAAAAAAATGATTTTGATTTTGATTTTGATAATGTGTTTTACGGGATATGAATTAAGTGTTGTTTTAAGCGCGCGGTCTCATTTCGAGCTATTTACTCGCTATTTTGCAGTTTAAGACGAACTACACAGCTATTAAATAGATCTTCAAGGTTAGACAGAAATGATAATCTAATAATTGTTAGTAGGGAAGTAATTAAATTATATTACAATTAGTTATTATCAGTAGCTCTCGATGGGAACCGCGCCGTTTTTCTTATATTATTAATCCTTAGTTTTATAATCCGATCCATGTAAACTCGGGTATTCAGCTACATACGGTTGGATCTAAGTCCCATCAAAATATAGTTGGAAACAGACTTTACAGATGCTGAAGTATTTGTCCTTCGTTACAAGCTTCTTTGTTTCAGTAGATACTAAAACTTTCATAAATAACACATAACAACATAATTTTGGGTATTCTCGTTATACCTAGAACTCATTTACTGCCAGCTCGCCAAGCTTGTAAATAATGAGGTAATTTACAATGCTGAAATTTACTAAATTTATGATAGACAATAATTCAAACATTATTGCGATAAGTAGACGTCAGATGCACTATGGAATGCGTTTTGGGCAACGACGCACTATACGTTTCGGATAGATGAAATAGCCATTCAATCTTCTTTTTCCAAAAATGTTGGATTCGGATGCCAATCTAAGCAGATGTACTGAGTAACAGTATTACACATGGAACGAACCATTAAACCCGTATATAATAAGTTCTCTGTGCATTCAACGAAGTCCAAATATAAAACTGCCTTGTTGGTTTTGACATTTGCAAACATTGACATTAGAATATTTAATTATAATATATTAGCTAATGTTCTGGCGGGCAAAAAAACCTTTCTATAAAGAGGAAGTCCTATGTCCCAAATACCAAGTCACACTTTAAAAGAAATTCACGGCAGTTTTGTGACCATAAACCAGACCAAATTCTTAAACACATTTTCCACAAAACATCACTTCAGCTTTCCAGCTATCACAGAACGAATACACGAAGGACCAAAACTATACAAATACAAAAAGCACAAACAAATACCTAAACAAAACGACACAGTGCTCATTTCGCTCCGCTCGCTGGCGCACACTCAACTTGAGCGAAACTCAACGTACAGAAGATATCTGATACGAAACATCTGTATCTTGAAATATTTAAGGTAATACGTTTGGTGTGGAGTGGGGCATAAGCGCAGAGCGTTTGAGGAATGCAGGTAATTTCGGTATTCTTGAACTAACGTTAACTAACGCATTTTGCTATCTTTTTAAGGTTTCGTAACCAAACGGTAAAAACGGGACCCTAATACTAAAACTCCGCGGACCGTCTGTCTGTCTGTCACCAGGCTGTATCTCATGCACAGTGATTGCTAGACAGTTGATATTTTCACAGATGATGTATTTATGTTGCCGCTATAACAACAAATACTAAAAACAGAATAAAATAAATATTTAAGTGGGGCCCCCATACAACAAACGTGTTCTTTTTGCCGTTTTTTGCGATAATGGTACGGACAAAGGTTTTTCGTGAGACAGTCGTAGGAAGGCACCAGACCCTTGGATTATTAATATCATATTTTTAGATTTGCCTATAAGATCTAAAATTCGAAAGATCTTAAATTTATTGATTCACTAACACAACGAGCCTTTGGATCCCAACATGAATTTTTTCGCAAGAGTTTTTTATATAACGACGAAGGTGTGAACTGGGAAAGGATTTTTGAGAAATCATCAAAGGTTTTATGAAAATTCGTCCTTTTTCCGAATCCAGAAATCTGCAGTAAATTATTCATGCATGTTAAATGATGAGATGACTTACTTGCCTGTATTATGGCTGTGCCAGAGTTATTATTAGTTAATCCATCTTGCTGGATGCATTACCCATTTTCGCTCTAAGCGATTAACAAGCCGCTTCTTCCTATACTTTACCCCAAACCCTAAAATAGAATGATTCTTAAAATATCTGCTGCATGTCATATACTCCTCGGATTAGTTCGGTTAAGCTTCTGCGTAAATACAGGTCAGAAATTATGAAATCTATTTGTAGCTCACTGCAGATCACGGCAACCTAAACACACTGAGAAAAAGAACCAGTTTATATCTGACACATGATTTACTTTGGAATGTACTAAAGAAGTAGTAAGTTTATACAGAATTTTGGTTTGTTTATGAGAATGAAATGTTTATGTTGGGAAAATTGAGATAGGTACTGAGATACAGTTGGGTTGAATGGAATGTCTTGATGATTTCAAATTGACAGATTGGCATTCGCTTTATCTTGGGCTGTTAGGTGTATTGTATGGCAGTTGATTGTCACTTGTTTTCGGCCCGTCAGAATTATGCGAGAAGGATGTACCTACCGGACATCATTTTATTAATAGAATCGCAATCGTACCGTAACAAAGGACCATCGAAAAGTAAAAGCACGGGCAAAAAGTCTTGACATCTAACATGAGCATGCATTGTTGCCAGACGTCCCGATTTTTATGTGTCGGGCGGGATGTCCCGCGCGGGACAGGCTCAGTCCCGGTTTTCGGGCATAACTCGACCGTGCGTGCAGCGTGCTGGCGAAGCGCGGCCGGAGGGCCTTGTTTATAAATTTCTATTTCGCGAAAACGCACGATAATGTACGAAGCAATAACGACTACTTATTGCAATTGTTTTAGTGGTTGGAAAGCAGTTAGCAAGTCGTGAGTTGCGTTGCGTGCGTAATTTAGATTCAACTACCTAAAGATAGGGCAAACCTGATTTAAAATATCATATTTTTATTAAATACATTTTCAATGGCTATTTTTGCTATCTATTGTCATGTAAACGTAATTTAAAACTCAAATACAAAGATGAATATTTCAAAAATTCTGATCATATAGGTTTTTTTGACTATGTCCCGCTTTCGACGAGAGAATCCCGCTTTATTCACTCGAAAAGATTCAAAGTCCCGACTTGCCAAAAGAAAAAATCTGGCAACGCTCAGCTACAGAGTTTTGAAAAAACTTTACTTTGTCTCTAATCTTAGTTTTATTTATCCAATCTTGTTACACACCTTGCATCACTGGTAAAATCAACAACTTATTATGAATGGTCATGTTTCAATCCTACTCATGTGGATAAAAATCAAGGTAAACAATAGTTTATTTTTACAGTTTACATAAACAATGCACGTTTTTTATTCTCACCGTAGCGGTATGACGAAAAAAGATTCAATTTTAAAGCAAAATTTTCTGGTGCAAAAACAAACGCTGAATTCGTTCTTTGATTATTTTGCAAATGTTGAGGGGTTAAGAACTTGCTGACTCCTGAAACATTAATCTTTTCTAGTTTAGTAATTACTAAAACGACCAAAGGTTCTATTTCTAACCACTATACGACCTACTTATAATATGCGCTGATTGCAACGGAGGCGGTTATATATTTCATCATGCAGAACAACTGACTGACGGTAAAAAATATTTTATCCTTTAGCTACCTTGGAATTAACTCTTTAGATTAAATTCCATTCCCTTAACCACATAGGAAAATGTTTGCGTTGTGGTCATACTCAAGACACACTCCATTCGATCCATTCTCCAACCTAAAACAGGTCGTATGCAAAAGTGGGAAGGTATAACACATGTTTGAGCAAATAAATAAATATGAATATGAATATAATTTTACCTACTTTCTTCTCCTCAATCTACAATTTCATTAAGGGGCACGACTCATCAAGTCTTTCTCAAGTCTAATCCGTAATAATTTAATTCTAAAATCTAAAACAAACCGTAAAACAAATTGTAAAGGTATTATTTTATCCGTTTTCTTCTCTTGATTTCAAATTTTTCTCAGGGCAATGTTTGCCTATTAGACCAAAATCACCCAAAGAAACGCGAAAGAAATCAGATCTTTGAATATAAAGAAAGCACCTGGGTTTGATTTAATTACGCCTCGAGTTCTCAAGGAGCTCTCCAAAAAAGGAGTTACGTTCCTAGCAACTCTGTTTAACGGAATATTCAGAACGGGCTGTTTTCCTAATTTATGGAAAATATCCTTAATCATCATGCTTTCATAAACCTGGTAAACCAGAACATAATGTTACATCATATCGACCTAAGCCTCACACCAGTGTTGTCTAAACTCTGGGAAAGAATTTTCTTCGGATTTAGAAAGTCACATTCAACTACCGAACAGGTCCACAGAGTCTATCACGCAATACGCCAGAGCTTATAAAAGAAGGAATACACCTCTGCTGCATTTCTAGATGTGCAACAGGCCTTTGATCGTGTGTGGCACAAGGGCTTACTGTGAAAGGTAAAGGAAAAGCTCGCCCACTCAGTATTTCCCATCATAGCTTCATATTTAGAAGGCAAACAATTCCAAGTAAAACAAGGAGACGAACGATCTTGTCTGTATAATATCGAAGCTGGAGTTTCAC
Source organism: Orthosia incerta (assembly GCA_948252205.1). NCBI lineage: Eukaryota > Metazoa > Arthropoda > Insecta > Lepidoptera > Noctuidae > Orthosia > Orthosia incerta. Next base: position 29,161,886 of record OX411755.1, on the reverse strand, counting down.
AAGGATCGGTCCTGGGACCCGTTTTGTATAATATTTTCACATTTGATCATCCAACTACAGCAGATGTTACGGTAGCAACATACGCAGATGACGTAGCTCATCTGGCGAGCGCTAAAGAACCGGATATTGCCAGTAACAAATTACAAACTGCACTGGATAAAATTAATACTTGGCTGCAAAAGTGGCGTATCTGTGCCAGTGCCCAAAAATCAAGTCACATTACCTTCACTTTGACAAGAGGTGACTGTCCCACAGTAACATTAGGAGATAAAACTCTTCCACACACGGATTGTGTTAAGTATCTCGGATTTCACTTTGGTAAAAGGCTCACTTGATATAAAACAAAAAAGAGAACATCTAAATGCCAAATATAAAAACCTGTATTGGTTGATGGGTCGTAACTCAGTCCTATCTTTGGACAACAAACTACTGCTGTACAATTCTGTATTGAAAGCTAAATGGTCGTAGGGCATCCAACTATGGGGTGTAGCCAGCAAAAGCAATATATTGTGCCTCCAAAGAGCTTAAAACGCGATATTGAGGAATATTGTCAACGCACCATGGTTCACACGGAATGAAGAAATCCATGATTATCTCAACACTCCGACCATTTTTGAGAAAATTAACAAACCTAAAAAGCGTTATGCTGATCGTCTAGCCATCCACCCAAATCCTTTGGCTGTTAAATTGCTGGACAGCAGCAAATCTGTAAATCGACTTAAGAGAGGTCAAGTAATCTGAAGAGGTATCAGCGGCAATGGCCCTTGTACCTGAAACGCCAACTAATTCACGCAAACTGATAATAGTCCAGAAAGGACTGATGGCAGTTAAATAAAAGAGAAAAAAAGTAATTCTCCTTGAACCGTATATCAAAGACTGAAAATCTTACCTGCTTTCTTCTCCTCGATCTGAACCTTCTTCTCGGGACCTGTTTCTTCGATGCCCATCTGCTTCACCTTGTCATTCCTCGCGTCAGCGGCACCCATGAACGCGCGCGGGTCGGAGAGGGCAGCCATGAAATCTGTAGAAAGAGCCGAGGTTTTAGTTTCTACAGGCAAATTGTTTTGAAATAAATCATCATCATCATATCAGCCGAAAGACTGCTGGGCATAGGCCTCCGCCAAGCCTCGCCACATTGACCGGTCCCGTGCGTCTCGCATGCAGCGGGACCCCGCAACCTTCACCAGGTCATCGGTCTACCTGGTGAGAGGCCTTCCAACGCAACGTCTTCCGGTTTGAAATAAATAATAATGAAATATTGGGCATAAAACCAAATGAACTATTTCTAGTTCGTTTTGAAATCGCTGATGAATGTGTCTCTTATCGCAATACGCATCTTAACAATATCTAGAGATGGACTTAATAAATATAAGTTATAGTTTTCCTGTTCAAATATGACGATAATAAAGCCATCCTCATCAGTATCGATAAGTGGTTTAGTAATTAAAACATTGTCTTCTTTCCAAATATGAGTATTTTTTAGCTACTTCTTGTGATACCTATACAACGATTTCATTATATATGCATTGATTATTATTATTTTGGCGATCGATTCACAATACCTAAAATATTTCACATCAGATTTAGATTTAGACATAACGCTGTACGCTGACGACACCAGTTTATTTTACTTCAGTATACTCAATCATAGAACAAGCTCAACATGATCTGAGCCTCTTACACACTTGGCTTAAATCAAACTTACTGACAATATCTATCTATATATCTTATCTAAAACTAATTATATAATATTCGCAGCAAAAAACAAAAAGATTGGTCAGCACAGTAACTTACATATTGATGGTCAAATGCTAAAGAGAGTTCATCAAGAAAAATATCTTGGTCTTGCGAGTATTCTTGACGATCAATTAACGTGGAAACCACATTTAGAGAGTATCAAGAACAAGCTCACATCACTAACAGGTGCGCTCCGTGGTATAGTGCGGTGACTTCCTGGACATGTACGTTACACTATATATATAACTCCTTGGTTAAATCTCACTTGGACTACTTGATTGAGGTCTGGGGCACTGCTGACAAATCAAACCTAAAAATACTACAAATACACTATTTAGGTATAACTATTTAACTCCTACTGAAGAAAATCTACAAAGAAACACAGCTAATGAATCTTTTTCAAATATATAAGTACAACCCATGCATACTCGTAAGAAAATTCTAACTAAAGGTATACATTCTCAGATAATATTTACTTTTTGTGTGGGCACAAATTTATAAAATCTTAAAAGAAAAGAAAGAAAGAAAGAAAGAAAAATTGTTTATTTGCGCCAGGCACGACGCATACTATAAAAAACCAAAAAAAAAATACATAAATACAATCATTACAAAGTATGCGTCACAACTACGCAAAACGGTCATCGCTCAGCATAATGCTGGGACTCGTGTGCGAGACAGAGCCACAGCGCTGGTTTTCAGCGATAGCCGGTCTCGACTGGGCGACTCTGAACCAATAAAACCTTAGTAGCAAGTGACGGAGCGAACAGTTTTATTTATGAATAAAAAATAAAATAAATGAGTAAACATAAATAGGCAAATGAGCGTTTAAAAGTTCAGATATAGAGCAAAGGGTTATACTTAACAAGACAAGCTAATGATATCTGCTTATCCCAGCCTAGGACTAAATATGGAGAGGACTAGATATTATGTATGAGGGTGCCAACTTTTATAACAAACTACCTAAACGCATAAAAGAAATCAAATCGTCATACATTTACAAGAAGACTCTAAAAAAATATATATTAAAAGATCTTTTCCAACCTTTCGACTAATCAAAAATAAATAATATCCTATGTCCTATCCTATGTCTACATAAACAAAAATAAATAGACATATATATTTATTATGTACAAATATTAACTGAAAACATTTCAATGAATCGCTCACGTGCAGCACTGTGTCCTAGACCTTAGTAAACACGCTACGACTACTAAATTGCACCCTACCCTCATTCTTCACAATTCTTAATTCCTTATTGTGCACAAAATGATATACAACATAGTGTAAAATGAATAAAATAAATCATGTACATACGTACAAATAGATATACCTATCATCCTCTTTGCTCAAAACTGTTGTTGTTTGTTTGTGTGTAACTTACCTTCTTCGTTTGTTTATTTTGTACTTGTTATGCTAAAATGATGTGTGTCTAAGTATTTTTGTAATGTTAGTTTTCAGATGCATGCTTGTTTTTAACACGCTTTTATTAGCTTGGTATGTATCAATGTAACGGAATCTTTGAACGTGATTTTAACCCCCTTCAAAACGTGGGATTGATTTGAAACTGCACACTTATCAAGGACCGATAACAATGCAATAATTTAGTCAAAGTCAAAGCCAAAGTCAAATATAATTAAAATTTACAAATAATGAAAGTTGATTCTACCGGGCGCGTTTAAATAGTTTGTCCCATTAGCCTTACCAAGATCTTCAGGATTAGCGACTTTTTAGTTCAATTTACCATTAAAGCGTTTTTTTTTTGTTTTTAGAACTACAATTTATTATCTACGCTTACTGGTAGATAACATTATTCTAATCCTGTTATGTTTTCTCTATATGTGAATTTGTTAATTCTTTTGAGAAATAAATATCTTTAACCGTTAAGTAGATCAGAGGCTCTATAAAAAGTGTAATTGTAAAAGCGATAGCGATTGTCGAAATGCCAAAATTTAAGAGGATTGATCACGTGCCATTTCGATACCGTTTGATAAAGTTTCCGCCTAAAAAATAATAATACCAAAAATGTACTCTGTGGTTTCCGCCGCAGTGCTCCACCAGATAATAAAAAACTTTTTACAAAAAGATACTACCGACTTCCAAATAAGAAAACTACAAAGTGAAAAATAACTTTAGTTTTGGAAGTCGGTGTCTCTCGTAGGTACCATTATTTTGCGTTATGGACACTGACTTCCAAAAATAAAGTTATTTTTCACTTTGTAGTTTTAACCGACTTTCGAAAAAGGAGGAGGTTCTATGTTCGACTTCTTGTATGTTCTTTTTTTTATGTATGTTCACCGATATCTCCGTCAATTGTGGACCGATTTTGAAAATTCTTTTTTTGTTTGAAAAGAGTATGTTCCGAAATTGGTCCTATTTTAATTTGGTGGAGTTCTGATGAAGAACTTCGAGGATATACAACAGAACTCTTCAATAAAATCACGCTAAAATCACCAAATGCGACAGTAATAGTCCACATCACATACGGTCCACCATATTGAATATAAAGTATAAAGTGACACCTGGTCCCATAGAGGGCGCTACTAGCACCAAAGATATAAAATGTCATTATTACTCTGCGCAGGTTGTCAACAAGATCTACAAAACAATAAAAACGTAATTTGCACATTGTGCAAGGGCGCATATGATTTAGAATGTGCTAATATCCCGACCGATCGTTTTAAAGCCATGATGGCATCAAAGAGCATGAACACTTGGAAATGTCAAACATGTTTAAGTAAAATACCTAAAAAAGGGAACGCAGTAACCCCAAACCGTTCACAAGAACGAGATCCCCAATCGATAGCTCTATCACCAGAGGTAAATAACGTCACGATTAGAAAGATAACAAACAACATTATGAATGACACTACAGACTCTGTAGACCTCAGTCTGTTTGGCGATACAATAAACACACAGGACGAAGCTAAAACATCTAAATGCCATAAACAAACAGAACTAACACTGCAAAACTTAAGTGAGATTATAATGTTACGCCTGCAGGAAAACAATAAATCAATTATCACAGAATTACAAAATACAATCCAACATGAAATATCCAAAGCCATTTCAAAACTAAGAGAAGACGTTGAGCGAGATACAAATGCCTTATTGAAGCAAAACGAGCAGAGGAAAAAAGAAATTCAAGAAACAAATACTGCAATAGAAAACCTAAGGATCGAAAACGAGAAACTAAAAACTGAAATGGATAATTTAAAAGCAAGAACTAAAATTGTTAAAGACCAGACAAACCAAAATAATTGCACAGAAAGCAATTCCAAAAAGATTGTTTTGTATGGCCTTGATGAATACTACAAGGAATCATCCAACAATCTACACATGAGGCTTATAGATTTATTTCGCGAAATTATGAACGTCGACCTTATGGGCTACATAGAAGACACTCACAGAATTGGTAGATATAACACCAAAAACCGCCCACTCGTCGTTGAACTACTAAGCAAAAGAATGACTACGTATGTCAAAGAAAACAGACACCTCTTCCAGGGCACTGGATTATTTTTATCAGAATTTCTGGATAATAATGAGCGAAGAAACAGGAAATTAATGCGAGAAGAAATGCTGAAAGCAAGAATTAAAGGGTTACACGCAATAATTCGTAATAATCAATTGATGATTGAAGGGAAACTAATAACAATAGCAGACGAGACACTAAAAACCGATATAGCTTAAATAAAAATGAAAACCAAGAGGACCAAATATATTCCCAAGATAGCGACTACAACTTTAAAAGCTGTAGTTATACAGAATACAATAACAAGTCATTTCGAAACCCAAGACCAACAATTTAAGCTCCTATTTCAAAACATCCAAAGCCTCTATAATAAACAACACATACTGGAAGCTTTCTTAGAACAAACACCAAAGTACAAAGCTATATGCTTAAACAGAAACGTGGTTATCACAACAAAAAATGGATACAATACAATTCACCGGCTACAAATTTGCTTCTTCTTACTGCCGAAAAACAAGAACAGGCGGCGGAGTTTGCATCCTTTTACAAGATCACATTGAGTACGTTGAAAGAAGAGACATCACAGAATTTTCAATTGAATATGTTATAGAAGTATGTGCAACGGAATTGGTAAAAGAAAAATTATTATTAGTCACTATTTATTGGAATAGAAGAGAGGAAGATACATTTTATAAACAACTAAAACAAATATTAACTTATATAAATAAAAAATATTTCAAACTTAATATAATTATTGGAGGAGACTTCAATATAAATATTTTAGAAAATAATTTGAAAACAAACGAATTTTTAGATCTCATGCTAGAATATAAGTTCAATCAACAAATAAAATCACCAACACGAATAACTGAAATATCATCAACATGCCTAGATTTAATTTTTACAAATTTCCATAGCAAATTACACACAACAGTAGAAGAGTTGGGTTTCTCAGATCATAGTGGTACTATCATGCACATGGTATTGCCACAACAAACTAAAAAAACAATTTGGTATGTCAAAAAAAGGTTATTCAATGATAAAAATACCCAACTATTTAAATCTAAATTAAATGAAAAAAATTGGAATGAAATAATAAAAACAGATAAAAACATAAATGAAAACTATGAAGCATTTAATAACACATTAACCAACATATTAAACCAATGTATACCTAAAATTAAAATAAAGTTAAAAACAAATTACAAAAAGTATTGGCTAACCACAGGCATCAAACTTTCATGTAAAAATAAGAGGCTTGAAAAGATACTTACACTTAGAACGAATAATCCACTAATTAAACAGAACTATAAAACTTATGAAAAAACACTAAAAAAACAATTATAACAGCAAAAAAATTGCAGTATATAAATAAAATTAAGAAATCAAATAACAAAGTTAAAACTATGTGGAATATTATAAACGAAAGAACAAACAAAAAAATAAAACGAGATAAAAATAACATAAATTTAAAAATAAATAATATAAATGTCACCGAACCTAAACAAATAGCTAACTTTTTTAATAATTTCTTTGCGTCAATCGGCGAAGATAGCAGCAAAGCACCTGACATTGTACCCCGGAGCACCCCTGTGCTTTGCCCCACTGAAAACACCATGTTTCTCAGCCCAGTGGACCCCGGCGAAATTAACACCCTATTAAAAAACCTAAAAAGCAAAAATAGCCATGGAATAGACGAGTTACCACCAATATTAATACGACAATGTGCTAACGAACTCACGTTACCATTCTACTTGCTAGTTAATCAATCTTTCGAAGACGCCGCTTTCCCGGACTACCTAAAGAAAGCTCTAATAAAACCAATCCACAAAAAAAACTCCAAAACGGATCCAAACAATTACCGTCCAATAGCCCTTTTACCAACCGCCTCCAAAATTTTTGAGAAAGCTTTGTGTAATCGCATTTACTCCTTTTGCGAAAAATATAAAATATTTAACGAATGCCAAAACGGCTTTCGCAAAAACCGATCTACTGTCCTAGCAATTTACAAATACATACAGGAAGCTTTAAATATAATAAACGACAAAAAATACGCTGTAGGTTTACTATTAGATATGACCAAAGCTTACGATAAAGTGCAATATGGCATTTTATTAAATAAATTACAAGGCATAGGGATCCGCGGTAAGGCTCACGAATGGTTTAAATCCTATTTATCAAAAAGAGAACACCAGGTCGAAATAGAATTTTATAATGAAAATACTAAGGAAATTCAAAATATTCGATCAAACAGCAAAACAATTAATGCCTCTATTCCCCAAGGGAGTGTAATAGGATGTCTCCTATTCCTTATTTATATAAACGACCTACCAAAAACCATTGAGGGGCCATGCGTTTTGTTTGCCGACGATATTTCGATCCTTACTTCATGCCGAAACAACGATGGTTTGAGCGAAGACCTAACAAATACCCTTAAAAAAACAATGACTTGGATGAATGACCACAATCTCGAAATAAATTTCTCTAAAACCAAAATAATACCCTTTCACCCCCGTCAAAAAACCCCATTAGGTATAAATTTCACTTACAACGGCAAAACAATAGAAGTCGTTCATGAATTTACCCTACTTGGCCTATCTATAGATACAAACATTAATTGGAAATCACATATTAGAAAGATAAAATCAAAACTATCCAAATTTGCATACGCCCTTCGTGAAGTTAAAAAAACCACTAACCTAAAAACTGCACTTATTACCTACTATGCCTATGCATATGCGTGGCTCAGTTATGGCGTGATATTGTGGGGAAACAGCTCAGATGCACCAACACTTTTCACATTGCAAAAAAGACTTATTAGAATCCTAGTAAATATAGACGATACCGATAGCTGCAAACCTCATTTCCAAGAACATAATAGTTATTTATGCTACAAGTGCGGGAGGTAGGTGATTTCCGATGAGTGGTATTTTATTCACGAGCGAGCGAAGCGAGTGAGTGGATAAATCGACACGAGTCGGAAATCATCTTACGCACGTGTATCATACAACATTTTACTATGCATTGTGCGAGGAAATAAAAAAATATATCTTAACCAAGCAAGAAATTAATAAAATGGCGGGCTTATTCAAGCGCGCTCAGCATATCCACAGATTGACTTTTACTGCGCATGTGCAAATAGTTGTCACGTCGTAACGCAAAAAGGCACGAGCAAAATATTCATTCTGCCCAACATATTTAATGAATATTTAAAATTAATTTATTGATCAAAATCTAGAGTAATAAAAACGTCTTAAATGAAGTATTAGTTTTGTTTTACCTTTTATATGAATGATAATCTGTACTAAACAAATTTTTTAAACTTTTCTCAAATAATAAAAACTCTATGCGGCGGGCTGACGTTGGAGTTAAAAATTAAAAAGTTCAGGAAAGTAAAAAGCACTAGTTAAAAAAAGTGACACTTTCCGCACAGTTTGGATGCTTGGAAAACGCTCTTTTCGAGGACATGCATTGTAAATTACTTACCCTCCCCTGCCTATACATTTTAGAAATGTGCAAATTCGTTCGAAATAACCAACACTTTTACACGACAAGAGAAAATATACAGTCAAGATATACATTACGACATAAAAATAGGTTAAATTTACCAAGCTCTAAGCTAAAAATGCACTCAACAAGTACATTAGTAATGTCAATGAAAATATATAATAAATTACCAGAAATAATTAAAGGAGAACAAAAATTAAATTCATTCATTAATAAATTAAAACAATTTCTATTAGCTAAATGCTATTACAACGTAAATGAATATTTAAACGATAAATTCTAAATTTAAATAATTGCAAAAATAGAATATTGGAAATTTTTTAAAATAAATAATAATATACTTTGTCAAATAAAAGCCCTCTTCCTCTCTCCTACTTTTGCAGTGCCCGAAAGGGTCCACAATGGTCTAAATTTGTACCTACCATCTAAGTTCACATGTGGAAGCAATAAATGTATTGAGTATTGAGTATTGAATTTTCAAAATCGGTCCACAATTGACGGAGACATCGGTGAACATAAAAAAAAAAAAATTCAAGAAGTCGAACATAAAACCTCCTCCTTTTTCGAAAGTCGGTTAAAAAGGCATTGATCCGACTTGTACCAAAAGTATATAAATACGTAACTTGAAAACATGTTTTTTTGTTTATGGAGATATTTTTGGTCTCTAATGAAAGGTATAGGAGTAGAACCATTTTATCCGTAACTGTAAATCGGCCCACGTGATTATGAGATATTAACTCATTACATTACTGAATGCCCGTCCCTTACCAAGATATTGTTTTGATCGTGTTAGCGACACTCTCCATTACATTTTTTTCATATCATTTTGAAATATTGGAATACGTTGGTAGACAGGTGTTAATAACTTTTATTATTTTGTTATCTGGCGCTGACTTTGATCCCATACATTTTGCATACTACCAATTGCTTTCGCGACGCTTTTATTGATGAAATGTCTCTTGTGAGCTTCAGATATCGTGGGATATTTTTATCTGGAACCTGAAATCGTGACACATAATGCATAGAAAAACTTTACCTTCAAAGCCATCGGGCACGTAGATCTTGAGCTCAATATTACAGAACAGCATGGGCAGTGACATGGGGAAGTTGGCCTCAGTCCGCAGCGAGATGTGCCTGTAGCCCGCCTGCAGCCCGTCCAGGGGCAGGATGCGCTGGCCCAGCAGCTTGCCGTTCTCATCGTACACTCCGAAACGGAGGACAGCCAAGTCTGGGAGTACGACCTAATGGAAAGAAAGGTTTAGAATTTTGCACAATTATAAAAAAAAAAATATATATAAAACAATCCCTAAGGCATAGCAAGCACTGCGATTTTTATTCGAGCGAATTTTTTCCGCGCATTCTGTGACCTATGGAAATGTATGAAGCTGCACGCACTGCGGCAAAAAAATCGCGCCCAAATAGTACTAAAAATTTCGCGCGTATAAAAATCACAGTGCGTGTTAAGCCTAAGCGTACGGACCTTATGCAATTGTTTTTTTTTGTATTTGCCCCAAACAAACTGTGAAAAGTCCGTTTGAAATTTGTTTCCTGGGTCACAGATAATATAATACTAGCATACAGATGCCTCATCTCATCCCATAGAAACCGTGCCGACGTAACTAGCGTTTTTCATCTGATTATACCGATTATTTTTTTGTAAATCGATCGCCTTCGGTTCCGTTCCACGGCGATAGATAGATCACCATATACAGTCGGTGGAACATAACGGAACGGAACCGAACGCGATCGATGTACAAAAAATAATAAGAATAATGAGTATAGAACATCGGCACGGTTTCTTTGTATGGGATGAGACACCACTGCCTGGGTATTAAAATGATAATTCAATTTAGTTCGTCAGTGAGATTATCAAATATTATTAGGACCCGTATTTTTTGCTTTATCAAATAAATAAAAATTTACAAAGATAAAGCGCATCAAAGTTCAGGAGTGGGGAGTTGTGACGTCACTTTGTCAGAATAAAGTGTAGCTCACCGTGACGTCACACGACATTTCGACGTCCTGTATCGTCGTAATTTTTTGTTTAAAGAAAAATACGTGTCCAATATTTTTAGGTTATCTAACTGACGGAATAAATAGATATTATATCTTTTCTGTATCATGTTACCACAAAAATGTGTGATTATAGAAGAGGGGGTTGTAGTTGTCTCATAAAAAACCGGCCAAGTGCGAGTCGGACTCGCGCACGGAGGGTTCCATACAAACCTCAGCTTAAAGGTATTATAGACCTGGGTATTTGATATGAGTTTCAATTTAATACCTCTACGCGTTCATGTGGCAAGGGGTAGTAAGTTTCAAATTATTAAAAATATTTTTATTATATGATGTAACAAAAAATTTACAGTTTTCGTAATTTAACCTTTATCTGTGCTATAAGACGTTGCTTCGTACCAAATTTCAAGATTCTGAGTTCATGGGAAGTACCCTGTAGGTTTTGATTCCCTTGCGAGTGTCGAAAATTTGCGGAATTTTGCCGCATAAACGGCTGTATCTGTTGATTGCGTTGACTTAGAAGTTTGTTTGTTTAAAGTTTTAAGGGACAGTAGACCCGAGTATTTGATATAAATTTCAGCTTGATACCTCCACGCGTTCCTAAGAAAAAGGGTCTTGACAGACAGACAGACGGACGGACAACAAAGCGATCCTACTCGTTTAAGGGTTCGGTTTTTTCCTTTCGAGGTACGGAACCCTTAAAACGGTAAGTACCAAGTTGCAATATTGCTGGATGTAGAAAACATTCTAAGTTTGTAGAAATTTTAGTGTACTGAATTTCTGGTTTCTATCAAAATACACACCTTTCTAAACAAGAACGGCTCCTCATTATAAACGGGATTCAGCCCGTTGGCGGGCACCATGCGTGTCCTGAACTCCTTGCGAATGGTGTCTGATGGTAGACCGTACATGTCCACCTCCACGTATGTGCCGATCTTCTTGTCTGACAAGAACTGACCGGCTATGACCTGGAGACAAAAAGGCATTATTAGAAAATGGTTCAGAAATGGCTTTCTTCTATGAAATGGTGTGGTTGGCTTTGTCTTAATTTAGCAACTGAAAATTTGCCACTGCTAGTTATAAATTGGTAGCCCAATGTCGCTTAAAACATAAATTATATTGTCTAAGGTAGAAACAACAGACAACCTGATTTTGTCATTAATATAGACTTCTCGGGATTTCTGCGTAAATTTTTAATTGAATGTGTTTTGCCCAAGATATTTCAATTTTTCATTCAATATTGATAAGACAGTATGTATTAAGAAGTAACTAGGTACCTGTGAGCTAGGCAATTTAAAGGACCCCGTTTTATTTTGAATTGTATATGAAGACCCGGGGAGGTGGGTCAAACATAGACTGGTACGGGCTAGTTCGGGTAGTCCAGTATGCTTTAGACTCGCGCACAGAGGATTCCGTATAAACAGCTACATTTACCAAAATAAATAGGTAACATTACCAACGTTCAGAAACAATGAAAGCACCGAACATTGCTCTAACGAAGGATCAAAATAGACTTTGCCGTTCGAAAACTGTTGTCCCTTTTCCTTTTAATTTCGTTATTTATACTACTGCCGTGAATTATTTCATGTATCCAAAAGGAACCATATTGTTGGCAGGGGCGGGGACGCTACAGGGACAGTTTAACAAAAATTTGCTATTTAAAGAGTTCTAATTTAAATTGAGCAGTTATCAAAAATATGTAATGTACATTTACTAGATAACTATGTGATGCAAAAAGTTGCATTAAAAGATTTATCATATATCTTGTAGTTATTGAGAAATTTTCGCTGAAAAAGTAGCTGTTTTCTGTTTTTGGCTCGTGAAACTTGTAGGGGCTCTTACTCCCCACTATACGTGTACAGGAGGTATAACTTATATTGTCTACTACCTTGTCTATTATGTAACACATTACCTAAGAAATTCGTTTCGAAACATAAACATATAGACACAATATTGTTTTTTAGAAAAAAAATAAAATTAGAAAATAACAGTTACGAAATGACTTTTGTATGGAGTTTTGATATAATTATGTAACTGGCAGAATGATACTGAACCTGTTACCTCGATGACCGACCGAATAGCGCGCGTTGATTGTGTGTGTATAGCTTTCGAAATTAGCTACATCGCTCGTGTATAAAATCTCCACTTTTAATGCTCGAAATGTACTATTTTTTTTATTCGTTCTATTTTAACACCTTTTCGGCGTGATCTATGCCAAATTATAGCTTTCTAGTAGTCTTTGAGCTAAGCTGCGGACGGAGGAACGGACAGAGGGACATGGCGAAACTATAAGGGTTCTCCTTGTTGACTACGGAACTCAAAAATATGCAGTTTATAAATTGTCTTTGAATGTCGTTTGAATTGTCAGACTGAAAAAAAAATAGACAGGAATAAGTACCTGCACAGAACACTGAGCAGCAATCACGCCATCTACCGGCGCATCAGCAAACGGGTCGAAGCTCCTGTCAGCCCTCCTCATGAAGTCAGGCTTGAGCAGGTAGCCGCAGTTGCCGTTGTACTCGAACTTGCCCTGGTTCAGCTGCATCGGCAGGTCCGAGGTCTGGAAGTTCAGGGACACCATCTGGCAGCCGGCGTTCCAGAACACCTGTGAGGAGGAAAGTTTGGTTAAAATCACTTCGGTAAGGTATCGATTAAGGTCACCTCTTTGTGAAAAGTCAGCCGTGGACATCGCAACATAAATTAAGGAAAAATTTCACCAATGAATCAATGTCAAATATCCCTGAATAATCTTGAAACTGACAGCAACTTAACGATGTTTGGATCATTGGATGTACTGAATTTAGTTTGGTGAAATTCGCCCTAAGACACTATACTAAACAGCGGTTCCCAGCTTAAGGCATAAGCCAAATGTCTCGAATGTCTCTGTTTTCCCTGCAATTTATTATACATTACTAGATGGTAAAGAAAGAAAGAAAGAAAAAATATTTATTTGTGACCCGCACAGGAGACACGAGATAAGCAAAACACAAACAATAATAAAATATAAAAAAACCCCGTGCGAGACCAAAAAGGTTCCTATCTAATAAAAAGAAAAAAAAAATATAGAGTAGGTTCTTAGTGATAGTTCTTATTCTTCTAAACATGAAAATATTTGTGTTCCTGCCCTTTAGCTCTGGTCACAGATTCAGGGACGAACTGAGACCTTGTGACGTGAGAACTATAACCTTTTTTAATATTTTTCGACATTGCTTTGTATCAAACTAAACCAGCAACTTAGAGTAACCCACCCTTCAGTGAAATCTTCGGTCTTAGAATTTTGATGGTTATGTAGGCCCTAAATTGAATATTCAGCTTTCGTACCTGTGGCATGTAGTTGGAGGAGTCAGCTCGGGTGCCTTTAGGGTAGATCCGGGACATCTGTCGTTTGTTGTAATTCACGAAGTCGATGGCTTGTGTCTTGAGGTAGTTCATGCCCGTGGTCTCCGCGAATGAAGACATGTTGTGGTAGATGTTCTTTTCTGCAAGTATTATTAACAATATTTTAAGTTATGAAGGACTTGGAATTAAATTTGATACGTTCCTATTGCGAATGTAATGCATAACTAGGTAGCATGCTGTATTTAGTAACTGTATTTCGAACGCCATTAGTTCGCTTGCTGCATGCGCCTGGAATAAAGCTTTCACTCGACTTAACATTTTGGGACTGTGCGGTTTTAGGCGGCGGGAATCCGACATCGCCCTTCGTTTTCCCCAGATTATTATTTTATTTTACAGTTTTAGGAAAACTTACTTACAGCTAAACAATTTAACACAAATGAGAGTAACAAAAATAAGGTCAAATTAAAAGTTTTCACAGATAGAAGACAGCTTATAAACAAAAAAAAAATTGAGAAGGTAGACAGTGTTTTAAGTAAAAACAGCAGTAGCATAATCGAAATCAAAACGAATACACAACTGAATTGAGAACCTCCTCCTTTTTGAAGTCAGCTAAAAACGTGACTCAAACAGCGTGAATTTCAGTTAATTAGTTTAAGTTATCAAAGAAGAGGTTACAAAGAGTCCTTTTTAATTACACATATAAAAAAGGGTACTCTACTAAACCCTTATATTTATGAAACCTATTTAGCAATATATTTCAATTTAAGATTCTACATCACCGAACTTGAATAAAGTCTTGTAACTGCAGCAAACTCTTCATTGCAGATTATAAAAATTAACTTAAACTCTGTTATACGTACTATCAGCCTCCTCGAAGCCCTGGAACTTGATAGGCTGCGCGTAGTTGACCATGGAGGAGAGCCAGGGGTGCACGTTGGTGGTGGAGCCCGTGTAGGCTACAGGGGGGGGCGCGTCGTCGCCTGCTGATGCTGCTTCTGCTACTATTTCTTCAGGCTGGGGAGAAGCAAAGGGAAAATAAGCACCTCATGATAATGTCATAAGCACATCTGCAGCATGACTGTCATAGATATTTTTTTTAAATATTCCTTAAAGAAAAATACATTTTTCAATACAGTTGTTAAACATGGCGTACTTTCAGAGGCTATAATTATGATTCGAAAGTTAAATCTTACGCATAGGCATCTTTCTGTTACGCGGTCGTGACTTTTGTTTTAGAGCTCGATCATTATGTTTGCAGTTTATTTTTAAATTTATAAGTCAATTTAAAAAAGTTTAGTAGCAAGGAGTTTTCAAACATAGAATAAAATGGGATAGATTTTCTACGAGGAAAAATGAATGATTCCGTACGTTTTAGCATTGAATTCTCAAAAGTCTTATATATGGTTGTTTAATATATTTAATTACCAGTTTTAATTTAATTATTTTCACATCAACATTTGTCAAAAATCAAATAGGCTGTAAAGGCTGTTTACGTTGAAAAAAAATATGTCAAGTTGCAAAAACGCGCCATAAGTCAATTTAAAAAAGTTTAGTAGCAAGGAGTTTTTATACATAGAATAAAATGGGATACGATTTTGTACGAGGAAAAATTAATGATTCCGTACGTTTTAGCATTGAATTCTCAATTTTTTTAAAATAGTTGTTAAATATATTTAATTACCAGTTTTAAGTTAATTATTTTCACATCAACGTTTGTCGAAAATCGAATAGGCTGTATAGGCTGTTTTCTTTGTAACAAAATATGTCCAGTTGCAAAAACGCGCCATATTGAAAATATTATTTTTTGTGAATAAACAAATCTAATTCTTTTATTTGTTTTTACTGTTTCGCACAACTGTATTGAAAAACGTCGTGTGATAATACACGGGTGTGTAGGTTATTGCAAACTCGTGTCATTATAAAACCCTCGCCTTCGGCTCGGGCTTGTTAATGCCAGCTCGTTTGCAATAACCTACTTTCCACCCTTGTATCACAATGTACTATTTCACGTATTCATTTCATTTTATAACTATCAACCGCCTACTATGATCCAGTTGGTTCAGTATTTTTTTTGGACAATCCCACCGCACTATTCCCAAACCACTGCAACTCCTGAAAGCCAGAATCAACAGTGGCGACCACCAGAAAAGCGCCGAGGCAATGAAGCTCGACGAAGTCCCGGAGAATGAGTTGGTTCAGTTAACTGCAATTTAAGTGTTGAGAATAATAAAGCAACTTTTCAACTACACAAAAATCGCAAATACAAATAAATTAGAAGCAAAACCCAAAAAATATAGGCCAATGGGCAAAAATCGTAAATTAAAAAAAATACTTTGTTTCCAATATCTTCAAAACGGTTAAGTTTGGGATACGGTGTTTCATAGTCAAATCTGTCAGGAAGATGGAAACTACAACTCGACTTAACCCCCCTGGCCCTATATATCGACAATTTTGATTCCTGGGGGGTGACCATAAGCTCTTAGAGAGGTATCAATTTGAGATCGAGTGAGTGACAGATGTCACACGTCAGATACATCTGTCCCTTATTCGATCTCAAATAAACGTGTACTTAAATTCAAAGTATATGTCTCTTTTTTATATGCTCTTAGAGCGGTATCAATTTGAGATCTAATAAGGGACAGATGTATCTGACGTGTGACATCTGTCACTTACTCGATCTCAAATTCAGCCCCCTGGTGCTTGTTTTGTTTTTTTCAGGAACAGATCCTAGACTTTCACAGCAAAAGCTTACCTAGAATGTGCCTAGGCCTATAAAAAAGAGACCCATACTTTGAATTTAAGTACAATGAATCAATGATGAATGAACTGCAATTTTCAATTCAATTTTCGCACTTATTGGATAACCTGTTGAAGTCATTATCGGCTCTTTGTACCACAATCGCATTGATATAACATATCAATGCACAATCGTCTTTTATATATACTTCCCATAAAACATTCGGAAGATTCACTTTTTAAGCCTTTAAGAAATTTATGCGCAACTTAATACCTAGCAAAAATGGCAGATCAGAATCTGCAGAAACTCATATCTTTGTTTAATCTACAAACCTTCTTATCTGTAATGACAACGGCGGACGCGTCCTCCTTCTCCTCATCCTCAATGACGAACTGTCCCTGGCGGAACAGCTCCAGCTCCTGCTTCTCCACCTCGGGCTTCAGGCGCTTGTTCTTGATGAGGATCTTCCTCTTCAGCGCTGACGGCGGCGGCAGGGGCACCCCAGGCTCCAGCTGGAATTGTTGGGACTTCGGAAGTAGAAACAGTTGTCTGACTTAAAATGGAGGCTGGGAAGATTGTATTATATTTTCAAAAGACTTCAAAAAGGAGGAGGTTCTCAATTCAACTGTATGTTTTTGTATGTTTGTTACTCGATTACGCCGCAAATTATGAACCGGTTTTGATTATTCTTTTTTTATTTGAAAGCTGGTGCTTCTCAAGTGGTCCCATTTAAATTTGACGAGGAGTTTTTAAGTTATCCATAATAATGCGTATCTCACTGGTAATATAAGGTACAAAAACTAAACGGAGAAAAATAATTATACTTTTAAGCAAAAAAATTAAACCAACTTCCAAAACAAAACACTACAAAGCGAGAAATTACTTTATTTTCGGAAGTCGGTGTCAAAAACGAAAAAAAGGTAAGTACCAAAGACACCGACTTCCGAAAAAAGTAGTTTTTCGCTTTGTATTGTTTTGTTTTGGAAGTCGGTTTATTTATTTTTTTATAAAGTTTTATATAACATTAAAAACTGTATTCTCAATTACTTATGCAGATCCTCAATTGAAGAGATAAAAGTCTCATCATAATCATCGGTCTATTGCAGTGAACTGCTGGATAATTTGCCATATTAACCTCTGCCGTTGCTTGCTACTGAGTTGAATACTCCTGAGATAGAGGTCGATTCAAATCTTTCAACTGATTTGATCGAAATGGTTGTTTAAGGCTCTAGTAATATTGGGTTTAAATAAATCGGCGGACCTGGGTCTAGAAAAATCTCCCACATGTACTAAACACTACAAGGAGCAAATACATCGTTTAGTAGGTATAGTCGAAAAAGCTATTTGGTATACAGATAAAAATATTAATTTTTTGAATTATTTGTGTAATATTATTACACAAATAATTAAAAAAAAAATATTTTACGGCCCGCTTACGCCACCTTGGGTTATCATACCAACTATGAGTTAGTAGCTAACATCGTGTTAGAAACTAACTCTGAGTTTAGTTTTTCACGCAAGTGGGGCTTATGCCCAGTTTGTTGATCATAAGGTAACTCAATCAATGGTTAAATATGTGAACCAAACATTTAAAATTTCGACAAAACGCGTTTATTCATAACAAATGGTCAAATAATTGACTCTCCAACTTATTTGACCATTTGTGAGGCAAACAATCGATTTTACCGATATTTAAAGAAATATATTTCTTAGCTTATTTAACCATTGGTTGCCACCAGTGGTTGAGTTAACAACGGATCAAAAAACCGGGCCTTTATGCTTATGGCAGTTATGGCATACTTAAGAAAGTGATGTAGGTCAAAGAATTGACTACTCAGCACACTCACAATACAAGTTAGCTGCCTAAAATACCAAATAGCTTATTTATCTCTGCACAGTTATTTATCTTTCCTAAAGACCCCAAAGCCCACAAAAACGTCATAACAATAATACTCACAGGGTGTTCCCCCAAGGCCTCTTTCAACAACAAATCCCCGAGGATCTCATCGCAATACTTGGCCAGCTTGTACTGCTGAGCCTTGCAGCAATGGTTCTCGAACGACAGGATCACGGGGTAGTCTGACGTCACGAAGGCCGTGTCTCGAAGCGCGTAGATGACATCTTTGAAGAGGATGTCTGTGCACATCGCCATGCCGTGGGTGATGATTGGTTCTTCGTCCTCGCCCTTTCCGTCCCAGCAGTCGAGTTCTACGCATCTGTAAGATGATGGAACAGTGTTAGAAAAAGCATTGATCTCGTTGATATTCCCTAAAGGGTCCACATTTTGTCCGTTATGCTGAAGTTCCATAAAATAAGGAGGGTACCTATTGCCATCGAACGGGTCCTGACCAAAACTGGACTGCTACTAATGCAAAAACTCAACAAAACTTTGCCCTGACCAGGAATACCCAGGGCCTCAAGCTCAGTAGTCAGGATCTGGAACACTGGACCAACGCCGCACTTGATGCAGTCATATTTATAGAACTTGCATGTAACAGTTAGAATGTGTGGTGGTTGAATTAATCAAAATAAGAAAAGGTTTTATTTAGTATAAGCCTGGAAGTTTTCGTGTTTCTGACACATCTTAGTAAGATCAAGATACACGATAACACGTCGGTAACCATTATGTACTTATCGGAATGAACTTCCTCAAGGAAAAGTAAGCAGAAAATAACGAAAACAAAAGTAAAGAAAACCCTCTCAATCAAAGGCAACATCCGGCCGCAACAGTAACGTAATTACTAATACATCATCACAGATTAGGAAACAAGAAAACAAAGTTAGAACTCAGTAATTAATAGAACACGATTAATTTGTGTGACGCGGACGGATCTCGCGAAGAATCGGTAGCCGAAACCAGTGTAGCTTGGGACGCGAAGAAGGGAACTTTAAAAGTAATGAACTTGTGGAAGTTGTGCCAGAGTTCGCATACTATCACGCTTCTAAGCGCCCCGAAAGAGGCAGAGGTCAATTAGTAGGCAATTATTTCGCTAGTTACAGGGGATCTACCCAATAAAACAAGTATTCTTTTTTATTATTGATAGGCTCCCGTTGGACCAATATCTCACCAAATGGTGAGCAATAAAACAAAGAACTTAAATAAGAATCACAAAACAAACTTTTCAGAAAGTATAGATAAAGCACGATCAATGATTCTTGGCCCCTAACTTTAAAAGTATCATTGGGTGACCATATTCTCGCATAAGAAAGTATCTTTGACATATTGAAGAGTCAACCATTGTGATATTTTTGTCATCCTATCAGCTCCAACCTAATAACTCAACTACCACATATCAAAACGCCTGTATTTATTATTTGATGGTTCTTATAAATCAGCAATAAATATGTTTGCTTGCAAGCTGCGCCGCTTTCAAGAACCAAGTTACATTATGCAAAGATTAATTAAATTTCGAAGTTGGTCCTTAGAGCGTGCAAGTGTGAAGACTTGACGGATAAAGAGTTGAAACTTTCAGTAAGCGACTACTTTGTAAAGCTTTGGAGTTTTAAGCGTCAGCACAATTTTCGGTAATGCGCTGGAATTTATTATACTAAATGGAGAAAGTTAGTAGTTAGTAAGAAGGGTAGATTATGAGTAAATAAATAAGTAATTTTTCGCTAGCTGGTTCTCGAAAAAGAATACTTAGACCATTACCCACGAATGTATTACAAAGCTAAGGGACGAGTATGGGGCCCAGCGTAGCTGTGAAAGAGAACCCTATATAACTTACTTACAGAGTTAAATCGCGCACCCTGTCTACTTAATACCAGAAAATGCCAATCACAACGGAGAAGAATATTATCAAATGTAAGTCGTTATTATAGACAAATTGAATGGTAAGTGAATGTCATGATGTAGAAGTGTAAAGGCAGGTCTACACAAGTGGCATTCGATGTCAGCGAAGGCGATAGTCGCAATGTTGTTCGATATCGCTTGTCAATCCCATACAATTTCTTTTTTGACAATCGCTATCATCACGCTTTCGATGATCGAATGTCACTTGTCTAGGGCCCAAGGTTTAGGTACTACGAAAGCGGTGCCGTCGTTAAAACCGGTCATTTCCTCCTGTGTTCGGCGTAAATATTTAAAAAAAACTCTTTTTATTAAGACGGCTGTCATCTGAGAACGGTTACAAATATCCTTAAGAATCCAAAGCTGCTTACACGCTACGCTTAAAGCTGTTTATAAGCTTAAAGCTGCTTGGTGTTATAGTTAGATGATTTTTTTAATAGGAAAAAAAAATCAGTTTCAGAGTTACATACCGGCACCCAGCCAACAGGACCTGCCGATACATCTCCACAGAACTCTTGCCGCCAAACTGCCGGCCCGACAAGTAGGTGTTGTGTGAGGAGTTGATGTAGTAGTGGGCCAGCGGCTGATCCATGTCCATGTAGTTGTCCAGACGATCCAGGAACACTGGCGCGTTCTCGTCCGACATCAGGTAGCGGATCAGACCGTCTTTTGTGAGGCATTCTGGAAGGTGAGGAGAGGTTTTTAGGCTGGTGGAAGAAAACAATTTATAAAGGCGATATATTAAGTGAGCTACCATGGCGAGTTCATACAAGATAAATAAAAATATAAATAATAAAAACACGACTGCTAAAAATTAACTAACTGAAAAGAGAAAAACAGGTACTAACTACAAAATAGACATTAAATATTGTGGGTTTTTTGTTTATTTAATAATTTGTTTTATTACAGAATTTTTTGGTTTATAAATGAACGACTTCTCCAAATAAGTTATTCGGTAAAAGATTATAAGTATTACGATACATAATTATATATATTTTTGGAATGGTCTATTTAGTAGCTTTCATATGATTCCCATATTGTTATTATAACGAAAAATAATGTATCACCCCCTTTTTTTGAGGGGTGATACATTTGTTTTAAATTATATAGCCTATGTTTCTCCCACAGTTGAGACGAATCCATCGACACCTCATATGTCATAATCTGTCAAGCCTGTAGAGCGTGTTAAAGAAATGGACATACACATACATACGCTCCTGCAAAAACATTGCCCGCCCGCAGTCGGGAAAAAGTGACCTCACCTAAAATCTGATGTATCTAAGTTAAATGTGTGTATAAAGTTCTTAAGTATTTTTTTGTTGGCTTGCCACACGCTTTGGCGCAAACTATAGCACATAATATAATAAATTATTCATTAAATAAATAATATGTAAAATTTTGGATTACTGTTACTTGGGTCAACAATTATTGTATAGAAAAACTGTCACATCCAAATCGAACCGATAAAAATATGTGAACAAAAATAACTAACTACACTGTTGAATTTTCAAAGTTTGCTGATGATAAAGCGGTAAAAATAATTGCATCTTTTTGAAGTTTTCAATTTAAAACTTCAACAGGCTTTTGACAAATAAGTACCTACATAATTCTCACAGTCGAACCAGAGCGATGTTTGCTCAGTCACCAAATGATGTCACATTTTCGTTGGCGCCATCTTGTATTTTGGTTTTGACCCCATATTCGATATAAGCAACCCCAAAGTTCATGAAAATGACTCACATGACTAAATTTTTTCTAATTTTTGTCAGCGCCATCTTTGGTTTTGGTTTTGGCCCCGTATTCGTCATACATACATTACCTACATACAAACCGGTTAAAATCATAATTTCGCAGTCTGCAGCCAAATCGCAACCAAATTCTGTTGATCTGCATTTTGGCACGTCTACAGACTACTCGTACCAATTGAATGTTGAGAGCTTTTTAACTTCTTTGTTGATAGTTCAGCTGCCAAAATGGTCTAGTTCTAATCAATTGTCTCTACCTACTGTAAAGTTGCCAATATGCACATTTTTCGTGGAACCCATCGATTGGTGTAAATAACATTCCAATGTTTCATTGCACAATAATGTGAGATTAGAGAAATTGTGCTCTTGTAATTTGTAAAATAGTTTAGCGAAGTGAAATGCGTAAGATAATTGATCCGGGTGTCCCGGCGTACACCTGCTGGTAATTTTGTATGGCTCTAACAGTTATCTTATTCACAATCGCGTCGTCATGATTTTGATAGTCGTCGATGAAAAACTACACAAGTTGTTCCCCTAAGCGAAGCGAATGTCTACTTTTCATTTTATTGAGAAAAACAGGCAGTCTTCTTCATCGTATCCAGTGATAACTATTCAGACTAATTTACTCTCCTATCGTGTACCTACAAAAGTATCTGATCCGCCAGATAAGAATTAAAAATACCTGATCTTATACAAAACTTCTATATTGCGGAATCAATGTACGCCGCGTCATTTGAACATATCGGGCATAAGTTGCCCTCAAGACTCAACACCCGTCTGGTATTTTTGGAGGATCCTCCTTCGGTCTAGGGACTTTAAATCCTGTTCCACATGCATAAGCTCGTTGATGTCTAGCAATAATTCTGAAAAATGTATACATCAAAGCCACTCACTATCATTCTTAGCCTCATCGCACTGTTCATAGGTATTGATGATCTCGGCAGCCCTCTTCTCGTCGTACAGCGGGTACAGGATCTCGTTGAGTCGAGGATCGCGCTGCTTCTCGTTCAGGAAGTTTACGAACTGGTCCAGGTTTATGCGGTCGGATTTGCCTTGGGTGCTGTGGGGATGAAAATAATGTTGAAGAATACAGGTATTTTGGCAATATACTTAGGTACCTACTAGCGGCTGCTGGTTGCTGATGTTGTCTTCAAGATTTAAAATACCTTCCTCAAGAATATAACCTTTACCTGTATGTGTATTTTTCAACCGACTTAAAAAAAAGGATTTTATCTACTTTACCCATATTTTTATCTTTATTTCAATTAACTGTGGCCATTTGTTCCGTATAGGAGTTAGGGGCCCATTAAATGCAGTCATCGGTATGGACGTATAGTGGGAATCTACTAGGCACATTCAGAAATATCGTGAATCAATAACAATTAGGTACATACTAATACATTCCTTATAAATAGGCAGAATAAAATCCAATACAGTTGCTTAATCAGAACATAGAAGATCTCATTGATATTCCTCCCATTACAAGATCATTACCAACTCCATCTCACAATTAAATCGTAAAACATCGAATCATCTGTACCTAATCCGTAAATGGCAGAGGGTTTCATCAATAAATAAACAGCTCACCCTCACATAAAACAGTTGAAAGTAAAGTAAAGTAAGGCAGGTTTAAATCTTAATGCTAACCGGGGCCATTTTCTCTCCACACTGGCTCTCCTGGGACCGATAAAACGGGGCTTAGGGAATCCTATCAAGTAGATGGACATGGAGATATATTGAATGTTTCTGTAGAGTACAGATTTTTTATTCGGCTTTTTAAAATGATTGAATCTTTATGCGAGTGCAAAATGAGCCTGTAAGTTGGTCACACAAGTTGTGATGTAAAGTTCACGAGAGATGTAGGTAATCATAATTGCAATGTGCTCCTAAAACCAAAAATAATGTAAAAATTATGGTGACTAAACGATATGTGTGGGTAAAAAAACTTCTAATTTCGGTTAAACGCCTCAATTGTTAGGTTACAAATGGTCAAATAATTAACTCTCCAACTTATTTGACCATTTGTGAGGCTAACAACTGAAGAAAAAAGATGTTTTACCGAAATTTGCAATCTTTGGTTAGCATATTTAACCATTGGTTAACTACGGATCGAAAAACTGGGGCAACTGGATATTTGGACTGGTGACTTTGTGTCGTATCAGTCTATCCTATCTAGAATATACTCAAAAACCTTCACCTGTTTAACTTCCCTGACCATCCTACTAGCTTGCAATAATTTTCGCCAAGCACAACAACGCAACTACGTTTGCCAATCCACATTTTATTTGTATACTTTGACAAGTCCATTGAATTGAGAACTTCAATCTATAGGTAAGGCTGAAGGTGCCGTCAGCGCTGAGCTGAGCGACTCGACCAATGACGAGTTCGCGGTGACCGTCAGCGCCGGTCAGCGTGACTCTAAGCCTGTCATTACCGTACTATAAATACACCGCAGAAATTTCTTGATTTTCTTTAGATAAACTTGTTTGGTACTTACATAGATCTAAACAGCTCTTCAATATCATTCCTCGGACAGATCTTATGGTACAGCGCGTAAAACTTGTCAAATGTGAATGCCTCCTTTTCCATAGCTTCATTCTTCCCTGAAGGTAGTCCCAGTTCTGATAGACACTGATACACCAGCTTCTCAGTCTTGCCTGATGCAAAGGTCCTGGCCACCACCTTCACAGGGACCTTTCCTCGAGGGTCTGTCAGGAAACATAGGCGCATCCAACTGGAAAAGTGGAAGGTGATTAGTTGGTTGTAATGGGGGCTGGAAAGTAGGGTTTGAATTTTTTAGGGGTCTCTAAAACAATGTTCAGAAAGTTTATGGAAGAACTACATAGGTTTGATAACAAGAGGTATCAGAAAACGCGTCGTCAGGACTTTTTTTTTATCGAAATGTAGTTTCAAAGTTTTGTTATTTTAAGAGAACAACAATGTTAATGTTTGGAAAAGTATTTCACAAAATGTATTAGTTGTTTCAGTTAGTAGATAAAACTGCCACTTAAAATCTGTTAATGGAAGTAGAAAGCTGAGCCTGTACACATATAGGACTTAAGCCATTACCACCACTGATTAACTACCACCTTCAATGTTAGTAAGCTAAAGCTTCGAAGTTCTTTTCCGGCGAAAATAACGTGACCCTAATAGAATGCCTAGAATCCAGGAACGATAAACTATTCTACCTAAAAACTCGGTATTTTGGAATCAGGAGTATAGGTAGGTACTAGGGCATGCAGTTTCGAACATTTTCAATTTCGAAATTAGTCTACGAAATTGGGGTCCTCAGTTTCGAAATTTCGAAACTGGGGAGCCAAATGTAATGCGAATTCAGAATAATACTTTAAATTAACTGAAAATGTAAAATTGGTAGTCTGGATAGGTTACCTAAGGGCTATTTTTTAACATTTGAATAAAGTAAATCACATTTTCAAAAATTACATTTAATCGCCTCCACCACTACTGCGGATCCCCCGCACCATCCAGCTATTCCGAGTTCGGAGTGGTAAGAGTCGTTTATGCGGCGGCGGCATCGTACTGCGAGCCGGGTTTACAGATAGCGACTCATAAAACTGAGGCGATAGATATATAAACTGCAGAGTCACCCAGTTCATTAAAGACAGTTGGCGAGTCAGTTTCAGTTTCAGATGATCCTCTTTATAGTTTCATAAATTACATAATTTTAAACTTAAAAAAACATAATATTTGAGTTAGTTAGTTTCGAAATTAAGGGGTGTCAATTTCGAAACTATGAAATTTCGAAATGCATGCCCTAGTAGGTACAACGTAACTCTTAAAAAAAACGAGACTAAACATAATTTAAATAATGTTATTTTTTGTGTATGTTATAATTTTAACTTAATTTTTTGTGCTCCTTTCAAAGTTGCGTCTACCGGTAAGCGGTCGCCGTATAAATAATTTTAACGTAACTGTATTTTACAGAAGACTGTAAATAAAGTTGCATCCTTTTAAAACCTGTGTATTTTAAACCATACCTTACTTATCCATTCAAAAGCTCATTACTTTAGTATCAAGCGCATCGCAAACGTCATGATTTCAATGAATAGCGATGTAATCAAAGTGTTGAAACGATATAGTACCTACCTATTCAAAACGTTGAAACGATACAGTATTCTGTGTTGAATTCAAGCTCTAACTGCCTGCTATTGAAAGACACGACATGTGAACTTAATGACACCTCCCTGAATACATGGCCTGATGTTCAGTATGTACTGATGAGTTGATAACTGCTTTCATGAGTTTCATGCTGATTTTATACACGCGAAGAGTAGAATTGAATACTAGGTAATAGTAGCTTTATTTTACACCAAATTAGTTATAACATCTTTTTTTACAAAAACGTATGTTTACAGGAACAATGGCGATTTTATCGCTGACAGCGATATCTACTGGACAACCTTTGGATTTACTGAAAGAACTAGAGTAAAAAGAAGAACCTACCTCACACATCATCAGCCTATTAATGTTCCCACTGCTAGGACACAGGCCTCCTCTCTGTGAGAGGGAATGGGCCGTAATCCACCACGCGGGCCCAGCGCGGGTTGGTGGATAAGAACCTACCTACTTCTTCTTCTTTCGTGTCGATAAAATCAAACTATACAACCATTCAGATTTTGTTCGACCAGTATACAGCCACTCGGACAGCTCTATCATTTGCCACGTTCAAATCCCGTAAGGTGCAGGTGGTCGGGCACGAAGGGCAGACAAGTAGATGGGCCTACCTACTAAGTATAATTCCTTTGTTTTATTTTAAAGTGGTAAAATTATTTTGTTTTGGTTGTACGGGGTAATCCCTGGAAGGGCTGGAAGTAATGAACCAATAAAAAAAATCTATCCAACTAAGAAAAATCGCCTTCTGAAAAGGTCTGGTCTTATGCCACCTCGCTATAAAGATCTATCCGCAGGTTGCATACGACCACCGCTAAACAGGCCGATAGCTGCTGCATAAATTAGAAATAATCGTTAGCTCGTGGATAATTATATTGCAAATTGCTAAACAAGAAAAAAACAAAAGATAAGAAAAACGAAGATTTACTGTAAAAGTGTACAAGGTTCTGCAATAAACATTTTTTTTTTTGCTGCCCCACTTTGCAAGGGTATTTCAATTACGCCTATGTCACACTTCACGCATTAGTGGCTTTTTTCTTACCCAAAGGGTGCAAATGAGGCCCTATAATGAAGTGTAAGCCGTCTGTGTGTCTGTAGGTCACATGGTTTTTGGTAGCCCGTTGAAATGTCCATTCACAGGGTATGTTTCAATTTGGCCACTCAACCAATTAATCTACAAAGTCTTTTCCTAACTATTTTGGGGACGGCTTCCAGTCTTACCGGATTCAGCTGAGTACCAGTGTTTTACATGGAGCGACTGCCTATCTGACCTCCAGCACCCAGTAACTGGATAACACGATACCCTCAGCAAGACTGGTTTCAGATTTTATGGTTTCTGACTACCATGACGACTTCACTTTGGCCTCTTTTATGGCGAGTAATATAGTCTTCTACAAAGCGAAATCTACATCATCATCATCATTTCAGCCGAAAGATGTCCACTGCCATATGCCATAGGGTGCTGACATAGGGGTCACCACTTTGACCAATCCCGTGCGTCTCGCATCCTGCGCATTCCCGCAACCACATAGTAAAATAAAATAAAAGTTTTTTGGTCCCTCTCTATCTTGTATCTCTATACAGAACCTTTAGTCCGTACTAAAGGTTCTGTATTTACTGTTTTCGAGTGCTACTCGCATTAACAATATGGCGCCCAAAATTCGCCAATTTTTAACCGACTTTCGAAAAAGGAGGAGGTTCTATGTTCGACTTCTTGTATGTTATTTTTTTTTTTTTTATGTTTGTTCACCGATATCTCCGTCAATTGTGGACCCATTTTGAAAATTCTTTTTTTGTTTGAAAGAGTATGTTCCGAAATTGGTCCCATTTTAATTTGGTGAAGATCTGATGAAGAACTTCGAAGATATACAACAGAACTCTTCAATAAATTACAGAAAATCTCTCGGGACTGCTGCAATCGCATGTCTGTTTATTGTTTATACCATTTCATAACATAAAATCACGGCAGTACGCTCTTAAGGGGTAAGCAGATCTCTCATTTGATCGGTTTTGTTCAAGTTTCATGATATTCGGGTAATCTATTCTGGCGTTATAGGAAACTTACTAAACAACTTGCCTATTAGGTAGGTACAACTAAAAAGTGAAAAATAAAAAACTTTTTACAAAAAACTACAAAGTGAAAAATAACTTTATTTTTGGAAGTCGGTGTCTTTCGTAGGTACCATTTTTTTGCGTTACGGGCACCGACTTCCAAAAATAAAGTTATTTTTCACTTCGTAGTTTTCTTATTTGGAAGTCGGTAGTATTTTTTTGTAAAAAAGTTTTTTATTTTTCATCCAATTTTAATTTAGCCATTGACACTCGCAAGGTTAAGATGAATCAAAATCGGCCAACGCGTTTGGTCTCTAGAACGCCACATAGGAACAATCAAACATACATACAAACTGATAACACATAATATCACGCCAGGATTCGCCGAAGGGTTGGGCAGAGGTGCACTTGTAGTAGGTATTATTATCCCTACACCATATTTGGCCGGTCATGTTTGTTTATGTCCATGCAATAGGGCGGCGTTAAATACCCTTTGAGTACATGGGCTGTCAAAACCAGGACTCGCCTAACATGAAAAGGGCGGGTTGTTTCGCTATTAATATTGCTTGAGCATTAGTATTTTACGTTTTTTTATATGAAAATGTAAGATAAATTAATAGGAAGATAAGTTTTACTCTGGTTTAAACCAAAAAAAAAAAGTTTTTAATACAACTAAACCATACATTAATTGCACATTTTACAACTTTGGTATCATCATCATCATCAGCCTTTTAATATTCCCACTGCTGGGACACAGGCCTCCTCTCTGTGAGAGGGAATTTTCGTATATTTATGACCAATTGCTGGAAGGCAAATTATCCCAATATTAGCGAAATATTGAATGAATTTAATCTATATATATGTATAAAAGAGAAAGTATGTATGTATGTTCCTTATAGACTCCAAAACGGCTGGACAGATTTAGTGAAATTTTCAGACAATCTTTAGATTGACCCAGTGAATAATCCTGTAAAGTTTGGTGGCGATCGGAGCATTTTTTTTTTGAACTTTGTACGCGGGTGAATCCGCGGGCAGAATCTAGTTTACATATATAGCCAATCGCATAACTTGCGTTTCATTCAGCATGGCGTAAATAATTTTAAGTCTAGAAACTAAATGTAACACGTACGTATTGCTAATTTACGTAGGTATCCTGAATATTAACAGAATCATGACAAATCAAATCGCTTTGCCCAAACGGTGACCATTAACACTTATCAAGTCAGAACCCTGTAATTACCCTCAGGTTAGCGCTAAGAGCTTGGTTCATCTTCCATTTCATAATCAACTTTTGTGTTATAAGTAAATTTAATTAGATCGCCGGTAGAAAAAAAAGTTGGCTTAGTATTCATTCTTATTCAAATAAATAGTTTCATCATCAAGGGCATCATGTAGCAGTCAAAGGTCTGAGAAAAACAAAAAAATAATAATTGGCAGGTAGGAAGGCAGGGTAGGGTAGGTACGTAGGGTAGGTTAGGTAGGGTAGGTAGGATGGTAGGTAGGATGGTGGGTGGGTAAGGTAGGTAGGTGGGTAGGTAGGTAGCCAGTTGACGGGAGCGAAGCCGTGGGGTACAGGTAGTAATAATATTATAAAAGCGAAAGTAACCCTGTCTTTCTGTTTAGAACCTCTTCTCATGTTTATGTCTGTCTGTTATGATTTCATTTTGACGTCTAAATAGCTAAAGAGATTTTGATGAAACTTGGCAGACGGATAGACTATGACCTTTATTAGGAGAGTTATAGAATACCTACTGTTTATGCCGATAGTAAGCTCCCTTGGCATAATTTACGATTCTCAAACGGTGAAGCTGCTGGCAGAAGGTATTAAATATTTATGCGAAAGTAAATCTGTCTGTATGTTTGTTTGTTACTTTTGCACGCCTATCCCGCTGTACCAATTATTGTATAAAGATACATAAATATTGGACTTAATTTTTAAGAATTGACTGTTCGTCTCGTATCATCATCATCATCATCATCAGCCTATTAATGTTCCCACTGCTGGGACACAGGCCTCCTCTCTGTGAGAGGAAATGGGCCGTAATCCACCACACGGGCCCAGTGCGGGTTGGTGGGTTGACATCATGTCTTCGATTTTTTAGTTCTAGGACATGCCGGTTGCCTCACGATGTTTGCCTTCACCGTTTTGAGAGCAGTGGTGATGAAATAATTTACACAAAGTCAAGCGCCTACCTGGGTTCGAACCCACGACCTAAAACTTGTAAGTCGCGGCCGATACCACTGGACCACCACTGCTCCTGTCGTCTCGTATAATAAAACAGTATTCACGCGGACGATACCGCTGGAACTTGTATATCGGTAAATCATAGAAGGCCATTCTACATAATTTATATCTTCAGGTAAGTGAATTAACTTCAGCAAATTACTGGTTGAAAGTTAATTTGCAAAATGGCCAATCTATGGGAGTGTGGTTTCCATGAATCTGGGCGTGTAGGTGGGAACCTTTTTATTTTATTAGTGTAAAAATACAGTGCTATTTGTTAAAGAGTAGACCGTACCCAACGTTGGGTACGTTATGTTCCTCAATGACGTAGGTAGGTACTACTTTTGATTTCAGGCACTTGTCTGCTAGGTTAGTAAGTAATTTGTACGTAGCAGAATGTATCTGCATAGAGAACGCAATTTAGGAAACTTGATGAATATGTTATGGACCATGTGATTAATACGGCATTATTCATAATGGCCGGGCAATTCGAAAAATGCCCAATATGATTAGGCAATATGATAAAAACTATTATTAAATTGACCGGGCTTTCTGAATAATATCCAAATAGTACAGCGCGATAGGTAAACGGCGAATCAATGACAACGCGAGCCGGGTGGGCTGGCGACGGGCTGCCCGGCGCAGGCGGTTCACTCGATACCCCACGTTACGTCTAGGGAATAACTATTAGTTCTCACGCCTTCGAGTTGATGAATATTTTTTAAATTATTTTAACCCATTCAACCCGAATCTCTTCACTCACTCCATCGTCGACTCTGTCTCTGCCACCTTTGACCTAGACTAGAGTCAGGAGCAAACCCATCAAAAATAATAATATACAGAGAGGAGCATTTCCTTCCACTATAATTAGTCTTCTCCTTTCTCTGTGATATTTTTGTTATTTATTAGTATATACTAGCTGTGCCCGCGGCATCGCTCCCGTCATCTGCCCATCCTACCCTGCTTACCTTCCTGCCTACCCTACAAACCTTCATACTACATACCAATATTTTTTTCTAGTGTCATTCTTTCGCGTAGAATCTTAACACCGCGATTCAGAAAATGACTTTAAATGCACAACGCCATCTATCGAATAGCTGTGATAATTTTACTTCTTGAACACTTTAAATTCACCTAACTTTTGATAGAGTGAACCGATTGCGATGAAACAAAAACTAAGTAATTCTTCAAGTTACGCACAATTTTTATGTATAAAAGTTATCTACATTGGTTTCGTACATTTCACGTGATGCGTGCACAAATAAACAGACAAACAGACAAAAATTCCAAAAATGCTGGAAATGGGTTCTGTTGGTTATGCTTTAACACCCTGGCTATTTTTTTTGGAAATTTTTTCGATGTACAAAAATTATTTTTCTACAGATTTATTATATATATGTATTGATTAATTATTTATTATTGTATGTCTGTATTTTATGTTATTATGTATGAGTATTATTATTTAAGATATATTGTACACTGACAACCCTAAATTCCTCTCCTCTCGTACAGTCCACCCAAAGGTTGTCTGTAAGAGATTGCCCTGTGCGATCAGGCCGCCCTTTGTACACTTGCTTTTATGATTTTTTGTCCTTTATATATATTTTTGTGGTGTACAATAAAGAATATAATACATAAATAATAATAAATATATAATAATAAACAAAAACATTTTTTTTTTGTTAAGTTTAACTCTATATTCGATAGTACTACTGATAGCAAATCGTTCTGCCGCCAGAAAAACAATCATTGAAATTTCAGCCTGTATATCCAGAACTTTCTGCACAGTCCACCTTTCCACCGACCGAGACATGAAATATTCTCAAGCTTGGAGAGGTTAACGGCCTCGTTGCTGTTGGGGCGCAAGCATTACTGCTGAGTATTAGGTCCTGGATTCGGACAAAGTGATACTGCGTTTTTCCTTATGGAATTTCTCAGTGGAAGCCCGGAGTACGGATTTGTGCTCGCTTGATGGCAATGGGCTCTAAATTCATACTTAAAGAGGTCCTCTGCCTAAACCTTTAAGAGATTACAGGCGTGATGTTATGTTTGTTAGAGAGGCACTTAATTTATGCCTTTCTTCTATCTATAACCAGTGCTCCTTTTGTGGTTAAAACCTCATGGAAAAATGGATAGACTCCTACGACTAAAATCCTATAGTGTGCTTAGTGCGAGTTTTTTAACGTACTCACTCGTGATAACGTAAACGATCTCTTATGTCAAAATTGATACAAAAAAAGAGGTTTTGCCGTGCCGTCACCAGACGGCGCTTATCCAGTTTCAATA
Organism: Orthosia incerta; assembly: GCA_948252205.1. NCBI lineage: Eukaryota > Metazoa > Arthropoda > Insecta > Lepidoptera > Noctuidae > Orthosia > Orthosia incerta. The sequence continues at coordinate 29,128,853 of OX411755.1, read as the reverse complement.
CAAATTGGCGTTAACGTTTACGCGATTGAGCGTGAGTAAAAACTCGCACTAAGGCCTCTGAGGCCTTAGTGCGAGTTTTTACTCTCATCTGCATACACAACTAGTTGTAAAAAATCGGTTCTTTTTCTGAGATGAAAAAAAAAACGTTTAAAAAAAACATGAAAAAAAAACAGTTTTTTTTCTGGAGTAGGTTTTTTTTAAGAGTACGAAAATAAAAATATGGTAAGGCGGTTATCGTATATGAGTTGATATATATTTTTTTTATTTATTAGGAAAATACCAGTTGTTTTTTGTTAATTATTACATAAATGTCTTAAAATAATTGGCAACACCCACTGAAGTTTACCTTTTACGGACGGGGATTTTCCTAATTAGAAAGAAAAGATGATTGTAACAAATTAAGTATTTTCTAAGTTCATAATAATAGGTACCCATTGATTTAAACGTAATTTGACTTTTATTAAAAACAAAACAACCAGATTCAGTGTTTCAATTTTTCTGAATAAAAAAACCAAATGTACTTAGAAAAAAAACGACGGTGCCATGTTTTTTTTCAAGATTGTGAAAAAAAAAAGTTTTCTTTTCATTTTACATCTCTACTCACAACAATCTCTAGGTAGTCCAAACATACCTATAGGTATGATTCACTAGAACCATCTCACAGTCTCTTGTAATATTTAACCATTTATCCCGACGAAGAGCGTGGGTGTATACGTCAAAACTTTGCTAAGTAGGACAGCACTAGTTAGTGAATATATTAGTGTTGTGTCCCAACGGCTGCTGGAGTAAGTGAATTATAAAATGTCTATTATTTTAAGGGAAGGCCTCTGGGAGGAACCTTCATAATGTGTTGTGTCGTTAGGCGTTTTTGTCTCCCTTTTTGTGGAACATTATGTAAGATTAACTTGGCTTTCTCGCCATTTTTTGCATTATTTTTGTGGGTTTGTTCGATATAATCCAAATACATTTTCGTTTATGGGCAACACTGCTGATTTCGACTCGCTCGTTTTCGTTGCTTGATTTAATTCCGCTGTAATGCCACACGACGTGTTGAACAGGCTCATGTACCTACGAATTGTTAAAGCTTAGTCTTAGGGACCATCCTGATGGCGCGACCAAATTTAAATTGCCCTTTTGAAGGAAAGTTCTTCCACTCGAATCGACTATCTTGCCATAATTATGTAGGTACATAAATAACAATATACATATTTCAATTAAACCATTTAAAGGTAGGTACTTTTTAATTGACAAGCAAAAGATGAAACTATACATTGCTCCTTAGGGGAGGCAGAAACGCTCATGTTGACGGCGGACTGACAGGAGTTGCCCCCCCGTCTCGCCGCGCTCATACCTAAGGAGCGGTACTCGTATTATAGCAGTTTCAGTCAAACTATAGTCACACATGGATGTTTGTTTCTCTTTCTAGAACTACTGGACTGATTTTGATGAAACTGTACAGAAACATAGCTGATATATCAGCTGATATAACACATAGGCTTTATCTTATAATATTGGGAGAAGTACTAATACCACGCGGGCAGAGCCGCGGGTGGCAGCTAGTTACGTAATAATAGTTGAGAAATTACTTAGAATATAGGAAATTTTTTGAAAGTATTTAACTTTGTTGGCACTTTTCCCAACTCTATCTACGTATTCCGTCTCCAAAGAACCTACCTATTTTTCTCTTTCGTCTACAGCACAAGTAACTAACAGCCAGTCATTATTATCACGGACGAGGGCCATTAAGTCATGTTCCACCTAGTTGAGTACAACACGCCGCATTGAGCAGGCAATGTCTTTCTTTTGCGCCTCGAAATAAGAAGGAAACTGGGACAAAGTGAAGATAGAACGTGAAAAAATACGAAGTAATTCTGTATAGACGAGAAAGAAAGAAAATGAGTTTATTTGCGTCAAATGTAAGATACAAAAATACATAGGAAAAGTTAATACAAATAGGGAGGGCGTATGGAGGCGTCCATAAATTACGTGAGATGTTTAAGGGGGGGAGGGGGTCGAGTCAAATCTCATCTAATCTTACGTTGGAGAGAGGGGGGGTCTCGGCAAATAACACGCATTTTTTTTTCTTTATACAGTAACAATCCAACGCGTTTACGTAAGAAACCCACATTTTGAAAAATCTCACGTGAGATTGGGGGACGGGGTTGAATAAAATCTCACGACATCTCACCAGGAGGGGAGGGGGGGACAGAGAATTAAAAAAAACACCTCACGTAATTTAAGGACGCCCCCTATGGGTTGCGTCATTTGTTGTGTAAGGAATATTGGATTGTTTATAAGAAACTAGCTTCCTCTGCCAGCGACATCACCCGTGTAAAAGCCGAAAATTTTCCCAAGGCAGTGGTGTCCCATCCCATACAAAGAACACCTATAAAATACCTAAGAATACCAATTTTTCTGTTTCTTCTTCAAGTCTGTATATTATGTGTGTGTGCATAAATGGTTAAATACATAAATAAATAAAGAAACCGTGGCGCCGTACTGTACTGATTATTTTTTGTACATCGATCACGTTCGGTTCCGTTCCAAGGATATAGATGGAGATCTATCCATCGCCGTGGAACGTAACCGAACGCGATAGATTTACAAAAAATAATCGGTATAATCAGATGAAAAACGCTAGTTACGTCGGCACGGTTTCTTTGTATGGGATGAGGCATCTGTATGCTAGTTTTAAATTATCTGTGCCCAAGGGAACGTGCTCCTGGTATAAAAATTATCGTATGTCCTTCTCCAGGGTCTACTCTATCTTTGACCCAAAACAAAGCAAAATTGGTTCAGCAGTTTAGGCATGAAAACCAAACATGCAAACAGAGTTACCTAATTGATAGAAATATTAGTATGTAAGTACTTCATCATCATAACCCACCACCTAACTATACGCCCACTGCTGAACAATGACCTCTGTTGTCTTATGCCAATAGTACCATACCATAATAATAATGAATCACTTTTAATTGTCCCATACAGGGCAAAGACCTCTTTGTACCGCTACCTAAATAAAAACAGGAAATATACTAATTCTATTTCTGTGTAATTTTCCAGGAATATTTTTGCCTGAGTCAACACATTTTCTTTTAGGTACATTAAAGTGTATCCATTTATTAACAGACGATATGTTTCAAAGCAATAATGATCTCAAAACCGGTAGCCTATGTTTGCCTATCGTAATAACTGTATAAACTATGCTATTTATTAGGGTGAAAAATATTATGGATTACCATATTTTACTTTTCCAGATTCCTTATTTCACCACAAAACCTTAAAAAAAATGTTATTTTACTAACACAACCCAACAAAAATATTTGTCATCCTACTTAGCCTTCGAACTTAGCCGGAGTTTATCACCGAAAAACACGGCTGAAAGCACTGATATCGTCCAAGGCGCCATTTATAGTGTGTAGGGTTGTATCTTAGTGAAACTATCGATATTAATATCGATATTTATATCGAAGGCTTTCAATTTCGATAATCGATAATAACGATGGTTGGCTGAATACTGTCAGTTCATTTATTTTTTATTGTTGATGGGCTCGCGTTAATGCGATGATAGTTAAAAAGAGTCTCTAATCGACACGCTAAGAAGAAGAAAGAACCCGTTAAAAGACAATAAAAAACCCGATATTTTTTTTAGAATTTGTTAAATAAAAGAAAAAAAAAGAAACTTCGACAGTTCCAAAGCAAAAGTCTAATATATTTATTTCAACTAGGCCATTAAGCGGCACTTTTGAACGTCAACAATTAAAATTTACACGTAATAAAAAATGATTCTACCGTGCATTCGGAAAAGAAGAGCCTTGTTATGGAGAAGAACGCACTAGAAATTCCAAATGACTGTTATCAATGAAACCTATAAAAAATAAGTAGGTACTTAGTTTAAACAGTCAATATTTTTTTAAATAAGTACCTGTTTAAATATTTCAATTTGTTTCGATATGATAATATCGTTTCATCAATGGTCCCATATCGAAAAAAATATCGATATTTTTGTGTCGATATTACAGAACATTCGATACATCTTAGCATCTCTAATAGTAAGCCACCTTTGAACTGGTCACTGTGGCAAGTTGCCAAGTCCGAGTTAAAGTTGCTATTTAACGGACACAATGTGTCGTAAACCAGTGGTTAACGATGTCTGCTAGGTTAATGGTAATCTTGGCTGATAAGAGAAGATTAGTTGTTATGGCCTCTGTTCACTATCAGAGACTTGTTAGTGGTCTTAAAATAAGTATATGATGACAAGATTAGAGACCACTGCATTTCAGGACCATTTGTGTAAATGTTGAAAGACATCGTGACTCAAATGGACTTGTAACCAATCAAATATGAAAACGGGTCTTTTCGTTAGGAATTTTTTTTAAATTGAACGAGCTATTTATTTTCATTCAAATCATTTAATTTCCCACCATGATTGCCATCACTGAGTCAGCAATTATTTTGCTCGAACGGTTGATTTGGTGAATCAGCCAAATGCGCTCGTTAGCGGGTTCAAACCATTAGGGTGTTCGAATGAAGCCTTCCGCTTCACTAGGCTTGTGAACTGAACAGTTAAAGATCACTAAAAGTTAAGCTAGGTTCGTGTATACTTCAGGTCGATGACATTGTAATGGTGAAAGAAGGAAAACATAGGCATTTATGTTGATAAAACTGTAATTGTATTAAAACTTAAGTAAAGAAAGTCTATAGAAAAAGCTGACTCGCACAAATAATATAGCTTTTACGAATGGCGATACTTTAACGGCTGTCCCCTTCGATTCCCCTGGGCCATGAAGCTTGCTAGCCTGTTCCCAAGGCAGCCAAAACAGTACTGCTATAACTGCTAGCCCTAACTGAATTAAATCTTTGCCGAGAGACGTTAGATGAAGAGACAGATTTACAGCCAAAAAGATTGGTGTTGCAGGGACACAGTGCACGGTCGAGGATAAATTTGAAAGAGAGTTACCGCGGCCCTGGCTCAAGCAACTGGAGGAACACGGGTGAGTTTTAGTCAGTGTGCCTAGTGCGAGTTTTTTTAACGTACTCACTCGTGATATCGTAAACGATCTCTTATGTCAAAATGTATACAAAAAAAGAGGTTTTGCCTTGCCGTCACCAGACTGCGCTTATCCAGTTTCAATACAAATTGTAGCGTGAATAAAAACTCGCACTAAGGCCTCTGTATATGTCTGACACGCCCTCCCGCTTCACCCAGAGCGGGTGAAGTCATTGGACGATTTCCCATAGGAATAAAAAAGTTAAATATGGCACAAAACGGCTCAGTATGTGCTGCGATATTTAAAAAAATAAAATAACGAAGTGCTGGTATTTTGATAGGGCCCGTTGTGATGCCATGGACACATTCACGGAAAATTTACTAAACCACAGATAGACTAAACTGAACATAGATAAAATAACTACAATACCGAATGATGATAATATTCTGACAAAATCCGAGACGATAAGTGCGATGAAAAAGGTTTAAGTCCGGAAGATTGCTTTCAAATATGAAGCTTTAATGCCTTGTCGGAATCTAGCAAAAAGTATAGCTAGATACTTTCGTTCAACTTCATATAAAATTGGTTTTCAGAAGTCGAACGGCTGACGGGCGGCGAGATGTAGCGAGGCACGTGTCGATTCGAACTGTATGGCGGCTGTGAAATGTGCTTTTCGCTGCGTAGTACTCCTTCCTTGCTGTCACATAAATTGACTAATGCGCTTCGACTCCCGAAGTGCTCCGAGCCGCCATTAAGTTTGAACCGAACTGTAGCAATAGTGACATGTGTGATATTAACTTTTCTTCTCTGATATAGGGGCGTGCAATATCCTGCATTCTTGAAGAATGCAGGATATTGCACGCCCGTTGCTATGTGAAGATATCGTATCTAATTACCTATGTGTCGGTTTCTAGGAAATCAGAATAGTAAATGACAAAGATGTTATTGAATCCTTGAAAGCGATATGATGCAAAAATTTTCATTTTTGACTGAAGCTCGAGATGAAGGGGAAGCGTAATAGAGCCGAGAGTGAAATAACAAGTGCTCACGGGTATTAAGGCGTATACATTATATTCCGCAATTTTTCCGGCCATGCGCCCGCTCGGTGCCAGAATATCATTATTAGACCTCCTTTTGGAGTTTTGTTTGCAAAATTTGTAATAGAATTTGTTTTTATTTACATATCCTATGTAGGTTAATAAGAAATTCTAACCATACATTTTTCTGAGGTAAAATATTTTTAAACAGCCAAGTCGTTTTGGAGAAGTATGCAAAAGTGAAAAAATATCGTGTTGTTAATAATTCTTTTAAAACAAAAGTATTAGTTTTACGAAAAAACCAAGTTTCACAAACAATGTACATGAATAATTTTTCTGTCCTTTTAACCTAGCCGTTACTAAAGAGTATATTTTATAATCTAACCGTTTTAAGGCATCAAAGCGGAGTAAGGGCCTTAAACGGACGAATTTGATGTTGAGTATGTGTTTGACAAATACCCAAAATCAAATTCTTAATTCAGAAATTTTTACTTTGCCTGATATTAGTAGGGTTTAACACGTCATTATAGAATTTGCCCATTATGTACCAGAACTAAAAAGTGAAAATAAAAAACCACCACCGAGACGACCGAAAATGAAGTTATTTTTCACTTTGTAGTTATTATTTGGATGTTGGTTGTAAAAGTAGTTTTTCACCTAAACTTAATAATCTTGTGTTTCTCTTAAAAATAATAATCTTGTGAAATATTCTACGTATTATACTACAAACAATGTTTGTATCATTAAAATTACTCACGCTACCCAGAGAGCTAGGGAGAGTCTGTTAGTCAAAATATTCAATTTCCATTATGAACCACGAGCCTTTAAACTATCATTATAATGAAACCGGGCACGTGTACTAACACGTGCTGTAAAATATTGATAGAATTTACTTTTAAATTGTTACATTATTTATTGATTTTATCTGGGAGCTTCGCCAACGTAAAATTCGCTGTCGCTAGAGTGTTCGAGCAACATTTTTAGGGTTCCGTAGCTAAATGGCAAAAAACGGAACCCTTATGGAATTGTCATGTCTGTCTGTACTGAACTATGCTGTTGAAACTTGGTAAGTAGGTGAATTCTGTGAAACGCATTAAGATTTTCAAACATAGAAAAAAAAACAATAAATTTTGGGGTTCCCCATACTTAGAACTAAAACTCAATATTTTTTTCTATCAAACCCATTCGTGTGGGGTGTCTATGGATAGGTCTTCAAAAATGATATTGAGGTTTCTAATATAATTTTTTTCTAAACTGAATAGTTTGCGCGAGAGACACTTCCAAAGTGGTAAAATGTGCCTCCCACCCTGTAACTAAAATAAGAGAATGATAAAACTAAAAAAAACATATGATGTACATTACGTACCATGTAAACTTCCACCGAAAATTGATTTAAACTAGATCTAGTAAGTAGTTTTTTTTTAATACGTCATTAATCGTAAACCGCAATTTACCAAGTACGGAATCCTTCGTGCGCGAGTCCGACTCGCACTTGGCCGGTTTTCTAGGGATGTATTATCTCAGTTTCTTTTAAATCAATTGAATGTTGTAGAATCGTATGCACATAAGTTTTGGAATGGCGACCGCGAATTCTGAAGAAGATGCGTTGGAAGGCCTCCCACTAGGTGGAACGATAACCTGGTTAAGGTTGCGGGAAGGCGCTGGATGCGAAACGCACGGGATCGGTTAATGTGGCGACGCCCGGGGAGGCCTATGTCCAGCAGTGGACGTCTTTCGGCTAAAATAATGATGATGTATGCACTGAAAAGGTTCGCAAAATACGTGCCTAACCCACCCCGAAGGGTTTTTTGCGAAGCTTTCATGTGTGTCTTTTTATGAGAACTATAAGTGAGATATGATTGGAAATACCTAAAAATATTCGACAAATTTCATCTGATTTTATCATTTTTTTTCAAAGGTAACTTCAATCTTATACCTACGATTTGTAACAAAAAAAACATGCCATTTCATGGTGGCAACTGTTCCAGAGAAGACTTAAAGCGAAGGCTTATAGACTGTAATCATCTCGAAGATATGACCATACTAAAGTCATCCTTTGACTTAGGTATGCTTAACTCCTGTGTGTCGGTAGTTGACAAGGCTGGCAACACCCGAGGTACACTCAAAGGGATAGCCAAAAGATCTGAAGTTCATTAGTCTAACAGTCCAGTCTGTTTGCCTTTGACATGTTAGGTTGGAGACTATTCACTGCATCTACTTAATATACACTTGAATAGTAGAGGCTAGAATTTGTGGTCATACTGGCTTGCCGTCCATGTGCAAAGAGCTTATGTTAGGTTTGAGTAATTTATAATACATACCTAAAAGATGACCCGTAAACTACATGTAATCATTATTATGAAAGAGTTACACAACATCATAGCTCAGCGAAGCTTCGCAAAGCATTCAATATTGTTTAATCTAACCAATTTGGCACTGATTAAATAAATGTACGAAATAACGACCCATAAAATGAATACGTTGGAAAAAGAGAAAATAAGCAATATTTATGATGCAAACATTTATTGATCAGTGTTCGAAATTCAAAAGCTCCGCATTTATTCTATTCTAAAAACATTACTGCCTGTCTCCACAGACTAAAAATACATCAAAATACACATTCTATTCTAAAAACATTACTGCCTGTCTCCACAGACTAAAAATACATCAAAATACACACCAAGAACACGGGTTAACTTATAAATAATTAGTAAAAAGCAAATGATAAGAACTACGTACTGTTTCATAAGGTTCGTCCTGGGGCAGGTGTTGCTAATTTTGTTGTTGTGGAATATCTCCCGAATAGCCTCTTTCCATGCCTTTGACAAAGAAAGCGAATGAACGAATGAGCATGCATAACCTCGTGCAGAATGAATTGTGGACTTTCCAAGTGTTACTTTTTTATAACAACATCATACAAAACATCTTTAAAAAACGTAAAATTGTTTGTTTATTTACAAAACTGAAATCTCGAAGTGCAGATCTGACTCCAAAAACTGTTTTACTGATAGGAATTTTATGGCACTATTCCCCGCCGAATGCAATAGACAAATGCAGGTTCCTGTGAGTGGCCACGAGAGCGAAGTCGCCGTCAAAAACCTAGTAAATTATAAAGATTAAAGACACTCAAAATATTTTTACGGGGTGTTCTAAACTCTTATAAGTAATCCTTCGGGAGGGTCCGGACGTGAGTCTCTGTGGGGCGAATTTACGACGGTATTTTGAAGAAAACCATCAACCATAAGAATTACGGTACTACTTAATACTGTACTGCGCCAAAAAATCTTCGCAGTCTCAGGTACATACTAAGTACCTATGCAAAAACAAATTTGTCATGAAACGCCAAACTTTGCTTTTATCAGAAGCTTTTTAAGTGTTTTTAGTACCTAGGAAGTTAACTACTTAACTTATGAATCATTTATAGAAGCCAAGAAATGTAAAAAAATATCAACTAATGAATTTGTTTCACGAAAAGGAGGACTGGTCTATCAAAACTTCTATGACGTATCCATCACTTTAACTGACGGATAACAAGATTTCTTTGAAAGCATTCTTCATAATTTTCTCTTAATTGAAAGAGAATTCATTAACTTGAGAGTTTATTAGTCTAATCCACATAATAAATATAAAACCTTAGCGATCCAGTAATGAAGATTGAAATAATTAGTTTGTAACTTCGTTCAAAAATAAAACAAATTCGAAAGACACTAAAATATAACAAACTAAGATACCTAAAACAAGATTTCTGTCCAAATATTATTGTTCAATGTTTTATTGAATTGTTTTTACATTTTAGAAGTAATCTTGGAAAGTATACAAGTCATTCACATCGACAGGAAAATAATAATACAACATAATATTTATAAGAAAACCTCAAAGCAAGTCGCATATTTAAAAACACTTACTAAATCCGTGGTTTCCTATTTAACGCAAAGAGGCAAGTAGGAATGCACGGGTTTAGTAAGTCCTGTCCATAAAAGAGGTCAAAACACAGCTTTAAGCGCTTAACTGTCTAGTAAAGCTTTATGTCAGCGCTTTGTAATATGTCTGGTACGGCAATGAAAAACAGCACAGTAGTTTAATATTCCAGCCAACTTGCTTTTAAGCCTCTGTCACTACCTTATTTTCTCTGCCTCGAAAATGGCAATTTGTACTTTTAACATTTTAAGACCCACTAATACTCCAGCTGGGGCGTTCATTTGAGGCGAAACGAAGAGTGCATTTAATAGCAATTTTGCTGAATCCGAGGCAGTGAATACAAAGCAGTTATTTCTAATATTGTCACCAACACTGATACCACAACATTAATATTATAATTAAATCGCCGTGAATCCAAGTCTATTGAAGCCATGCCTCGGAAGCTTTGCTATCAACTTACTGCTTCTTTAGACATGTCATTGGACAGACGTTGTTCGCTTTGACATTGTGGGTGATCCTCCTGAGTCCTTGCAACCATACCTTTTTGAAAATACATCGATTAATTTTATGATCATCAAAAATCTGTGACGTCATTTAGTTTGCCTTGTGTAAAGCAACGCTGATGCCTCGGAGTGAGTAATGTGCCTTTCGGTGAGGCAAGAGTGCAATAGTGGGCAAATGAAGGCCAGTGTTGATGATTTTTTAAAAGGCCTTGTTTTTCGTTGCATGATTAAAATCCTTAATGAGAAATAAAACTGCAAATGTATAGCTTTGACAATGACTATTTCAGTCAGGAAATATCCAGTTTAATCTAGATAAAACTGGCGTGATCCGGTTCAAACAGACCTTGGCAGTAGCAGCATCAGGGCACACGACGTGTTGGTAGTTGATGTTGATGTAGTCTGTGCCGCTGCAGATCGTCAAGGACTTCTCTTCTAGGTTTTCGCCATGTTTGTTCACCAGATTCATACTAAGTTTGGAGTCCTGCGAGCAAAAAACAGAAAAGTTACATAAGCGAGGCACATGTCGTCTGACTGCAATATTACAAGATATGATAAACTAGCTTCTGCTAGCGGCTTTACCCGCGTGAACGTCGAAAATGATGAGTATATTCCTGGTATAAAAAGTATCCTATGTGCTATGCCTGGCTATGGGCCCAAATACAAAACGGCGGTGCGACGTCGCATCGTAAAATTCTATGAGCTTGTTGCTTGTTCTTGCTGAGCTGATATCTGCGTTGCGAACTCGCATCGCTGAATTCGCAGTTTTGTGTTTGGGCCCTTTAATCTATCTCTGTGCCAAATTTCATCCAGATCCGTCCAGCCGTTTGAGCGTGAATAAGTAACAAACACACTCACAAACTTTCGCCTTTATTTAGTGTGATATAGTGAGAAGTGTGCTTGTTCAAGAAGGATTTTATCGATCAATACAAGTTAGCATATCACAGCCAGAGTCCTGTGTTGTATGTATACTACACGGAAAGCCATCATTGGCCTTTTAATGTTCCCACTGCTGGGACTCAGGTCTCCTCTCTGTTAGAGGGAATGGATCGTATGCCACCACGCGGGCCTAGTGCGGGTGGTGGATGGCACATGTCTTCGAATTTTTGGTTCTAGGACATGCCGGTTTCCTCACGATGTTTTCCTTCACCGTTTTGGGAGCAGTGGTGATGAAATAATTTACACAAAGTAAAGCGCCTGCCTGGGCTCGAACCCACGACCTACAACTTTTAAGTTGTGGCTGATACCACTGGGCCACCACTGCTCTGTTTTGTGTTTGGGCCCTTTAATCTATCTCTGTGCCAAATTTCACCCGGATCCGTCCAGCCGTTTAAGCGTGAACAAGTAAAAAACACACTCACAAACTTTTGCCTTCATAATATTAGTGTGATGAAGAGTGATATACGAGTACGAGTAGTAAGAAGTGTGCTTGTTCAAGAAGGATTTTATCGATCATTAACAAGTCAGCATATCTCAGCCAGAGTCTTGTGTTGTATGTCTTCTACACGGAAAAGGAGGCTTGAGCTATCCCAAGATACCTTTAGTAAGTGTAGGTCCTTACGTTAAGGGTACACTAGTCGAAAATTCTTCCATACAAACGTAGTCTAGGGATTATACCACTGTTTGACGATGTGCGTTCAAAATAAAAAGTGATATCAATTTGTCTTATCATTATCTAGTCCTGTATGGAAGCAAAAAAGTAAAAAAAGAAAATATTTAAAAGCTATGAGCGTCGAAAGTTCCACATTTCGACACTAATTTTAACGCATTTTTGGGCGCGAATAAATACCATAAGAAGACGGAAAATTGCAAAACGGCCTCGATACAGGGATAGATTAGTAGTTCAACAATGCAAATAATTTTATTTTGAACAGATAGATTTAGTCGTTTTTTCATGATATCTAGACTGCCAAAGTACTGTTTATAAAATTTCGCGCGCTCGGTTTCGTCCTAAATCATTATCCATTTCGCTCCAAATTTGCTATTGCTCATCACAGCATCAATCTGTTCCGCACGTGTTGTCGGTTGATATAAAATGCATTTTTCATTACTCATACTCTGAAAGTAGGTCTTAAGTTGCCTGAGGAGCGGGTTGAAAGTAATACTTTTCAGCCCTAGGGAGAATCGATTTTAACTGACAGCTGTCAAATTATTTAAAAAAAAAACTAGTTCCTTTTCACATATCTATTGAACCATGTTCCAACTTTCTATACAACCACGAAGTAAAATTGAAATAATTTAAAGTTAAGTATTGATTAAAGAATATATATTTTTTAAATAACTTTATTATAATTTAGTTTCAACAATTTCTTTAAAATAACTTAGATTTGGGCAAAATATTTACCATTTTTTCAATAATGAAAATAAAAAATAATGGCTGAATAGCAGGCCGGCCACAGAAAAAAAAAAACAAACAAAATAGGCGGGAAAGCGGCAATCATTTTTTCTTTAGCTAATTCATGTTTTTATTTTTATTTCCTTGTATTTGTAATGAAAAGCACAGTGCTTACCTCGGGTTAAAGACTTATTTAGTCCCTCGAACTATTGGCGCCCTCACTTCGTTCCGGGCGCCAAACCCCGTCTCGGGACTAAATAAGTTACTTTCACCCCTAGGATAACAATGTACTATTAACCCCGCGCACAAAATAATTCGTGCCGTTGACTAGTGTAACCTTAAGTGAAGTTTCAACATCATCAGCCTTTTATTGTTCCTACTGCTGGGACTTAGGCCTCCTCTCAGTTAGAGAGAATGAGCCGTAATCCACCACGCGGGTCTAGTGCGGTTTGGTGGTTGTCACATCTTTGGTTCTAGGACATGCCGGTTTCCTCACGATGTTTTCCTTCACCGCTTTGAGAGCAGTGGTGATGAAATAATTTACAAAGTAAATATTTTTACCCAGGCAGGCGCTTTACTATGTATGTATGCCTGGGTCCGAACTCACGACCCACAACTTGTATGTCGCGGCTGTTACTAATGGGCCACCACAGCTCCAAGCACTCCAAACACTGGTCCAAGTAAAGCCTAAGTTACGGGTACAAGGCGTGCTACATTGTTGAAGCACGCCTTAAATACGGTCTTAGTGGATCTAGACAAAGATTTGAATAAAGGCTATATCATAGAGTCTGGCAAACGAAAGTAGAGACTGAAAAAGTTTAAAAAATATCAGCATAGCAACCCCAAAACTAGTATGACATACCTGGAATAACCTAATTTGATACTTTAGAATTATTTATTTTATTTCGTCTGAATAAAAATAGTATAGGTAATTGAGGTAGGTAATATTTTAGATATTATGTAGCAATCTCAATAAAAAAACAACAGTATCCTATAACAATTTTGGTTTATTCAACTTATTAGCGTCATTTCAACTTAAGAATGCGGCGAACTAAGCTCGCAAATGCAATTCGAGGCGAGTGAAAAATTCATTCGGAGTATTGCTATCTCAGTTTGCACGCACACGCGGCGCTGTGTGTGTGCGCGGGAAGATACTCGCACACACACGGCTGCGCACAGCGCCGCGATAGATAGCTTCCTAACCGTCCGTCATAACGACTCGAAAGAATTTTATTATTATTTTTTAAATATTATTATTTAGGTATGTTCATTATTTGCTTTTTTTTGTTGACTACTTTGGGGAATCGTTGGTAAATGTACAGACTAGTAATGCGTTTTTACGAAATTTCTTTACAATATCACAAGTTTAGGATAGCTAGCTATCGCTTGTTCTTGTACCTATAGAAAGAATCTAGCAGATACGTCATGCGTACCTTTCCAAATGGGTACTTTTGTAAAGCAATGTTGAAAGTTTATAATATTGGTGTTCTTGAATAAATAAGTAGGTACATCGTTTACGCAGGCAAAGCGTCTTGAGTCTTGGGGGTAAGCCGGCCGACGCGAACGGCGCCGCCGTTGGCGTTTTTTTGTCTTATTTATGTAGGTATACCTTTTAATAAACCTCAAATATGTATTATAATAATAAATAATGAAAGCAAGTAAAATAATACAAGCGTTACTTAGGCAAAGTATTAGTAAAAGACTAATATTCTAATAATTTATGACTATTTACACATAAGTGCAGATAAATAACAGTGCTCTGAGCTAAGAATATTAAAAATAAAAATACGGATTTTGAATAAACATTTATTTTGTTATGTTCTTACTGTATAGATCATCATTCATCTGTTTAAAAAATATAAATCGAAACGTGATAAAATCGTGTAAGTAGAGTAACCATAAATAGTCGACTGAAGGAAATAAAAAAAAATACAATAATGATAGTCAGAAAACTTAGTGTCAAAGATCCACACAAAACTCGCTGATTTATAAGATTTTGCTTGTAGGTATAATAATATGTATAAATAGGTAATCTGCAGTAGGTACCATTCATAAGAAGATAATCAACCGCAATAAAACGTAAGTAATAGTAGTATTTTAGTTTATGTACGCACTGCTTTTCAGTTTATAGGTATTTACAATTTTATTTTATTTTATCAATCTTAGGAAAAATTACAGCTAATACAATAAAAACGCAGAAACAACATGCAAAAACGGCCAATTAAAAGTTTTCTCACATATAAATATTTGCATAAAATACATATCAGCGAGAGTTTAAAATTATAAAGATTTGCATTTTATTATGAAGTCGATTAGCCAGCCAGTTATCAAAGTTTATTGGAACTGCCTCCCCAGGGTAAGGGTCACCGAAGGTCAGAAAAAAAGCCCAGAATAATTAAATAAACTAGAACGACTTTGGATTTTTAATTTTAGTTTTTTGTAATAGGAATTTTACAAAAAAACGTTCCAAACTGGACCAAGGGCATAAAGCCGCGGTTGTGCAGGCAAATCCGATCGTATGGTCACCCTACCCTGGGTGAGCCGAACTAACGTCACAGTAGGTAAGTAAAAAACCGGCCAAGTGCGAGTCGGACACGCGCACGAAGGGTCCCGTACCATTATCGCAAAAACGGCAAAAAAATCACGTTTGTTGTATGGGAGCCCCACTTAAATATTTATCTTATTCTGTTTTTAGCCTGGTGACAGACGGACAGACAGACAGACAGACGGATCGCGGAGTCTTAGTAATAGAGTCCCGTTTTTACCCTTTGGGTACGGAACCCTAAAAATGCAGTGTAGGTAAGTCTTAGCGCTGTCCTTGAGATAATTACCTACGCCCGCATTGTCTCATTCATGACATGAATAAAAAACCGGCCAAGTGCGAGTCGGACTCGCGCACGAAGGGTTCCGTACCATTATCGCAAAAAACGGCAAAAAAATCACGTTTATTGTATGGGAGCCCCACTTAATTCATTTTATTTTAATTTAATCATTACTATTTTTTGAAGTGAATATACAACTAAATATACTGTGAATATTTCAAGCGTCTACCTGTTTCCGTTATTAATATCGAGCAAAAAACAGAAAAAAAACACGTTTGTTGTATGGGAGCTCCCCTAAATTTATTTTATTTTAAATTAATAATTATTATTTTTTGAAGTGAATATACAACTAAATATTTCGTGAATATTTCAAGCGTCTACCTGTTGCCGTTATTAATATCGAGCAAAAAACGGCAAAAAAAACACGTTTTTTGAATGCGAGCCCCCCTCAAAAATGTATTTTCTTCTGTTTTTTTGTATTTGTTGTTATAGCGGCAACAGAAATACATCATCTCTGAAAATTTCAACTGTCTAACTATCACGGTTCACGAGATACAGCCTGGTGACAGACGGACAGACAGACAGACAGACAGACGGATCGCGGAGTCTTAGTAATAGGGTCCCGTTTTTACCCTTTGGGCACGGAACCCTAAAAAACTAAAAAAAACAAAGCTTCGTAAGTTGGTAGATAGGTAGGTAAATACTAATTTATAAAATATATAGGTACTAAGGTAAAATATATAGGTACTATTTATATAACTTATTTTATTATGTCATTGGGAAACTGTGAGAAACATCCCAAAGTTAGGAGTCCAATGTCCATGTCGGCAACCAAACCAAATTGTAAACAATAACAAAGTCCATAAACAACGCAGTTCGTAAGAAAGTAGATTACTCAATAACAAAGTTCAAATCACAAGGCAAATCTAAATCAAAATTCATAGAATAGGTCAATAGTGTCAGAAATATTACAAAAAGTACAATTTAGAAAATAAATACGCACTTACAGCACAGTAAGTAAAGAAATCGACAAACCACAAATAATACAACAAACAGTGAAACATCCCCGAAGCACACCCGAAGTGCCCCGAACAAACCCCGTACGAACGATGCACGTGAGCAGTACGACTACGCACACATTGACATTTGCTTGACGCGACAGCAATAATAGCTATTGAAAAAGTATGATTAATTTGATGTGTTCCGTAATACCAAAAATTATGAATGAAAACTTAATGTTTTTTAAATTACTTTTTCAATTATTTGTATCTTGATAATATGAGCTATGTTCCTGCTACGACAATATTATAGATATTGTTTTTTATAATACAGAAAAATCAATAAGAAAACATGTCATTTACGCGCTAAAAATGTACGAAATGGAATTCGCTTAAACTTCATATTAGGTAAGTATTTTGAAAAAATAAAGACTTACGAACCTAGATAAATACTGTCTAAATCCGAATATCAGCATAATATGGTGGAAATAAACTCAACTTACAAATGATTTAGGTATTACGTTTGTATGGACAATTCATGCTTCGCCGCACCCTTAAGAAATCTAACAATCTTGTTTTTGTTTGAATTCGACGTCTTTCGCCTGATGTTTTTCTTGATATTTAGACATCATGCGAAACGACATCTCCCGTAATCCACTTTTAAATGTTTTATTAATTTTTCACTTAATATTATGTATTATCAAGACCACAACAAATGACCAAAAATTGATGTAGACATTATTACAGCATTGCCATGTAAAAACTTTGCAAATAATTTGAGTGTCTACTTTCGTTTGCCAGACTCTAGAAGCCTAGGTATTGCTGACCAAAGCTCTTCTCCTCCTTCCACTCTTTCTATTCATAATCATCAACCAACCGCTTATCTCTTGCTTCCTGTACAAGGCTCCAAATTAATCACTTCCCCAAATCACTCCCCAGGGGATCGTTCGGTTATTTTAGTTCCATTTCCTCCTCATTACATTGACAAAACGCTCTCGGTCAACTAAAACATAGCCTTTTGCCCAATGACGTCAGACTGTTATGCGGCCGCTCCACTAATATTTACCTACAATGTTTGTAAGCGTGAAACTACATTGTTTTCAGGCGTTTTAGGCTCGGGTTACATATTGTTTTTGGCAGAATAAAATGTAGTACGATGTATTGTTTTATCATTTATCCGCAGGGCTGTGTGTAAAATGTTTTGGAAGGTTTTTCTAGGATCGTTGCCATAATTACATCAATATCCGGGCATCTATCGTAAACAAAGGGTTTTGTCTAAAATATTCAGGAGTTTTTATCTAGGTTCATATCCATGAACAGTGGTGATGAGAGCAGTGGTGGCCCAGTGGTATCAGCCGCGACTTACAAGTTGTAGGTCCTGGGTTCGAGCCCAGACTGGCGCTTTACTTTGTGTAAATTATTTAATCACCACTGCTCTCAAAACGGTGAGGGAAAACATCGTGAGGAAACCGGCATGTCCTAGAACCAAAAATTCGAAGACATGTGACATCCACCAACCCGCATTGGGCCCGCGTGGTGGATTACGGCCCATTCCCTCTCACAGAGAGGAGGCCTGTGTCCCAGCAGTTGATGTGATGTGATGTGTATCCATGAATATCCAGGGTGCGTCCTACAGGTTTATTGAAACTCGATATTCAATTCAGGTCGTATCCCGTTTTCTACCTAGACGACCTAAAACTATGTTCCACAGCATTTATGTCACTGCCTAATTTATTAGATGAAGTATACCCTACATCAAGCTAGATTTGTCCTGGAAATACTAATGGCCTATTCTGGCATTTCTGCGAATCTATGCTATACCTATCAATACGTATTAATATTAATAATATGTATCATAGAGAATAATTTTTGTGGATTTTGTATACCAATATGTGAAGGATGATTCTCCGTAACCACTGCATCTATTCGAAAATTTCTTTGACCATTGGATGTGTTCATTTTTAGGGTTCCGTACCCAAAGGGTTAAAAACGGGACCCTATTACTAAGACTCCGCGATCCGTCTGTCTGTCTGTCCGTCTGTCACCAGGCTGTGTATCATGAACCGTGATAGCTAGACAGTTGAAATTTTCACAGATGATGTATTTCTGTTGCCGCTATAACAACAAATACTGAAAACAGAATGAAATAAATATTTAAGTGGGGCTCCCATACAACAAACGTGATTTTTTGCCATTTTTGCGATAATGGTAGGGAACCCTTCGTGCGCGAGTCCGACTAGCACTTGGCCTGTTTTTCCCAGATATACATAGGCTATAGAACCAAAACTTCGAAGACATGTGACATTCACCAACCCGCACTGGGCCCGCGTGGTGAATTAAGGCCCATTACCTCTCTCACAGAGAGGATGCCTGTGTCCCAGCAGTGGGGACATTATAAGGCTGATGATGGTATAGCCCGGGTGAAGCCGGGGCTATCCGCTAGTAGTTTTATACAAATAGGTACTGTACTTTTTATCATCACAAGCATTTATTTTGTTTCGTCTGGTCCTGGGTGTGTGTGTATGTAATCAAAGCTCTTTGTTTCTCGAGACAATTTAATATAAAAGTTTGTTTACGAGTATATGTAATTAGGTATGTTTCCTGGATAGAAAAATGATAATAAAATTTTAACTATTTAGTCCGTCATGTCAGTGAGATTATCAAATTATATTCGGAGTTCGGACACGTATTATTAGCTTTGTCAAATAAATAAAAAAATACAAAGATAAAGCGCATCAAACTTCAGGGGGGTGAACATAAGCTCTTAGAGCGGTATCAATTTGAGATTGAGTAAGTGACAGATGTATACAAGTCATATACATCTGTCTCTTATTCGATCTCAAATTGATACCGCTCTAAGAGCTTATCGTCACCCCCCAGGAGTAACTTGTGACGTCACTTTGTCAGTTTAAAGTATAGCACGGCGTGACGTCACACGATATTTCAATGTACTGAATCGTCGTAAATTTTTGTTTACGTGACAAACGATAAAACATGTGTCCAATATTTTTAGGTAATCCTAACTGACGGATTAAATAGTTTGTTTTGTCTACTACCCAATTTTTTTTTATTTACGTATACGCATTTTTTATTGATCTGGTAGATAGTGCCTCTCCAAAATCTGATCAAAATTCAGCTCGTCGTCTTACAAACAGTCTTGAACATAATCTTGCACTCAAAGTAATTATAAAATTAACGTTTACCTTGGGCACGCCGCCGGACCTGACGTCACTCACTTGGCACAGCTCGACCACGTCACCGTCCTGTAACAACCAACAGATTAATTATGTTAATAGGGTATTCACTTAAAATACAATAGCATTAATATACAGGTTGCGATTATGGTATTTAAAGTTTTCAGGGGCTTCAGTGTCATAGTCTTTACGGAGATAAATATAATGACCACCAAAAATAACTTTGTGACCATAACCTCTATTAACTAAATTACATATCAATCAGCAAAAAAATAAAACTAAAGCCAAAAAATTAAATCAAAACCAAAAAATTAAAACTTAAAATTACAATGGTTCTAGTTATTTTAGTCACGACTGCACTTTTTATTCACCAAAATTTTAGATCACCAAAATTTTAATAGCAAATTATTGCGCTATTTCTACCTAAATACACCGTTTGATTGCCATAAAATGTTGCTACACTACCAAATACATAACATAAACGGCTCCAAAGTTATCTCGCGGCCGCGCAACGCGCTGCGCGAGTTCTTGTGTTCCGCTGTTGGACTTGGCCTATTCCGAATCTGATGATGAATCATAAGAATTGGAAGAAGGAGTCCGAGTTTAAAATATTTTTAAATACTTTTTTAAAAGACTGATTCCTAGAGAAATTAAAAGATTTGTTGCCGTTACATTTTACTAGATCTGGTGGTTAGTTAAACATAAGCCATTTTTTTTTGCTATGCACGCTAAAATAGAGTCTGTCAAGTTCGGCAAAATCCGGTCAAAGGTTGGTCCTGGCCAAAAAAATCGGAGGTATCTTATAAATCTTTTATGGAGGGTAGAGGTGAGGAAAACGATCTTATATGGGGCGAAGGTTAAGAAAGTGTCCAGCTTTAGACACTAAATAATAGTACAAAAAATCGCCAAAATGGCGCTAGTGTACGCAAATAGGTATTAATGTAGCAGTTGTTAACGAATTGAAGTATGCCGAGTTAGAAAATATAATATGTTTAGTGACTATTTGTAAACATAACCTTTACCAACATAACTTAACCAAACATTAAATTTACCCGGTGGCTACTGTAGCGCCACCCTTATTTTAGTAAATAATATAACACACACACACACACACTTTTTCATACACAGCAGAGATCGTTCTCCTAACCTCCTACAAGGGAAATTGCAGGATTAAATAGTCTTTAATAGATACGTCCTTAATATGACCGTCATTTTAAATTAGGACTAGAAGGCCACAATTGTATCAAATAATGTGCTTGCTGTAGCCCGCGTCTACGTTCGCGTGGAAACTGCAAAAAATTAAGTTGCCTATAATCAATATCTGTGCCAAGATCTGTTTAGCCATTCTGGCGTGATTGAAGAACAAACATCATCAATTCAAACTCCAGATTTATAAAAAAAAGAATCAGCATTGCCATTCAACGTGGCAATGCTGCCAGTCTTCTGGGCACGTTCCCGGATGACAGCGATGTGGATGAGTACTTCGACGCCTATGTGTACCTTTCTTTTGTATATAGTGTAAGTAGTTAGTTTTATTTTAAGTTTGTAAAGTTTACTTTTGTTTAGTGTTTAAGTATGTACATACATTTATAATAGTTAAGAAGTAAGGTACCTAGTATATAGCGCTAAGCTTTCCTTAAATTATTCTAAACCACATCTAGAAAAAAAAGTTAATTCAAAAAAACAAAAAACCCGACTGCTTCATAATCGAACTAAAAAGACGTAAACAAGAAGAAATTCATGCTGTGCAGTCGGAGGATACATATTCGCGAGCTGGCTGACCAAAACCAGATGTATCCTCCGACTGCACAGCATAAATTTGTTGTTTACGTCCTTTTAGTTCGCTTTTTATTTACAACTTTTTTTTTTTTATAATTAGGTGGGGTGTACCCCATTGTTGCGAAGTTCATTATCGCGATGTACGCTGCCGCGAAAGTTCACTACTGCGATGTACGTTACTGCGAAAGTTTATCATTGCGAAGTATGCTGCCGCGAAAGTTCACTACCGCGATGTACGTTACTGCGAAAGTTTACTATCGCGACGTACGTTGTGACGAAAGTTCTTTACTGCGATGTACGTTACTGCGAAAGTTTACCATTGCGAAGTACGCTGTCACGAAAGTTCTTTACTGCGATGTACGTTACTGTGAAAGTTTACCATTGCGACGTACGCTGTCGCGAAACATGCAATTGCGATATAGGTCATCTAGGAGGGTTGCTGATAGTGGTGATAGTGGAAATATTATATTGTTGGACATGACTAACAAATGAGCAAAAATTATAAGCATATTTAATTATAATTGAACCAAAACATAATAATAATAAAATAAACATAACCAAATTCAGAACTAATTCATATTGACTTAATTAAGTTCCTATGGCTGGGGCAGAGGCCTTCCACAGTAGTCCTCTATCGAAACCGGTTTTGAGCTTCGCGCTTTACCTCGCTTCACGTCATTCCGATTAAATATGCTTACAATTTTTGCTCATTTGTTAGTCATGTCCAACAATATAATATTTCCACTATCACCACTATCAGCAACCCTCCTAGATGACCTATATCGCAATTGCATGTTTCGCGACAGCGTACGTCGCATTGGTAAACTTTCACAGTAACGTACATCGCAGTAAAGAACTTTCGTGACAGCGTACTTCGCAATGGTAAACTTTCGCAGTAACGTACATCGCAGTAAAGAACTTTCGTCACAACGTACGTCGCGATAGTAAACTTTCGCAGTAACGTACATCGCGGTAGTGAACTTTCGCGGCAGCATACTTCGCAATGATAAACTTTCGCAGTAACGTACATCGCAGTAGTGAACTTTCGCGGCAGCGTACATCGCGATAATGAACTTCGCAACAATGGGGTACACCCAATTAGGTGCATTTAAACATATAAGTGTTATATATTTTTGAATCCACCCACACGATGGGTTTGAAAAAAAAAATATTCCTCACAATATGACGCCCAAAAGCCGCCATTTTTCTATTTTAATGTCAGTGCTATGCCAGTGACACTCGCAGGGTTAAGACGAATAGATTGATGTAAGAATCATCAAAATCGGCCAACGCGTTTGGTCTCTAGAACGCCACATAGGAACAAACATACATACATACATACAGAGACTGATAAACACATTACCCTCCTTCGGCAGTCGGGTAAAAATGCACCATTCACAAAATTACACCACAAATAAATGCCCGTACCCAATTCATACGAGCATATTATAAGCCCCACTATTATTTAAAATCGCCATAATTCAAATTGAGCAAGTATCACATAGGATCGTTCTAATGATGAAGAGGTTCTGACAACTCCAATTTGTTATCTAAGCTTATTATTACGGTAATTTGCGTTCAGCCTCCAGGATTGCTCGCTTTAAAACTAATTGCCTCATAGTTAGAGGTCGTTCTATATTAGATGGTTTTAGTAACACCTGAGTTATATGGAAAATTCGAAGCTTCGTTTACAGACTTTGAATTTAGTAAAGGGAAAAATATTTCTGGGTGCTAGTTTTTCATGCACCATGAATAATTTTCTAAGCTAAAGGGCTTTATTTATACAAATGTCTGTTTGGCAAATTTCAGCGGATTTTAAATTCTAAAGAATGATATTACTGAATAAGGCCACAGATAATATAATACTAGCATATAGATGCCTCATCCCAGCCGATTGAATCATAGTCAATCAAAACCCACCAATAGATTGAATCATAGTCAATCAACAAAAAGAGTGCGCTTCAAGGCGCGCACCATTTCGAAGCTCAACCTGTTAACACAGGCATTCAGTCAAAAAGATGTAGCTCGTTGTAAGCACCTTCAAGACCTGACGTCGCCCATACAAAGAAACCGCGCCGTCGTATACGTTTTTCATCTGATTAAACCGCTTTTTTTTTTGTAAATCTTAATTGTATGACGATAGATAGATGGTGTTACAGCGACTTGCAAGTAAAAGGGTTTACTCGGCGCATGAATATTTTTTTCTCTTCTTTAAATACAGTGAAGATTTGTTTTATAGTATTTTTTTGCACGTTTTTACAGTTTCATTGCACCAAAATGTGTTTCAATACAAATTTTAACAATTGAGTGGATTGCCTCAGATATTTAAAACCGCGCCATCTATTGCCATTAATTTTAAATGACTCGTTCAAATAATAATCTTTGAAATGTGAATTAAGAGCCCAATATTCCATAATTTTGTGCTTAGGAGAGTTGATTAAACAAGAACATACAATTTTTATGTTCAATGCCAGACAATGTTAATTTTACAAACAATTCGACAACAACGCGATGCATGTCGCGCCATCTAGTGAGATTTATTTGAACCACATTTTCTTTCTTAGCGCTGGGATCCCGTGATAAGGCTAAAATTTTCTAACCTAGACACCAGTGGTACTAAAGACTCTGACATACGCCTAAACAGCCCCTAACTTTCCTATAGCTGAGACACAGACTTTCTCCCTGTGAGAGAAAGTGGGCCACACCACGATCTACCACGCGGGCACTGAGCTGATTGGTGGATGACACTTGACGTTGACGTCTTTGATTTTTTTTAAAGACTTAGGACACAGGAAATCCAATTGAATTTATAAGTTAAATTTTACTTAATTTCAATTGTTTATTTTTCTTTCACGACAGAATCTCGACCTTCAGGAAAATATCTAGGTATCGTAAATTTTCTTTTGTAACAAACTATGAAGACAATGATGTCAGTAGTTCCCACATTAAATAGGACAATGCTAACGTTTCATCTTTTCTAGAAACTTAACACGTTTGCGCCCACGTGCCCACGCTCCTAGAACCTTCATGCTGTCAAATGGAAAGAGTTGTTTTAATTACAGTATTTGCGGTTTTACAAATTGCAGTAAAAAACTAATAAGTTAATAAATAAATAAAATAACTCAACCGCTTAAGAAGCGACCTCAAAAGACGTAAACGAGAAGAAAATCATGATGTGCAGTCGGAGGATACGAAAAAAATATATTGGGCCCCCACAATATGGCGCCCAAAATTCGCCATTTTACTATTTACTAATTTTAATGCAGCCAGTGACACTCGCAGGGTTAAGACAAATCGATTGACGATTAAGAATCATCAAAGTCGGCCAACGCTTTTGGTCTCTAGAACGCCACATCGAAACAAACATACATACATACATACATAGACTGATAAACACATTAGATACCCTCCTTCGGCAGTTAGATAAAAATTACAAAATGTAAGAGTAGATAGTAAACATTTTAGACTTTTGACAATCAAGGATTAGTTACGTATTACTAGGATAGGATAGATAGATCCCAATTTCGCACTTAGACTCCCATTTGATCCTTTGTGCCTCCTCTCTGTGAGAGGGAATGGGCCGTAATCCACCACGCGGGCCCAGTGCGGGTTGGTGTATGTCACATGTCTTCGAATTTTTGGATTTAAGACATGCCGGTTTCCTCACGATGTTTTCCTTCACTGTTTTGAGAGCAGTGGGGATGAAATAATTTACAAAAAATTAAAGCACCTGCCTGGGTTCGAACCCACGACCTACAACTTATAAGACCGCGGCCTTTACCACTGGGCCACCGCTGCTCTCTAAATTATCATTATCGTTATTGCTAAAAGAATATCACTTTGTCTAGGGTATTGGTTAAAAGCCTAGCTATAAAAATGTTCGTACATTCGTTTGAAATATTAAATTCGCTTTTAAATATAATCTTTAAAGCCAGATAATACAGTCCAATCAACAGAAATCCCAACAAAAAAACCCCGATACAGATTCCACCACCCTTCCACCCACATAAAGGGGAGGATAGGGGGTATCCAGTATCCTGCACACGACACATAACCACCCCTAAGCATTTAAATCATAATAACTACCCTCACTAGTGACCTTTTCATGAACAAGTCTAGAACACTCGTGCGACAAAGGAAACGTTTCTCAATGGGAAATGAACTTCTAACTACGTCCTATTGCCTGTTCTTACTCTTAGTAACTGAGTCTGTGACTGTTGCGTACTATAGCAGTAACTATAGTACGCAATTGTACTGAATTGTACTATTTAATATTGGCATTTAATAACATATATACAATTGATTATTCTAAAAAAAAACCTATATACAAATAGAAAAGGGAGACGGAAAGGAGCTCATTGTGCATCAAAAAATTCGTCCACATCGATGTCAAGGGGAAAAGTGCCCAGAACGCTGGCAGGCATTGCCGCGTTGGATGGCAATGCTGATTCTCTGGCCGAAGAAAAGGCCAGCCCTCTGGTCACGTGAAGAGTCGACGAGCTTTGTGCTAATTTCTCGAAAAAGTCGATGCGCACTCGGACCCCATGGACCTAAAGTTTCAACCCCAAACGGCTCAAACATATAACTTCCAATAAGGTTATTATATTTGCGCCGTTTGAGGTTTTCTGCACCAGCAGCAGCCGCCCCAGCACAGCCCGCCGTGCTAAGAAGATGGGATGGCGCAAGGGTGTCGACACATGTTGCATCCCACACCAAAGGCCTACCCACCTTCCAAGGCATTATGGTCATCCCGTCTGGTCTCTTCCCATCGTCGCGTGCCAAGCCATTGGGTTCTAAAACAGCTGGCACCCCGGCGGTGACAAGAGCCCTACGTATGATGTCATTAATGCTGGAGTGCCGTGCTATCCGGCCAGCGCTCCTACTGCAGGATAGGCCATGGTGACCGAGGCGGTCGACTGCTTCACCACATTGACAACGATGTGGAGCTCCGCTAGGAGCACCCAAACGCAGACATGTAGCGATCCGGAAGGTGTTGTCACTCAACATAGTACCTTTGTTGAGTGACGGTAGTGCCTGTAGCCAGAGGCCCGACTCCCACTCTCCCACAGCCAGCAGGCGGGCACGCTCAGCAGTATTGGTGGACGTATTTATAAGTTTATTCCGTACCAATCTGCAGAGCGGCTCATCCCACTGTCTCTGGGAAGATGGGTTCTCGGGCAACGCCGTATTCGGGCAAGCCACTTTCCAGGCGCACACTGCGTCGGTCGAGCACGGCACTTCAAAGTCAACCAGAGAAAGGGATAAAATATTTGTGGTTAACGTTTCAGTGCTGTGGACCGAAGACAGGAACGCCGGTAGGCTTATACTATAAATTTTGCGGATGCCGAGCCCGCCAAAGCGAATGGGTAGTGTAGCTTGCATCCAGGCTCGATCATCCAAGGCCACATTTAAGATGGATGTCAGAGTGCATCGAATAATTTCGTCAATTTCCATAAAGGGGAAGAGCGGAGAAAATACATAAAATTTGGTCCAAAACAACAATACCGAATAAGAGTAAAAGCCGAATGAAGGTTAATTGTACTTGGATGAAAACGTTGAGTTCTCTTACAGCAAACCAAGCCAGCAATCAAGTTACAGAGATAATGATGACAAATAATTAGAAGAATTTGACGTTGGCTATTTTTTTATCCCGGAAACGGGTCCTGTGGGGTGGTCCACGGGAGCGAAGACGCGGGCAACAGCTAGTAATCTATTTGTTGATTATGAAATATAATAAAGGCTTCACCGCTAAAGTAAGGTAGAGAAGATAGACCGCACGAGACGGTACCTAAACTTGGAGTGGCACACGCCTAACTTTCTAATTGTCAATTTAGGTTACCTATGTCTAGGATTAGTGAAATCGGGTTAAGACTTGAAAACTAGACAAGTTTAGACTTCGTAAGTTTCACCACATATAATACTTGTCTACAACTGTCACACTGCAGATCAAAGGTTTTTTTTTGGGACAATCCCATCGCAATATTCCTAAACCACTGCAACTCCTGAAAGCCAGAATCAACAGTGGCGACCACCAGAAAACCGCCGAGGCAATGAAGCTCGACGAGCTCCCGGAGAATGAATTTAACTGTCTTGGATCCCGCAACGAAATTAATTAGAAAAGAATAAAGGAGGAGTAGGAAAAAATACAAATTGCCACTTCCCTCCATATCAAGCAGGCAGAACAAACAAGGCACAAAGGGTCGTTTACAACTGGATTAAGCCCAGTTGCCTAGCACCACGGATAAAAATTTGCATTAATATTAATGAGTCCTAACATTGTCAGCTGCTATATTTGTTTCCAATAATATAAAGACTTAATTATCATAAAAAGAAGCCATGAGCACCATGCTTGCTCAAGATGGGTTGGCGTAATGTAGAGTCCTAAATGAAGTGAGGGGTTCAAGCTGCCAAAGACGAAGACAGGCTTTATGCCAGAGGAACATACTCTACTTTTCAGGCTCCATAAATTAAGTTTTTATTTTGTAATTAATATAAATCAAAAGTTCATATTGATTATTTCAATTTCAATTACTCTCTGCACTAACAGTGTGACCCAACACGTGCAGAGTCAAGTCAATGTTGGTCACATTAGTCCAGTTATGGAAGGATAGAGTAACATTTTTGGTCGGTATATTTATGGAAGTTTAGTTTATTTTAGTACTCGAATGTACATTCTTTAAAATCGCGCCGTTTTAGGGTTCCGTACCCAAAGGGTAAAAATGGGACCCTATTACTAAGACTCCGCGGTCCGTCTGTCTGTCTCTCTGTCTGATACAGCCTGGTTACAACCAGGCTGTATCTCATGAACCGTGATGACTAGGCAGTTAAAATTTTCACAGATGATGTATTTCTGTTGCTGCTATAACAACAAATACTAAAAACAGAATAAAATAAATTCCAATACAACAAACGTGATCTTTTTTACCATTTTTTGCGATAATTATACGGAACCTTTTGTACGCGAGTCCGAATCGCACTTGGCCGGTTTTTCTTTATTTTTGAGTTCTGCAGTTCGATATTCGAACAAACTTCTTTACAATGCCATATGGGCATTTTTTAACTTAGAGTTTTCCACGAGTTTCCAAACGGATTTGACGTTCCAAATTCAAATCACTTTACTCCCTTGGGATTTTCAAATAACTTTACCTACCTTAAGGGATAAGGCTTTACTTTACGTTGAGATTGTATGATAATATGTAACTGGACATTGTCGAGCAGGTTGTGATTTTTTTTTATCTGTATCTGACTAGCCTTTACCAAATATGTAGGGGTCAGCTTCCAGTCTAACTGGATGTAACTGAGTCTGACACAACCTACTAAATAGGTAACAAGACACCCCTTAGCAAGACTGCTTTCAGATGTATTAATTATCTTTTGTTGTATGGAAACCTCACTTAAATATTTATTTTATTCTGTTTTTAGTATTTGTTATTATAGCGTCAACAGAAATAAATCTTTTGTGAAGATTTCAACTGTCTAGCTATCACGGTTTATGAGATAAAGCCTGGTGACAGAAATACAGACGGACCGCGGAGTCTTAGTAATAGGGTCTCGTTTTTACCCTTTGGGTAAGGAACCCTAAAAAAGCAACATTGGTACTTGCCGGGATTTGAACCCACAAAGCAGAAAGGTGTTAATATTTTAAATCATCTTTCAGCACATTTGCTGCTAATATTCGACCTTAAACCCAGTAATGTTTGAAAGGAAACATAGTTGAATAGGAAATGGACTTCCTAACTCGATCACTCACAGGACGAAGCCGACTCCGCCAGATATTGCACGCGACGCCATTATCCACTTAGCGAGCTATCTTGCTTGGTGCAGTTTCTTTCTTGTTCAAAAAGTTAGTAAAAGACAGTTCTTTTTGAACAAGAAAGAAAAAAACAGTTTACTAAACGAGGAAATTTTTACGTAACTTTTATGTAACTGTATTCCCATTATTATTTTTATTGTACTAGCATAGTTGATACGATATCTGATACTAACTTCTCTATGGACTATGCAGTTGTCTGAGAATTTCTTTAGCTTCTTTCTCACCAACTGTGTGTAAAGAAATCACTTTGAACGAGCGACAAGACAAGATTAGATTAGTGGTTTTAATAGCAGAATTTAATCCATGTATGTATAGCTGATTCGATCACGCAAGGAAACTCCGAGCATAGCCCTCTCCATTGCCCTTTGAGTGACTGTAAGCTTCCTGATAAGGCCCATTGTAAGCGACCACGTCTCAGAGCCATATGTCATCACTGGCAACACACACTGGTCATAGACTTTCGTCTTGAGACACTGTGTTAAGTTGGACGAGAAGATCCGCAAGAGAACCAGGGTTACCGACATAGCCCGAAGAATTGCCAAACTAAAGTGGCAGAGGGCAGGGCACATTGCTCGCAGAACGGATGGCCGATGGGGCAGAAAAGTTCTGGAATGGCGACCGCGAACCGGAAGACGATACGTTGGAAGGCCTCCCACTAGGTGGACCGATGACCTGGTTAAGGTTGCGGGAAGGCGCTGGATGCGAGACGCACGGGATCGGTCAATGTGGCGACGCCTGGGGGAGGCCTATGTCCAGCAGTGGACGTCTTTCGGCTGAAATGATGAAATGATGATGTATAGCTAACAACTTATCATTAGTACTCGTAGTTTGTTAAAGCAGCCAGCCAGTGTATTTTCATAAAGTTGCAATGTGGCAGCTTAAAATAATAAGGCTAAGCAAACACAATGAACTAATTTTCATCTTTGCGGATAAATCCAATGAGTGAACAAAAGCAATTTACGAGTACCTACTGCGAAAAGAAATCGTTTGCGATTTCATTCGTTCTTGGTTGATTTGATTTCGCATTTTAAGGTTACACTAGTCAACGCCACGAACTATTTTGTGCGCGGGGTTAAAATGCCTGCTATCTCATCCGACAACTCGTGCGAAAGAGATAGATGAGCAGGAAGAAGCTAGTTCGCGTACGAATTAGCACTTTTGTAAGTTTGTAGCGAAATAGATGATGATTGAGGACGAAAACGAGTGCGCGAAATTTTATAAACAGGCCTTTGGGAGTCTAGATATCATGAAAAAACGACTAAATGTATATTTTCAAAATAAAATTATTTGCTTTGTTGAACTACTAATGTATCCCCGTATGGTGGCCGTTTTGCAATTTTCCTTCTTCTTATAGTATTTATTGCCGCCCAAAGATGCGTTAAAATTAGTGTTAAAATATGGAACTTACGACGCTCATAACTTTCAAATATTGTTCTTTTTTACTTTTTTATTTCCATACAGGGCTAGATAATGATGAGACAAATTGATATCATTATTTATTTTTCAACACACTTGCTCATAAAGTGGCTCTAATTTCACCGTTATTAGGCACATAATGATACCTGTTATCAAACTGTGACTTTTTCATTGCTATTATTCACAAGTGAGTTACAGTTTTTTTTTTTAATTTATTGGTTGAGTTGCTTTGTTCTTAAAAAAAGTTTCGATACAAAAAAGATCGTGCTCAATAGTACAAATAAATTAATGTACCTATTGCTTGCTCATTTTAAGCAACTTCGTATTGAAATAGATAATTTCAACTTGTACGTGCTTAATAAATAAAACTTTCACGCAAATATAAATTTTATTTACTCTGTAATTAAGAAAAATTGAAATGCCCTATTTTGTACGTGGCTAAAACACTATCCACGAAAAGCCAAAAAATAAGAAACCTCATTCTTTTAGTCTATGGCCGATCGCCATTGTTAAATGCGCGCGCATAGGAAAACTGATTAATTTTGCCCGCCATTGTGAAAAAAAAATCACAACTCGTTTTTACTGTTGAAAATGATTTTATTGTATTATTTTCTTCACAAGTGTGTTGAAAAACGTCGTATGATACACGTGTGTATTGATGATTACCGTCCTCGGCTCTCTTAAGACCCTCAACTACGGCTCGGGTCTCAATGGCGCCTCAGCGGTAATCACCAACATTGCACACTTGTACCATAATGTACTATTGAACGTACATCGTCAAACAGTGGAGTAATCCCTAGACTACGTTTGTATGGAAGAATTATCGACTAGTGCAACCTTAATAATCGCATCGTAAGTGATCTAACCGATATTGGAGACATTATATTTTCTACTGCCAATTTCAATGCTGCAGCAATAGATTCTTCTTAAAAAGTTTACCCTGTAAACTTACCCTGTAAACTACGACAGAACCAGATAGAAGTATGTATTGACCCTGGTTCCGCTTAAATGAAAAGTTTTCATCATTTTCAGTACCTATGAAATTAATTACTAATGTTTGCCACATAACAGGACCTTACGTTACCCGTGGGTGTCGGTAATGGGTGACTAATGGATTAATTTCGTCAAAATCAGGGCCTATCCCTGATAATTTTATGTGGGAACTCTCATGGAAGTCCTCCGACAAAGGGTTAGGGACGGTAGGGTCGCGGTCGGCCAGACACTTGTGTTTCCCAAGTCAACTTTGCTGGCGAGATTGGGACCGTTAGGTAGTCATTAGCCTGTCATATGTTAAATAGGTCAGTCAAGGAGTTTTGAAATGTTTTTGATTATTATGAACTCTGTTTGTTTCATCTATACTATACATATTATTAATTAATATTATAAAGAGGAAAGACTTTTTTGTTTGTTTGTTTGTACCAAATAGGCTCCGTAACTACTGGACCGATTTAAAAAATTCTTTCACCAATAGAAAGCTACATTATTCCTGAGTGACATAGGCATATTTTTTAATCCCGAAAACGCGTCCTGTGGGGTGGTCCACGGGCGCGAACGGGAGGAAACAGCTAGTTATTTATATACAGCTTTGCTTACATACCAAAATATCTAGAGACCATGTGTAGCTATCTAGAATCTAGATATTCGTCCATACTAATCACACTTCACACTAATATAATAAAGGCGAAAGTTTGTGAGTGTGTGTATGTTTGTTACTTCTTCACGCTCAAACGGCTGGACGGATCTGGATGAAATTTGGCACAGAGATAGATCATAGTCTGGAACATCCCGGGAATAGGTGACTTTCACGCGTGCGAACCGATCGCTGGCAGAAACGAAAATAATAGTAGCTAATATTATGCGAAACATACTCTGCCTGTCTGTTTCTTTGTTACGTTTTCATGCCTAAACCGCTGAAACAATTTTGGTATTAAAAGTAGATTGGACCTTGGATAAGAACAGAATACGTTTTACCACTGAGAGGCCATTCCCTTATTTGCCAATTCTTACAAGCTGCAGGCAGAACTTAGTGGCACAAAAACGTCGTATGTATGACGTCTACGAGTGCGGTGTTTAGTGACGTTAGTGTCATTAATATTTCTATTACGTGGGAATATTTACTGAATAACAAGTCGAGAGTATCCGCATCAGTGTTCTAGTAATGTAATGATTATTATTTCGTTTATTCAATCATGTACACATTTTAAATTTACATTTTTAAATATTTCTTTATAAAAACAAATCATAAAAAAAACATTTAAAAATATCTAAAATAATGGTTGTCCGCCGGTATTGGGAACAGGGTCCAAGCTACCGGTGGTTAGGGCTCCAGAGACAGGAACCTCCTCACAATGCGAGCCGTATCGAGGAGTACTGCCTTCTGTATCAAACCCTTGATCCAACCGCCCAATGACAGCCTCGACAGACGGTCGTCGAGGCTCTTGGCCATCAGGCCGTTGGCCGTAACGACAATCGGCACAATGATCGCCGAGTCCACATTCCACATGTCGACAACCTCGTGTGCTAAGTCAAGATACTTGATTTGTTTCTCTTTCTCAGCTTTCACAAGGTTCTCGTCATGCGGGATGGTGACATCGATTATCATTGTGCGGCGCGCTAATCGGTCTATCACCACTATATCTGGCTTATTGGCAACAATAGTCCTATAAGTGTTGATAGACCGATCCCAGTACAACATGACATGGTCATTTTCGAGAGCTGGGTCGGGCACATACTTGTAATACTGTACCTCCGATTCCACTAGATTGAACTTCAAAGCAAGTTGCTGGTGAACAATCCTGGCCACTTGGTTATGCCTGTGTAAGTACTCGCCGTTAGCCAGACGAGAACAACCAGAGATAATATGTCTGATGGATTCACCAGGACGGTGGCATGCCCGACATATGTCAACCGTCCCGTCCTTCATTATATGTCTCCGGTACTTATTCGTCAGGATAACTTCGTCCATAATTGCACAGACAAAACCTTTAGTTTCCCCGAAAAGGTCGCCGAAACGTAGCCAGGATACGGACGCTGGGAAATCTACATCGGGTCCATGGAGAGCCCGATAGAAGCGCCCGTGTAGCTCCTTTCCTTGCCATACCTCTTTGCGTTCATCAGTCGATAGTATTACAGGCTTGCGCCAGTTCTCTTTAGCCATGGACAACGGGGTGAGTCCCTTGTCCACTGCGACCACATCCTACCCACTTCAGCTTTTAAAAAGTATTCTCTGAGGCTGCACACCTCGTGGTTGTGAAGAGTCTTGGCGTTTAAAAAGCCTCGACCCCCACACTTCCGCGGGATGTACAGTCTCATCACCGATGATCGTGGGTGATGCATCCGGTTTGCAGTCAGCAATGTCCGGACCCTCCTATCGAGGGCGTCGAGCTCGGTCTGAGTCCAATTGAGTATGCCGAAAGAGTACATCAAAACCGGCATGACCCAACTGTTAAAGGCGCGCACCTTATTGCCGCCCGACAAAAGGCTATTTAATACATATTTTTTTTTCTATTATTATTCTATTAATCTGATTGATTCTAGAATACGAATCGGTCGCCATTAGACTTCTATGTTCGTTGCATTCTGAGAATAGCTTCTATTTTTTACCCGACTGCCGAAGGAAGGTAATGTTTCTATCAGTCTATGTATGTATGTTTGTTCCTATGTGGCGTTCTTGGAGACCATCAAACGCGTTGGCTGATTTTGATGATTCTTACGTCAATCGATTCGTCTTAACCTTGCGAGTGTCACTGGCTACATTAAAATTGGAAAATATAAAAATGGTGGATTTTGGGCGCCATATTGTGGGGGCCCAATTGTTTTTCATCCAAACCCATCGTGTAGGGTATCAAACTAAAGAGTACTTGTATAAAAGGGGGAAATATAAAAAAGGGTTAAACTCACTGTAATGCAATTTTTTTACAGATTTTTCAAGTTAAAGTATGTAGAATTCGATAAGTTCTTAAGTAGAAGTTCTGAATACAGAAAAGGGGGTTAATTAACGTTTAAAATATAGCAAAGTTAAATGAATACCGATCAGTTTTAAACAAAAAAAGGTAATTCACAAAAGCAAAAAAACCCGACTGCTTAAGAGGCGAACTAAAAAGACGTAAACAAGAAGAAAATCATGATGTGCAGTGGGAGGATACATCTGGTTTTGGTCAGCCAACTCGTGTATTCTGACAGCATTCGCAGAAAATTAACCCCCTTTGCTGTATTCAGAATTTCTACTTAAGAACTTGTCAAATTCTACATACTTTAGCTTGAAAACCTATCAAAATTTGCATTGCAGTGAGTTTAACCATGTTTTTTTTTCATATTTCTATGGTTTAACTCAATTAGCTTCAATCGGAATTAGGGTTGCGTTTAAGGGCACAAATATGTTTAAAAAGAGCAGTGATATAATTATTTGTATAACAATCGAAAGATTTCGTTTTTGAGGCTATAGAAATTGCTTGAATAGTTTAAAATACTATTAACTAGCTGGGTAGGTAGGTAACTACTGTAAAATATAAGAAATACAGTTAAATAAATTTACATAAGCTTTCACCTCGACTTCTCTATTCCAATCCCGTAAAAGGAACCGTTCCTGCCGTTCCTAGTAAATCATACGAGTCACAACCTCACATTTTAGTCCAGCTAGGGTTGAAATGGAAAAATTATTTATGCATCCGTATGAAATATTTAACTCTACTCCGGTCAGGTGTGAATAGGGTTGTCCCTTAGATAAGTAACAGAGAGACAGTAAAAAAATTTGAGTGTTCTGTTTTTTTAGGGTCCGGGATCCTATTACTAACACTCCACTGTCCGTCTGTCTGTCACCAGGCTGTATCTCATGAACCGTGATAGCTAGACAATTAAAATTGTCACAGATGATGTATTTCTGTTGCCGCTATAACAACAAATACAAGAAACAGAATAAAATAAATATTTAAGTGGGGCTGCCATACAACAAACGTGATTTTTTTGCGGTACGGAACCCTTCGTGCGCGAGTCCGTCTCGCACTTGGCCGGTTTTATTTTATTTTCAACGCTCCGTCAAGCGCCGAAAGTTGAAAATCCAAAAATACAATATTCTTAGACATTTATTTAGGTGTCGATTGGACTAGGCAATTTTTTTTTTGGTACAAGCCACACTACTACACTAATCCCAAATTGAAAGCTAGACTCAAAAGTACCGAAAACCAGAAAAGCGCTGACTCAATGAAGACGAGTGTCCGAGAAAGAGTTCAACGGTCTTGGATTTCGCAGCAAAATTAATCAGAAAAATACATTATGTAAGAAAAGGGAGGTAAGTGAAAATGGGCACCAGTGATGTCCCTGGCTCGCATATAAGCATCCTGCCGTCCCACAGAACAAAAAAAAACGCCTACTACACTGTTATGTGTGCTGTCCATTAACGACCGGAGGATTTCTAAATGTGACCCAAACTTTTAACGACTAAATGTAAGCCAATAAACTATGGACGATAAGTTTTTATACACTTTGTATGGTTTCGCTCACGTGAAATTTTCGAAAATGCTCGAATAGTTTCGGCCTCATGCGAGCGAGGTCGAGGGTCACGCGTAGTCGTGTAGAGTTATGAAATAAAAATATTGTCTTCAGTGGGAGATTGTTTTTAATGATTTTTAGTTGATTTATAAGAACTAAGAACGTTCATTTATTGTTATAAGCTGAAAACCTATCTGTTTATCTATATCTTTTTTTGTTTTCTCTTAAAATTCTATAAAATAACACAGCCATGCTTCGTAGTCTTCAGAAACCGTGGGTTAAACTAGAAACCCAAGAAAGAAAGAAAGAAAAATGTGTTTATTGGCATTAAAAACAAAAACACCTTAACATTAAACAAAATAAATAATTAAAACTATTAATCCCAAAAGGGCCTCAGCTCAGCATAATGCCAAATGGTAATACAGGGAGTACCACCTGACGCTGATCTTCAGCTGCAGCCCACGAGTGCCATACGCTCGAAAACACCAACAAATATTTATAAAATACTGGAATTTTTGTAAAGAAAACACCCAAAATAAAATTTTGCGACTCTTAATTATAACACAACAAAAATAAAATAGGTGCATATTGTATTGCGTCATTAAAGCGGGCGCAGGTCGCTGCAAGCAACTGAAGGAACACGGGTGGGTTTTAGTCAGTAAAAGTCTGACACGCCCTCCCGCTTCACCCAGAGCTGGAGAAGTCATTGGATGATTTCCCAACCAAAAAAAATAAAAAAATTAAAAGACAATAATAAAAGTAAAAATGATAAATACGATCAATGATGAAAATTGTTTAAAATTGATAAATTAAAATATAAAAAATAATAAAAGTAACAATGATAAAAAGTACAAGTATTAATAACATTAGTAAAAGAGTTACAAATATACGATATCTGTTCTAACCATTACTTCCTACCCTTTGAAATATAATAGTTTTTATGGACCAACCGAGCGACGTCCCAAACCGTAAGCGGTGCAAGCAGGAATTCCTGTGCCTCCATTTTGTAACGGAACTTTCCCTAAAAATTAATACTCCAAGGATAAGGCTCTTATGGACCCCATCGTACTTATAAGTACTTTGAACTAATATTATGAAGAGGTAAAATACATTTTTGGTTTGTTTTTAATAACTATCTATGTTTGTACATCGGATAAAGCTAGACAACCTTGAAAAACTGTTTTTGGTGGGCAAGGTGGATGGAAAGAGCCCGCGAGGACGTTCACCTACTCACTGGTCAGACCAGATTAGAGCGATTACTGACACTCAAGGTGACCACTGCGCTGAGAAGAGCCGAAGACAGAGTGGCGTGGAAGCAGCTTGTCAGAGACTCCGTCAAAGCGTTGCAAGACACGATCTTCAGAAATTATGGCAACGAATATGAAGAATATGTTTGTAAAAGGTATCCTTTGGAAGTAGGTACCCATCCGATTACAAAATTCTTTCACATATAGTAAGCGAACTATCGCTGAATAAATCAATTCAAATCAAATCAATATAATTGATTTCAATTAAACCATTTACAGGTACTTTTAAATTGTAAGACAAAAAAATGAAGCTGGTCGCACATTCGCAAGCGTCAGTAGGTTTCTATGGAGAAGAACGTGCAAGAAACTCCACGGACACTCTACAAGTATTTGGTTATATCATTCTGGTAATAAGTGAGAACGATGTAAAAAAATGTGCACGTTAAAGCGTTTAGAGTAAAACAAACAACCCCAACATAAGTTATTGAAAACAGGCCAATACCATGCTGCACTTGTCCCGAAATGTACACTGTTCCAAATGGGCTGTGAGAGTCATGATGGCTACGAGAGCGGAACTGCGGGAAAAAGGTCATCATCATCATTTCAGCCACAAAACGTCCACAGCTGGACATAGGCCTCCCCAAGCGTCGCTACACTGGTCGGTCCTGTGCGTCTCGCATCCACCAGATTCTACAGCTTTAACCAGGTCATCGATTCACCTAGAGGGAGGCGTTCCAACGTTGCGACTCCCGGCTTGCAGTCGCCACTCCAGAACTTTTCGACCCGATCGACCATCTGTTCTGCTAGCAATGTGCCATGCCCACTCTTTACATTGGCAATTCTTCGGGCTATGTTGGTAACCTTGCTTCTCCTACGGAAAAGGGCAGTTACGAGTAAAAAGGTGAACATTTGGTGTTACTTTTTTATTCCATTTGACCATTGAGAATACTAAATTTGCCATATTATTCTTGTCATCTTTGCACCATTGTGTTTTTAAAACTACCCACTAGTTGATGCAAGTGTTATTTCTGCACTATTATTGTAATTTTATAGATGTTGTAATTTTGTTTACAATGCATATCCTCGAAAAGAGCGTTTTCCAAGCAGCCAAACTGTGCGGAAAGTGTCACTTTTTTACTAGTGCTTTTTACTTTCCTGTACTTTTTTAATTTTTAACTCCAACGTCAGCCCGCCGCATAGATATTTTATTATTTGAGAAAAGCAGGGACTGAAAGCGGTTACGGTTAAAGTTTAAGATACCTCAAAAAAATATCGGTACTGGTTTAAAATAAAGGTTGAGCTATACCGATACCTTTATAAATAAAGGTTGGGCTAAACCGTTATTTAACCTTTATACAATTTCGGTACCGAAAAACATGCGAGACGGCGCGGTGCGGGTGCGCGGGGTTGTCGGACACGTACAATTTGTTTGCTGTACCTACTCTTTTACTCAACTCTTTGTTCGTTGCCGACTATGTGCCGCGCAATATCTTTTTATTTTGTCGACCGCTGTATATACCGCGAATATTTTGAGTAATTTATATATATTCAATTAATTGTATTTCAAACATATACCATACAAATTTAATACATATTATCATTAAATATTTATTTTTATTATATAAATAAGCCTATACTGTCCCACTGCTGGACAGAGGCCGACCCCAATTACTTAAATAAATAAATTAATAAATACACATAAAGGGAGACACTAGATTTAGTTAGGAACAGTTGTCCCTACTCCCGATGTGTTTTTACCCGTCCGAAAAATTCAACTTGACACTTGTTTTAATTAATTGTTATGTCATGTACTTTAGACGGACCCGTTACTTCGTTGTCGGACTCATAGACTAATATTATATAGAGTGGACGGTGTTAGGGAGTAAACCACCTGAGGTAGGCATATACCGTCGCTGGAGCCGGACGTTTCGCTCTGCGTTGAGAATTTTCCGTATGTACTTATTGTGGGACTACCTGCATGGTGAAAAATAACATTTCCTTCATCCCCATTACTGTCCCACTGCTAGGAATGGGCATATGAAACATTTTTTTTTTCCACTCAACCCAGCGGCGGCGTAGGTTAGGGACGATATATGACACATAGTACCTAATGACATTCTGCAATTTAGCATGTCCACGTGGTGTTAGGTGTTTTGTAGTGTACGTTATCCCAACAGGAAAGTGGTTCCTAGAGTGATATGAGTGGAACATATAATTAGTGCGTAATCTGCTGTAAATGTTCGCTAAATAAAAAAATTGTGCGTTTCGTCGTTTTTCAAAAAAAACGGAAATACCGATGCCTACTGGAGTAACGCTGTTCCAGCAGGAAAATTCTAAACGAATGATCGGAGTGAGAAATATTGTGCAAGAATGTGCGCCGAAAATATAATTGGTGCGCCATCAGGTTTTCGAGATATTACATTTCCTGCTGCAGTAACGTTTTGCAGAATAATTTATCTCGAAAACCATTGTATGTGCGCCTATAGAATAAACATACACTAGTAGTTCTTGATATGTGCGTATTTGTGCTGGAATTAGATTTAAGAAAATATTCATAATTTGCAAGTAATCACGCTTTTTTAAAAAACCGAAAAAATTCGCAGTCCCTTAATGAAAAAACGTATAAGCTCGCTGAAAACTGTGTTCAGTCCATCTTGACGCTTGTATTAATCATAAAAAAATTGGTTGTCTGTAAAGTCGGTTTACGGACGATAGTTTAACGTGACAACGTCACATACATAACGATACAATTAACGTCATTGTAACGTTACGATTATATCGTTACGTTGAGCGTAACGATACATTGAGCGTAACGTTACATTGAGTCATCCTTTTTCGTACGTGCAGCCGGCGTTCATCGATTTATTAGACGTTGTCACGTCAAAAGTTTCAAAAGTATACATGCTTGCGTTATCGAATAATGTTGCTGCTGTAAATGTCGAAACTTTGACGGCAAAATATAAGAAACCGGCTCAACCCAAGATATGTAGGTGTAAACCACATCTAAGTGCGTTTAGTCAAAAATATGGTATGGCGGTACAGGGTCAGCAGATTGGGATGGCATGCGATCTTTCTTCGCATGCTATCCTTGGCAGCCTACTTGCTTTTCTTCGGCTGATCCTTCGTCGTGCGCGGACGCCGTGACGGAAGTGCTGCGTCAGGAAATGGAGTACTACATTCCGTTCTCTGACGTAGCAATGTCCAGCGTTGACCGGCCATGGTTTGGCACCGAATGTTATCGCGCCGACGCGCTTAAACATGAGGCGTACCGGCTTGGGTCGACACTCGATCGTGCAAATCGAGTGACGTGGGTCAAAAGAAGAAGGCCTTCAACAGGGCTGCCAAGATGGTGTTGAGAGGGGCTCGGTTTGACCACATTGGCCGAATAGGGACCAAACTAGCTTCTTGCCCAGCAGGTAGCAAAGCGTTTTGGTCCCTGGCTAAGTCGTTCGAGTCGAACTTCTGCCATCCCTCACTACCGCCACTGCTGAAACCCGACGGGTCGTTGGCCCACTCCGCTGAGGAGAAGGTAAATTTATTTGCCTCACTTTTTGCGGAATCTTCACGTCTGAATCCTGGTGACGCGCGAACCCCTCCTTTTCCTGATGGATGCAAGACGAGTATGTCGGACATTCGCATCGCATCCATCAAAAGGACGTCCGTAGGGTGCTGCGGAACCTCGACGTGAAAAAGGCTAGCGGCCCTGACGGAATACCAACAGTGGTTCTTAGAACCTGTGCGCCTGAACTGTCTCCGATCATGACACGCCTATTCCGCCTTACTTATGAGACTGGAAAAGTGCCGAATGCATGGAAGCAAGCTAACGGACAGCCCGTGCCCAAAAAGGGCAGTCGAGCTGACCCGGCCAACTATAGACCCATCTCAGTAACGTCCATACTATGTAAGAGTATGGAGCGTGTACTTAACACGAAGCTCCTGGCATACCTATAAACTAACGAGACCCTTAGTGACCATCAATACGGCTTTCGCCGAAATCGGTCTACTGAGGATCTTCTAGCGTATGCCATTCACCACCAATGTTGCTATCGAGAACCATGGGGAAGCGCTTGCCGTCTCCCTCGACATCTCGAAAGCTTTTGATAGAGTCTGGCATGAAAGCCTTGTTAGTAAGCGTCCTTCCGCAGACTTCCTGAGAGTTTGGTCCATTCGAATGGTTATAGATGGCTGCTCATCGGGCCAATTGGTTATTAATGCCGGTTCCCTCAGGGGTCGGTACTCTCAGCAACATTATTCCTGCTGTAGATTAACTATCTGCTAATACCCGGGACCTTTGGGTATGCAGACGACAGCACTGTTGCTGAGAGATACTTGTCCAACGCACGGGCTACCGGGCCGCAGAACCGGTCTCTTCGTGAGGCCATGGTGGATCGTTTGAACCTGTCCTTGCATGCAATCTCCGAATGGGGCGATGCCAATCTGGTCAGGTTTAATGCTGCTAAAACCCAGGCATGTCTTTTTTCCGCTAAAAAGGGCCAATTTCACCCGCCTCCAACTTTCCGTGATGTAACCGTGACAATTGAGCTTCTTGGCGTTACGTTGACATCGACTCTCAATTTTGGGCCTTACATCGAGGCAAAGGCACAGTTGGCTGCCAAAAAGTAGGGGATCCTAGCAAAGGTGAGAAGGTAGTTCACGCCGGAACAGCTCCTCAATTTGTATCAAGCGCAAGTTCGATCATTTATGGAGTACTGTTCTCATCTCTGGGACAGATCTGCCAAATACCAGCTCGACGCACTGGAGTCGATTGAAAAGCGGGCCAAGAGGCTCATCAATGATGAGGCAATGGTCAAGTCAAAGCTCCAGAGCCTTGAACACCGTTGCCGAATTGCCAGCTTGTCAGTTTTTTATCGGTTACATTTCGGGGAGTGTGCGTTGCAGTTGCTAATGCCACCTAGCCCGTATCATCATCGGACTATCAGAAGTACGGCGATGCGCCACAGTACATGGTGGACATTCCATCCATACGAACAAAACGGTTTTGGAAACACTTTTATTATGGGTACAACTAAGGAGTGGAATTCCCTGACGGAGTCTGTGTTTCCCGACAGCTACAATCTAGGAGTCTTTAAGTAGAATAGAATAGAATAGAAAATATTTATTCGACACAGACACAACACAACAGCAACAAACATGGAGTAAAAGACAAAACAGAAGTACAAAGACAGATTGCGCTGAACGTGCCCATACCGAAAGGGTTAACTCAGCATTTGCTGGGCGTCAGACACCCAGCGCTGGTTTTCAGTTGGCACCCCGCTATTAGTGATACACGGACGTGGGTAACACAATAAAATATAATAAATACATAATTTGACATGAGTGATACAATTTAAGGATGTGTAAAATGTGTAAATAAATAATGTACAATGAAATAATAGAAAAATAAGTATAGTAAGCTACAATGTGTGTGTGGGTTGTAATGAAAAAGAAAAGAAAATAATAAATAAAAAAATTATTCACAAATACCCCACCAGTACCACCTCCTATCACAAAGAACAAAATAAGTCACCAATATGGTGCATTAGCCTACTAGTAGAAAGTCACCAGCCGGACTGTTCGTGAACGCATTATCTCCATCATTAATCACCGCCAAGGCCTCCACAGCTAATGTTACTGCTTAAAAACTAAGTAGTTAATTTAAATTGCAATTGGAAAGAAGTCTACCAGGAAACAAAAAGTGAAAAAGTCACATAGTTCCCGGCGACACAGACGCAACGGGCTCACCACATGTAGCCCATCTATTATCTAGAATTGGGTATAAGTCAAGAGTGAATAGGTAATATCTAGACAAGCGTGTCTCACCGTCGACCACATCATCGCTTACCAACAGGTGAAAAAGTGGTCAAGCGCAAGCCTATTAAATATATAATATATATATATAGTGAAAGCCGACCCCAATATAGTTGGGAAAAGGCTAGGCAGATGATGATGATATAGTGAAAATATTCAGCTTGAAATATTTCGCATTAAGTAGATTTTTGAACAAAAAACTATAAGCTCTTTGCCCATGCACAATATTTCTCACTTCGATCATTCGTATAGAATTTTCCTGCTGGAACAGTGTTACTCCAGCAGGAAACGTTTTTTTTTCAAAAACGACGACACACAATTTTACACAGCAGATTACGCACTAATTATACGTTCCAATCATATCACCCTAGGAGCCACTTTCCTGTTGGCGTAACGTACACTATTTTGTAAGAGGTTACAAAAATTTACTAACTTTGTTGGTCTCAAAAAAGTAATAATAATGTAACCTAATGAAACTTCACATACTTGTAGGTACTTACGTTTGCATATATTATGCTCTATACCTTTACGAGGTAACATTTTTCATTCAACACCATTCAGATAAGAAGAACGAAAGAAAACAGAGAAACGTAAGAAAACCTTAGGCTTAGTCCGGCCACAGTCTTGTCCTTCCGATCGGAAATAAACAACAATACCGACTGAGTTATAATAACACGACAGATCGACAGACAGAGTGGCGAGGCGGTGCGTCAAAGAAAACCCCTATTTAGTAAGGTTTAGGTACCGCTACCGATACATTTATAAAGGTTATAGTACTTCTACTGAAATATACCAGTATGCATTTCCAACCTCAAAATTCCGCTACTGAAAAAAATAACGATATCAAAATATTTCGGTAACCCTTATTTAACGGTATGACGTCATACCGAAATTTAAAGGTACCTAAATTTTTGGGTAATTCAGTCCCTGGAGAAAAGTTTAAAAAAATAGTTAAGTACAGATTATCATTCATTAATTTAAGGCGTTTTTAATTACTCTAGATTTAGATTTTGATCAATAAACTAATTTTACAAATTCATTAAA
Source organism: Orthosia incerta (assembly GCA_948252205.1). NCBI lineage: Eukaryota > Metazoa > Arthropoda > Insecta > Lepidoptera > Noctuidae > Orthosia > Orthosia incerta. The sequence goes on along the minus strand of OX411755.1, from coordinate 29,084,464 downwards.
TATGTTTGGCAGAATGAATATTTTGCTCGTGCCTTTTTGCGTTACGACGCGACAGCTATTTGCACATGCGCAGTAAAAGTTAATCTGTGGATATGCTGAGCGCCCTTGAATAAGCCCGCCATTTTATTAATTTCTTGCTTGGTTCAGATATTTTTTTTTATTTCCTCGCACAATGCATAGTAAAATATTGTATGTTACACGTAAATATTGTGTGTTACGTAAGATGATTTCCGACTCGTGTCGATTTATCCACTCATCGGAAATCACCTACCTTCCGCACTTGTAGCATGAATAACTATTTTGCATGCTGTGTCTATCGCATCATATTGTATACTATGCTTGTATCATATTGCTTGTATTATTAGAATAAACAGTGTAACAAATTGTAGATAGGCCAATAAATAAATAAATAAATGAACGATTGTTTCAACCCACACCGGCGACTTTCTGGAATAAATTATAAGTTTTTAAATCGATTTTAGAGATACTATAATTGTCAGGAGAAAGGCTGTGTGTGCCTGGGGAAATCTAGAATTCTAGATAGGTAGAATTTTAGCTGTTTCCTAGGAACTGTAGTGATACAGAATTCGAGCATAGAGTAATCGATAATTCTTCCATACAAACGTATTCTAGGGATTACTCCACTGTTTGACGATGTACGTTCAAAATAAAAAATGATATCAATTTGTCTCATCATTATCTAGCCCTGTAAGGAAGCAAAAAAGTAAAAAAGAAAAAATATTTGAAAGTTATGAGCGTCGAAAGTTCCATATTTCAACACTAATTTTAACGCATCTTTGGGCGGTAATAAATACCATAAGAAGAAGGAAAATTGCAAAACGCCCACCATACAGGGATAGATTAGTAGTTTAACAATGCAAATAATATTATTTTGAAAATATACACATAGTCGTTTTTTCATGAAATCTAGACTCCCAAAGGTCTGTTTATAAAATTTCGCGCGCTCGTTTTCGTCCTAAATCATCATCCATTTCGCTACAAACTTGCAAAAGTGCTAATTCCTACGCGAACTAGCTTCTTACTGCTCATCACAGCATCTATCTCTTTCGCACTAGTTGTCGGATGAGATAGCAGGCATTTTAACCCTGCGCACAAAATAGTTCGTGCCGTTGACTAGTGTAACCTTAACACATACATTTGTTTTAACAGGTAAGACCCAAGCTAACAAAAGTAGTTATAAATTGCTAATAGTACAGTCCCAAGTAACGGGTCATATTATTGGATCTACCTAACTGGAATTTCTCAGTAGCAAACTGGAATCTGGACTTGCACCCGGTTGATGGCAATAGGCTCATCCCTTTTACATGGGACTTAAAAGTAAATCGCGAAATGAGGGTGTTCTATAGGTGCACCCCCGCCCCGCCCCAGTCTTCGAGGAATACAGTCGTGTTATTAAGTATGTATGCAGTTATAAATACAGTCGTGTCAGTGGTGTCTCATGCCATACAAAGAAACCGTGCTGACGTACTGTACTCATTATACTGATTATTTTTTGTATATCGATCGCGTTCGGTTCCGTTCCACGGATATAGATGGTGGAACGGAACCGAACGCGAACGATTTACAAAAAATAGTCGGTATAATCAGATGAAAAACGCTAGTTACGTCGGCACGGTTTCTTTGTATGGGATAAGGGGGGTGACCATAAGCTCTTAGAGCGGTATCAATTTGATATCGAGTAAGTGACAGATGTATACAAATCATATACATCTGTCCTTTATTCGATCTCAAATTGATACCGCTCTAAGAGCTTATGGTCACCCCCAAGGCATCTGTATGCTAGTATTGTATTATCTGTGGTCGTGTTATTAAGTATGTATGGAGTTATAAATTAAAATTTAGATTTTTCAATCGTCGTCGTCGAGTTCTAAATAAGTTAAAATAGTTGTAAGATACTTACGTGTCAGTTACGAGGGGCGTCCTAAAAGTTCCCGAATTATAGGTACATCTTCTGAAAAAATTCCTTTGTATAATATTTTCGTTAACACCGTTATAAATAATCTTCGAGAAACATGTCCCAGAATTATCAGACCAACTTTGTATGTAGTTCCTGCAATGTTGAAAACATAGATTTTCACTTATTTCTCAGAACTATTCTATCATTAATTATTTTGACCCTAACACTAATGAACGTCGCTAAGTAACATTTGTTGTAAAAGGGATTTACTTCATCAGGAAAATCTACTTTTCTTTTCCTTAAGAATAATAGGATAGTTAGGGAGAACCTCAGTTGATTTATTATTAGTTTCTTTATAATTGTTTGTGTACTTAACAGCTGGGCTGTTGCTAGGGCCAAGGAGCAGGTTCTCAATTCGACGGTATGTTTCTTTGTATGTTTGTTACGGGATTATTCCGCCAATTCTGAAATGATTTTGATAATCCTTTTATTATTTGAAAGAATATGTTCCCGAATCGGTCCCATTTCAATTTTGTAAAGTTATGATGAAGAAGTTCGAAGATATACAACAGAACCAATAAATGCCGGCAAATCTCGCGGGATGACTGCAGTCATCTGTCTTTTTAACAAAAGTATGTTTTTTCAGCGATTTGGTATGCAGCATGTAAGAAAACCTATTTTTAACCGACTTTCGAAAAAGGAGGAGGTTCTATGTTCGACTTCTTGTATGTTTTTGTATGTATGTTCACCGATATCTCCGTCAATTGTGGACCGATTTTGAAAATTCTTTTTGTTTGAAAGAGTATGTTCCGAAATTGGTCCCATTTTAATTTGGTGAAGATCTGATGAAGAACTTTGAAGATATACAACAGAACTCTTCAATAAATAACGGCAAATCTCTCGGGACTGCTGAAATCGCATGTCTATTTATTGTTTATATACCGTTTCATAACATAACATCACGCCAGTATGCTCTTAAGGGGTAAGCAGATCTCTCATTTGATCGGTTTTGTTCAAGTTTCATGATATTCGGGTAATCTATTCTGGCGTTATAGGAAACTCGTTATAGCCCGATACACAATCGGGCTATGTCGGTAACCTTGCTTATCCTACGGCAAAGGGCAGTTACGAGTAAAAAGGTGAACATTTGGTTTTACTTTTTTATTCCATTTGACCATTAGCTACTCATGAAGAATCAGTTGCAAAAAAAACTCGACAAAACCTTCTACTTTTTTTTTGTTTTTAAGTTGGTCAGGTCGAAAATTCTCAAAAATTCATAACTCGAAAACTATGAAAAGTTGCGGACATACATGGGTGTGATTCGGATATCCCACGATACGAGAGAACAAATATTTTTTTTTGTCTTCAATGTTCAGCACCTAGTAACCTAAGTAGGATAAATAGGTTATATAATAATAGGGGAGCTATGTATTGTAGTGTTAGTACTACAAGTAACAAACAGAACATAAAGACCTTTTCAACAATATAAAGGCCCCCACTCACTGTCATCGCATAGTGCGCGGGGAAGCGCGCCCCACTTGCATCATCGCATCGCTGCGTGTATCGCTACCATCTAGACCACCTGTCAACTGCAGAGGACAAGCGGCAGCGACAAGCCTGAATAAGTGGGGGGGAGGGGGGAAGCGGTATTGACAGGCTTCAAGTGGGTCGTGGTAACGGGCCTTTGTGACGGGGAAAACTGGAGTAACAATGTTATGGGTTCTATTGTCTGGATTTTATGTTGGTAAATGTAAAGTGGGGCGGTTTATAAATGTGTTTCCTTAGAAGATAAATTTTCAGACAAATGGATACCAACAGCCTAACTGTGCAAGTGAATTCGGCCGGGCAAAGGGTATGACTCCATGAAATCAAATTGTTTATCTGCTAAATACATCTGTTTGAACCTACCTGTATTAAGCAAATAAACAATTTGATTTGATTTGCAAGAGTATGATAAATTCCCTTTAAATAATTAGGTATAGCCTAAAATTATTGGACTCTTTCAAAAAGAGTATCTTCACTAATGAAAGCGTCTAATAATTTTTACAATACTTAATCATTTCAAAGGGAATTCGTCATACTCTTTTATGGAGTCATACCCTTTGCCCTGCCGAATTCACTTACGCAATTAGGCTGCATGTTTACTATGCACCCACAATACCATCAGGAGAAACCGAACGTATCCTTTTCCTGCTGATATCATAAATGTGAAAGTGGCTTGTAGATGTTTGGCTATTGTTTGAGTGTTACTCAATTACGCCTCGTCGGATGAATGAATTTTGATGAAATCAAGGACACTGGACTAGGACTTTTTTTTGTTTGTTATTTATATATTCTATTTTATTGTATTATTTAAGTATTTTCCGTTTCCGTAAGTGGCATCAACAGTTGGTCTTATCAGAATATCAGCGCACCGTTATTTAATTTTTTTTGGATATCGCTGCACATGCTGAGATAGGAGCCTTTTTGGTCTCGCACGGGGTTTTTATTTTTAATTTTGTTTAATTTTAAGCTGATTTCTCGTGTCTCCTGTGCGGGTCACAAATAAATACTTTTTCTTTCTTTCTTTCTTTCTTACATAGCACCTACAATTTACGACTTTCATGCAAGCAACATCGCTGGCAAAGGCTAGTTAAGAAATACATGGGACTTTTATCATAGCACCAAAGTCTCCGTTTTCCGATCTACTAAATGCCTGCTCGTAGCTCAAATAACTAATTTCATGAAGCAAATATTCCATAATGGCAAGCTCCAAATTAGTTACAACGGAGTTACTTGAGCCAAATCTAGTAAATAACGATGTTTGATTACTTGACGATTTCCTTAATCGTATTTCTAGAACACGCTAATAATAATTCAATAAGCTAAAATTAGCTGTTTTACGTAGAATTAGTTCCAATAACTAATTTAATATCTCTTACTAGAGAATCAGTGGGGTTCCCCCACTGATTCTCTAGTCAAATACGTGTTTGTAATCTGTATTTTCACATTTTAATTCGAAATTAATGTAAGTATTTGTAAGTAAAGAATAGAATAGAAATACTCTTTATTGCCTGCCTAGCCTTTTCCCAACTATTTTGGGGTTGGCTTCCAGTCTTACCGGATTCAGCTAAGTACCAGTGTTTTACATGGAGCGACTGCCTTTCTGACCTCCACAACCCAGTAACTGAGTAACACGATACCTCTTGGCTAGACTAGTGTCAGATCTCAAGCTTCTGACTACCCGTAACGACTGTCAAAGATCTTCAAATGACAGCCGGGACCAACGGCTTAACGTGCTTTCCGAGGCACCGAGGAAACTCGGTATGTTGAAATGGTCACCCATCCACGGACCGACCTCGTCAAGTGTTGCTTAACCTTGATGATCGACCCGTGCGGCTGTTATTATTTAGCCACGAAGAAATACTCTTTATTCCATATAAGTTACAGAAACTATAGACGAAGAAAACATTACACTGGGTGACACAATGGGCGGCCTTATCGCTAAAATTAAAGTATCTGGCATATTATAATTTAACTAACTTCTGTCAGCGTCTTTGCCCGCGTTGGAAATTATACCAAAGGAATATACTCACGGAATAAAAAAACAATCAAAAGTATCCAGAAAATGAGCAACTGAGAAAATACTTTATTTTTGAAAAATGTCTCGGATGTCTTCACATCTCAATTTGAGGAAGAAGAGCACGCAGATCTCATAAGTATGAAAAGTATTTTGCATATTTCTGAAACTTCTGAAGTCCTCACTCTAAAACTTACGTAATCCCGAGCTTTTCTGTTTGACGTGAAGAGAGCACACTTTGTAAGACTCGAAGTATATTAGGTACATGAAAATGAGGAAGAATATTGAATAATGTACGAATGTGACAAGTTGGTTAAAGTTATGGGCCTTTTTCTTATTACTTTTTGCATATATTTAATAAAAGTATATAAGATTATATCACGAATTCGCTAACGTATTTATGGCAAATGTTGTACAACTGCAAATAATATTTTTGCATATTGATTTGACAACAATTAACAATAATTATTAGAACCTGCTGTAAATATCTTTATCTGAACAATTACCACGATCAATTAAAAGCTGAAATAATCATAATTAAAAATCTTAACAAACAGACTTTAGTGATCACAGATTTTGTTAAATATGTACCTATCATTTCAATCCATACTAATCAAAAACATTACATTACACGCGATTAAGGAGACCGTGAAATATTTCCTGATAACCAAAAATAGGTATTCCTTTATCTGTACCTACCAAAAAACGATTCACAAATACATGTCAAACAAAACATCAATCAAACGCCAATATAAAACAATATAAAGCCCAAACAGAAACACATTACCGAGACAAAGAATCCGTCGTCCACATATGAGAACCACTAAACGGCTATCAGTGCCTATCAGGTGACCCATTTCGCATCATTTTACCCATAAGAGCCCACAATGGAGCCGAAGTCCCTAACAAAGGTACATGGGACAATGGACTTCCTCAGTGATACTTCACTGGCAGACTAAGTACCTGGTAGTTTCCGTTCAAGGGTTTGCGAAGGCATTATCTGCTTCGAGAGACGGGTATGTGGGTAGTTTGAGCTAGACAGCTTTTGAACGTTGTACCTAGTGCGTGTCAGTTCATTTGACTAGACATTATCCAACTAGGTTTGTTTATGGAGGGCTTATAGTTATTAATAGATTATAGAATATGTTTTATTGTTAAGTGCGAATCGGACTCGCGCACGAAGGGTTCCGTGCCAATATCGCAAAAAGCGGCAAAAATATCAAGTTTGTTGTATTGGAGTTTAAAGATTTATTTTATTCGGTTTTTAGTATTTGTTGTTATATCGGCAACAGAATTACATCATCTGTTAAAATTTCAACTGTCTAGCTAACACGGTTCATGAGACGGATACAGACTGAGACGGATCGTGGAGTCTTAGTAATAGGGTCCCGTTTTTACCCTTTGGATAACAACCCTAAAAAGTGAATTTTGCAGTCCAATTAAAGTTAAGAAATTGAATTAAATTCAATCCAAATAAATAAAATACTTTAGAACCATTGCAATTTTTTTATTTTCCCTTATTTTTACTAACTAAGACACGCAGCTACTAAAACACAAAAAGTAGTTGAACATATTGAAACGTTCAACCTAAAATTTATTAATCACCTACCTCTACTCCAGAGGATATACGATTTTTTTTTTGCACAGATTCCTAAGAGTCAACTTTCTTTTTTAGACTAACAATATTTTATTTACTACCAGGCAAGTAATCCCATAGAAATCTACCAAAACAAGATAAACAAAATAATCCTCGTGACAATCACATTACCCCTAATTGAGCACCAGGTCACTTGCGCCTTTCATTAGATCCTCGGGGTAAATCGACTGTGGCACGGTTCGCTTGATAATCTAGTGAACACATACAAGACAACACCCCCGTAATGTGTTTCCTTTTGAATGTACGGGTACATTATGAATGATGTATGGTGCGAATATGAGTATGTTCTGGGTACGATTCCTTAATATAGAGGTGTGAAGCTGTGAATATAACCACAAGACTGGATATTATGAGCTGATTGCGCCCAGTTTCATTGGTGGAGTTTGTTGGCAGCTGTGGCAAAATTAATCATCATCATCATCATCATCATTTCAGCCGAAAGACGTCCACTGCTGGACATAGGCCTCCCCCAGGCGTCGCCACATTGACCGATCCCGTGCGTCTCGCATCCAGCGCCTGCCCGCAACCTTAACCAGGTCATCGGTCCACCTGGTGGGAGGCCTTCCAACGTCGTCTTCCGGTTCGCGGTCGCCATTCCAGAACTTTTCGACCCCATCGGCCATCCGTTCTTCGAGCAATGTGCCCTGCCCACTGCCACTTTAGTTTGGCAATTATTCGGGCTATGTCGGTAACCCTGGTTCTCTTGCGGATCTCCACATTTCTGATTCGATCACGCAGGGAAACTCCGAGCATAGCCCTCTCCATTGCCCTTTGAGTGACTGCAAGCTTCCTGATAAGGCCCATTGTAAGCGACCACGTCTCAGAGCCATATGTCATCACTGGCAACACACACTGGTCATAGACTTTCGTCTTGAGACACTGTGGTAAGTTGGACGAGAAGATACCGCGCAACTGCCCGAACGCTGCCCAGCCGAGTCGGATTCGACGGTTGACCTCTTTCTCGAAATTGGCCCTACCCAATTGGATCGTTTGGCCCAGGTAGACATAATCGTCCACAACTTCGAGTGTAGAGTCCCCGACCTTGATAGTGGGTGCAACATGGCCATTCAACATCACCTTGGTTTTTTCCATGTTCATCTTAAGACCCACTTTTTCGGAAGCTCTACTGAGGTCATCGAGCATCACACTGAGGTCCTCCATGGTCTCAGCCATGACCACTATATCGTCGGCAAACCGAAGGTGAGTGATGTACTCGCCATTAACGTTGATGCCAAGCCCTCTCCAATTCAGAACCTTGAAGACATCCTCCAGCGCAGCAGTGAACAGTTTCGGAGAAATGACGTCTCCCTGTCTCACGCCGCGCTGGAGAAGAATTGGTTTCGAGATCTGATCCTGAAGACGGACTGACATAGTGGCGTTCTTGTACAAACACTTCAACACTTCAATGTACCGGTAGTCGATCTGGCACCGTTGGAGAGACTGCAGTACAGACCAAGTCTCGATCGAATCGAAGGCTTTCTCGTAGTCCACAAACGCTAAACAGAGAGGCAGGTTATACTCTTCGGTCTTCTGTATAACCTGCCGCAGCGTATGTATGTGGTCTACGGTGCTAAAGCCTTTTCGGAATCCGGCTTGTTCGGGAGGCTGGAAATCGTCAAACCTGCGCGCGAGACGATTCGTGATGACTCTTGAAAACAACTTGTAGACATGGCTAAGAAGTGAGACGGGCCTATAGTTCTTCAGCCGGGCATTGTCGCCCTTCTTGAAGAAGAGTACCACCACACCCCTGCACCATGCCTGTGGCGTTTTGCCCTCGAGTAAGACGGAATCAAACAGCTTCTGAAGGGCCTTAAGGACCGGTTTTCCACCCGCCTTCAGGAGTTCAGCCGTGATTCCGTCATCACCCGGCGCCTTGTTGTTTTTAAGCTGTTTCAGAGCCATCCTAATCTCGTACAGGCTGACGTCCGGAATATCTTCGGTATAGTGTCGGGTCAATCTAGCTCTTGGGTCGTTTGCTAGATTCGCAACGGGCTTGCTGATTGATGTGTACAACTGCCCATAGAATCTCTCGATCTCCCTCAGAAGCTCTGGTTTGGCGGATACGATCCTGCCATCATCGGTCTTCAGTTTCGTGAGCTGGCTTTGCCCAATAGCCAGATCCCTTGAAAAAACCTTGGAGCCTTTATTTCGCTCAATCGCCTCTTTAATACGCTCGGTATTAAAGCGGCGCAAAATTAATGTTAAAATTATTTATTTATTTATCTATTTATCTAGACTTCATGCACAAAAGGTACAAAGGCGGACTTAATGCCTTAGGCATTCTCTACCAGTCAACCAAGGGTGGTGAAGAGATAACATGGCAGGTGCATTGTTTAAACAATTAATAAAGAAAAAAGTTGTTATTAACATACTTAAATAGGTAAAATTCACGTACAAAATATAATATAATATATACTTATATAGAATATATATTATATTTAAAATTATGTTTATATTCATGGCAGGCAACACTGATTGGTCTCGCTCAGTGTATGAATGTTAAAACCCATCTATGTATCCGAATGAAAGACTTGTATCTTGGTCATGAATAATAATTAATTTAAAATAAAAACGCTCTTTGTGTCACTCTTCCTCATTTATTAGGGTTCCGTACCCAAAGGGTTAAAACGGGACCCTATTATTAAGACCCCGCGGTCCGTCTGTCTGTCTGTCTGTCCGTCTGTCACCAGACTGTATCTCATGAACCGTGATAGTTAGACAGTTGAAATTTTCACAGATGATGTATTTCTGTTACAAACACTAAAAACAGAATAAAATATATATTTAAATGGGGCTCCCATACAACAAACGTGATTATTTTGTGGTTTTCTGCGGTAATGGTACGGAACCCCTCGTGCGCGAGTGCGACTCGCCCTTGACTGGCTTTTTATTCGCATTGTATCATTCCTTTGTCGTTTGTTCGATTCATTCTTCTTACAATGGAATTAAAGAACAGGTCACGAATTAAGTATTCCTTTATTTAACAGTCTACCTGACCTTTCCAGTAATCCATTTGGTAATCCACTGCTTAACAGAGTTCGCCCTGTGAAGGTATTTTTCCTAACAAAACTACAACAAAGCTAAAGTGAACTCCACTAGAACTATACAAATAAAAAAAGAATCAGAGAAGTCAGAGGCCGGTTCCACAAAAAACCCAGACGCTAGTATTTATTACATGACACAACCAAATTCAATATGTTCGTTTTTCTCCGAACTTTTCCTATTTGTAAGAAAACATCGTAAGGAGCCAAAAAGTTTGTATCTTTTCAATGGTGGCAACGCCCTCGTCGGCGAGTATTGTCCTAACCTGAAGGTCAAGGAATTTTGTAAGAAAAATAGAAGCTTCAGCTTATAGGAGGTCGTAATCATATTATGGAGGCCAACAGGACAATACGATTTGTATTTGCAGCTACATCAAATCATGGTTGAACAAAATTATGAAAAAGGATACTCGTGTTTTTCACTTAAGACGTCGACTAGCGCCAACGACCTTGAGGGAACAAAACGCGCACTCGTTTCACACCCGCGCGACCAAAAATTTAGTGGTTTTTTGTACTTTCCTTATTATTCTATGACTTAAAAAAAAAGCCTCGGATCTAAATGTAGATAATTGAATTTTCTTTGAGATGGTGTCGATTTCATTAAAATGCGCCCAGTGATTTTGGTGTGATTGTCGTGTTTTTGTCCGTTTTAGACATAACTTTACAAATTTACACTATGTTATACGAATAAAACTCAAATTTGTCTCAGATAAAATTATTAAGAAAATGATCTAATGTAACATATATATTTTCCAATAAAAATACGACTAGCCGTTTAGACGTGATTCTCATTTTAAAATCACCTACTCAAGGGTATCTGCGCCTTAAGGACCAACGTAGAAAAAAATAATGATAAACACCAACATAATTCACCTACCTTAAAGTTTTTCATTAGTAGAAAATGCCTAGGGCACTAAAGTAGGGCATAAAGTGGCCTGAGGTGTTGCAGAAAGTTTTAATAAATAAACAGATTTTTATTAATGCTATATCCTGGAAAATCCAGCCGAGAGTGGTCGCGTTTCGAAACGTAATTAAATTGCATTGCGGTATTCATTAATGGAGCAGTGGTGGCCCAGTGGTATCGGCCGCGACTTACAAGTTGTAGGTCGTGGGTTCAAACCCAGGCAGGCGCTTTACTTTGTGTAAATTATTTCATCACCACTGCTCTCAAAACGGTGAAGGAAAACATCGTGAGGAAACCGGCATGTCCTAGAACCAAAAATTCGAAGACGTGTGACATCCGCCAACCCGCACTGGGCCCGCGTGGTGGATTACGGCCCATTCCCTCTCACTGAGAGGAGGCCTGTGTCCCAGCAGTGGGCACATTAATAGGCTGATGATGTGATGTGATGTGATTCATTAATGATAATACACTGGAGATGGTTGACCGCATTGTAGCTTGGGCTAAATGTATTATTAGAAAATAGTTCCCTAACGTGGTTTGCGGTAGGAGTTGATTGGTAGAAATCGTCACGTCACGAAAAAACGTTATTTGCCCGTTCTCGAGACATTCGGTTTCATTCGGCGTAGTTCGGATATTGTCAAGCGCTGGCTGCCATACTTCTTTACATCAAGACTAATATAACGCCAGCGACCGTAACTTTCCTTATTATTCTATGACATTAAAAAAATAAAAAAATGTGATCAAAATGTTGATAGTTAAATTGTCTTTGACATGGTGTGTCGATTTCATTAAAATACGCCCCGCGGTTTTGGTGCGATTTTCGTGTTTTTGTCCGTTTTAGGCATAACTTTACAAAGTAGTTACACCATGTTATACCGATAAAATTCAAAATTTTCTTAGATCAAATTATTAAGAAAATGGTCCGATGTAACATGTATTTTTTTCATAAAATTCCGACGAGCCGTTTAGACGTGATTCTCATTTTAAAATCAGCTACTCAGGGGTATCTGCGCCTTAAGTGTGAATTTTGTCCATTTCAAATTACATTCGGAGTTGAAGAAAAGGCGTTGTTAAACTACCTAACTAAAATTAAGTACCCCCACTTACAAATACAACCCCAAACACCCTAGAACTAGCAAATATAGCAACAGACTCGCACTTACTGACACCCATTCTCAAAGCCCCATCATCTTAAAGGTCAGTGCCACTAACGACTGCTCCTATAAACACCAGGTCATTATAAAGTCCAAGATTCTCTCTGAAGAGGCCTTTAGACTCATCCCTCACACCACGCACCCTCGACCTTGCACACTTACTCGTAACGACGACCCAAAGTGGACCCTGTAGCCTTCACCTAAAGTGCTCTTTACCTTACAACTCAAGTTGTTTGTTACTTGAGAGGAATTTGAATTTTTGTGAGGTAGCTTCTACCGTGAAATGTGATATTAAATTTGGGAAAAGACTTTCAGAGGCTTCACGAAATGCAGATTTAATATCAGGAAGTTTTGTCAGATGAATTTTGTTATGAGATTTTATTTAAGCTGTTTATAAAATCTTGTAGGTTTTCTTTTTGCTTACAGATTCGTGTGGTTGGAAAATGTTTCAAAATGAAATCGTATTAACCGACTTCAAAAAAAAGGAGGAGGTTCTTAATTCGTCAGAATCTTTTTTTTTTTGTTTATTCACCGATTACTCAAAGAAGCCTGGACCGATTTGGATAATTCTTCTTTTTTTTGAAAGGGTGGTCCCATGGTCATCAGATCAAGATGATGATGGGATCCTCGAGAAATCGAGGGCACTCCTCAAATGTTATAGGCATACACATAGCGATTTTGGTATTTTCATCAACAATGCAATCATTTGCTCTCAGAAAGTATCATTTGGTGAAGTGGATCTGATGAAGAAGATCATAGATGACCACTGGAACTCTTTACTGCTAAGTATGTCATTATGGGTATAAGGTGATAAACCGATTATGATAAAGCATATACCTATAAATAAATGGTACTGATGAAAAGGTGCCATCGAATTGATCTGATGATGAAGCCGGAAGGTAGACACTGAAACTCCGAAATAAAACAATGTACTCTAGTCGTGTTTGGACTTATTGGAATCGTCATGAGATTTACTCTGGCTTTATATTTTTTTGTCATCTACCCTATTATACATTCATTATGTACTTGTAATGGATTATATTTATTTAAGTATTAACAGCTTTTTTTTTTGGGCTAGGAAATCATCCAATGACTTCTCCCCCACTCTGGGTGAAGCAGCTGAAGCTGTAAGTAATATTTAAGTTACTCTGACATTTTAACTTGTTTCTATTATAACTGTGTAACCATCTGGAGAATAAACGATTTCTATTTCTTATTTGTATGAAAGGACCAGCCACAAAGAACGACCTTTCATTTCAGAAGAATAATGTTCTTTTGAGCTAAACACCAACAGACTACCTCCCAGACAGCAGACTTTCCAAGCATATTGATACCACAATACCACACCAAAAACTCCAATAACGAAAACAAACAAAAAAACACACTGTATCAAAGTAAAATCAAAGTCCAATCCATCTTGTCACGTCCTCCCAACTTTATTGCGAATATTCCGTACGTTACAGGTAGGGTTGTCAACTGTAACTCTAATAGGAGTATTGTACTCAGCGTACTCTATAAAAAGCGTATATAGTTTTACCATAATTTATGTATTGGCGTCAGATTCTGTGACAGTAAACACTTGCTCATTTATTATTTATTTGAATTGGAAAAACTCCTGTCATTCGGACAAATGCAAATCGATAGGCGGCGAAAAACAGGGCTTCATTGAAACTTATGTCCAGCAATAGTACGTCTACAAGGAGGAGCTCGTGGCTAAATAATAACAGCTGCACGGGTTGATCTTCAGGGTTAAGCAACGCTTGACGAGGTCGGTCCGTGGATGGGTGACCATTTCAACATACCGAGTTTCATCCGTGCCTCGCAAAGCACGTTAAGCCGTTGGTCCCGGCTGTCATTTATAGATCTTTGACAGTCGTTACGAGTAGTCAGAAGCTTGAGATCTGACACCAGTCTTGCCAAGGTGTACCGTGTTACCCAGTTACTGGGTTGTGGAGGTCAGATAGGCAGTCGCTCCATGTAAAAAACTGGTACTTAGCTGAATCCGGTTAGACTGGAAGCCGAACCCGTCTACGTCTACAATTATTTTCAAAACAACGAAAAAAGCTAAATGTTTCACAAAATGTTTAGTTTTAAACATGACAATAAAATGTAGGTTATAAATTATAAATCTCTAGGATTATTAACATTTATTATATACAACAGAATACTAAACTAAAATTATAGACTAATCAATAAATATAGTCTGTACTCTTCATTTATTTTCTCTCTCTAAGATCAGATTAATACTTAGGTACATATTACACTATTTCTTTAAAACAAAATGTTGGTAACCCTCTAGGTACCGTCGCCATTTTGTTACGAGAAGATGTAGAACGCGTCAGCTGTTTATCATGCCACGTTCTGCCGAAATTACTTTACGTACTGTTTGTGGCGAAAACAGTCGCGTACTATACAAGTAGGATTTTCGGTAAACAGTTTTTTATAAAGAAGATTATGGAATAAGAGATATTTTTTTTTGTCTGAAATATTTGTTTGTTACTTGATATATAATATAACTCAACATAAAAATTATAGCCAGCCAGTCCAGGGGGGTGACCATAAATAAGCTCTTAGAGTAAGGTTATTTTGAGTATGTGTAAGTACATCTGTCCGTTACACACACTCAAAATAACCTTACTCTACAAGCTTATGGTCAACCCCTTGTTTTCATGCAATAAAATGTGGTTTTCAGAAACCTAAGTTCTGTCTGACAAGTTATTTAAAAACATTGGCGTTTCGTTCCTCATGGAACTTCACATTAAAATTTGCAACATCTTCTTCTTCTACTTTCGTGTCGATCAACTCAAACTATACAACCATTCAGATTTTGTCCGACCAGTATGCAGCCACTCGGACAGCTCTATCATTTGCCACGTTCAAATCTGCTGGGTGCATGAAAGGAGCCTCCCCGAGTGGCGACAAATATATCGAATAACGATTCCAAACGCCCGGTGCACCATGTACAGCTAGCACCCGGTAACGCAGGGTCTAGCTGACTAATCCTTTCAACACGATGACTCAAACTTAATTTGCAACGTAAGAAGAAATTACTTTTATAATCTCATCATAATTCGTTCCTATCCCATACAGGGTTTGTAGGTGTATAATTCTTTTTAACAAATCAACTTATTGATTACCACGCTTACTTTTCATTTTGGTCCTATATCTTTTCGCCCATCTCTTAGCCAGCCTTATATTAAATCATTACAACTCACAAACAACCTAGTAATCATATTACCATTCTGGGGCAGATTTGCGAACACCCTCGAACCTGCGAGTGACCCTAATCACACAATAATGGGTGCGAACAACGCTTTATGCGAGTTCAACGGTACCTACACTGCTTGGGCAAACCCCTTTGGGAATGACTGAGTTAATGCTTGTAGCCGACACTGATTTTATTATTTGCTGAAAGGGCTTGGAGGAAGTGAAAGGCCAAAGAAACATTTTAGGCGCAGATACGCCTGAGTAGCTGACTTTAAAATGAGAATCACGTCTAAACGGCTCGTCGTAATTTTTTGGAAAAAATATACGTTACATTAGACCATTTTCTTAATAATTTTATGTAAAAAAATTAGTTCTGTTCGTATAACATAGTGTAAATAAATTTTAAAGTTATGCCTAAAACCGACAAAAACAAGACAATCGCACCAAAACCGCTGCGCGTATTTTAATGAAATTGACTCCATCTCAAAGACAATTTAATTATCTACATTTTGATCTTTTTTTAAAGTCATAGAATAATAAGGCAAGTACAAAAATCTACTAAATTTTGGGTTGTGCGGGTGTGAAACGAGTGCGTGTTTTGTTCCCTCAAGTTCGTTGGCGTTAGTCGTCGTCTTAAGGTTACACTAGTCGAAAAAATTTCCATACAAACGTAGTCTAGGGATTATTCCACTGTTTGACGATGTACGTTCAAAATAAAAAGTGTTATCAATTTGTCTCATCATTATCTAGCCCTGTATAGAAGCGAAAAAGTAAAAAATTAAAATATTTGAAAGTTATGAGCGTCGAAAGCGCCACTTCTTACTGCTCATCAGAGCATCTATGTCTTTCGCACGAGTTGTCGGATGAGATAGCAGGAATTTTAACCCCGCGCAAAAAATAGTTCGTGCCGTCGACTAGTGTACCCTTAAGTACCACATTCTATGCTAAAGAAAAGGGAAGTGAATCCTAGCGTGGCGGCTAAAAGTAGAGAATGCAAGAATAAAAATATTTATCGGAAGAAATATCATTAGTCAAGGACAAGGCGATTACTCAAGCACGAACGTACCATATGCAAACGTGACATAATAAATTCATGGTAGACTCTTCAAATTACCGGCCGACAGGCGTTTGGAACGCGCACTGACAGGTCCGAAGCAAAAAAAAATCATCAAGGAGCGAGGATCGGTGTTGCCGGTGATTTGAATGCATCTATGTCATCCTTGTCTATGGCCACGCCGCGGTTAATACAGCCTTTGTAACATATTAAGGCAGTGAGCAAAACTTGGATAGATATTAAGAGAGGTAAAGAAAATAGAACAAAAAGAACTTAACCAATGTATTCCACAACCAATAAGTACCTAAGTAGCTAGTCTCATTCTGCCATTTCCCTCTTTATTTAATTTCCGATGTCAGACGACAGCTAGCAAGGAATTTCCAAGTGTAACTGAAATGGAATGAACCCGCCTCCCGAGTCCCGCCGCCTCGCGTATGAATTATTTCACGTCTTATTAAACTTTCAAATTTTCCGGTACGACTCTCGAGTGCCTCGGAACATAAGCTGTGAAACTAGTTTCACTCCAATGTTGGCATAATATGATTCAAAAGCAGTTTCAGTAACTGAAGATGATGAATCTACAATTATCAGAAAATTTTTTAGCCGGTCGATTCTGTAGACGTCTCACCGTGATGACTTACGTGATGTGAGCGATCATTTCAACTGATGCTAGGGATTGAAACTCGAGTTACCGCGGCCCTGGCTCAAGCAACTGAAGGAACACGGGTGGGTTTTAGTTAGTAAAAGTCTGACACGCCCTTCCGCTTCACCCTGAGCGGGAGAAGTCATTGGATGATTTCCCACACAAAAAAAAAAAAGGGATTGAAACTCACTTCAAGCTCACTTCGAGATAACTTCACCTAAGTACGGTGACATTTATACATAATAAATAGCACTACTGATCTAGATTCCACCGGCGGCTAGGCCCGCGTGAAAGTTGGGAAATTATCACAAGAGAACTTACTCCAGGGATAAAAAGTATCTTATGTCCTTCTCGACGGTCCATTCTATATCTTTACCTAAATTCATCAAAATTGGCTCGGCGGTTTAGGCGAAGTTACTTTCGAAGCGAGAGTTACTTTCGCATTCATAATATAATTTTTGGTATGGATTAGATAGTTATCATAGTGAATTGTTATTAATAATAGAACTGGTTATTAAATAAAAGAAATACATTCACTTAGTCTAGTCATTTCAAATGACACGTAATAAACGTTTTAAAGAATACATGCGTCATCACGGATATTAAACACGCAACCGCGTCTAAACGGATGAACAAATCAAATGCAAATAAAGGAAATATAAATAAATTAAGTATTTATCCTGTAAATGACAGATTTTTTCCCACGCAAGAGAATAACAAAACGCTAGCCGAACCGTGGGTAGATAAAGATAAAGAAAATCATATAATTCTAAATGTAAACTTATATCATAAAGAGGTATTTTTTTGGTCGGCATAATATCCGTGGCAGACCATGGAGAAGATGGTGGGAAGCCTAGGATGGCTTTCTCGAGAATTAGTGTGAAGGAAGAAGCACAAACCACACAGAGAGAAATATAAAGAATGGGGAAGGGATTAGCAAAAACAAATCTTTGAATGATATACGCCAGTTGTTATCCCAGAAAATGCATGATTCCAGTGTTATAGACCACGGAAGCAAAGCCGCTGGAAATAAAGCTAGTAGAATTATAAATGATAATGATGATAGACAAACCGATTCGCCGACAGATTTGAAGCTCTATAAAACAGCACATTTGATACTGACAAGCCATTACTTTCACTATGTTGTTATCGAGATGAATCCTTAAAAAGTGGATTGATGGATATTTATTCAAGTTTTTATTTGTTGGTGAGTAAAATTATATATTATAATGGGTTCGCTCACTTATGACGCATGATGAGACGGAAGATGAGAGATATGGACAGTTATAAAGTTGCGGATATCAAAATCATTGTCCAGATAGTCTTATTAGACAACAACCCGTATACTTGGTAAAGGACAAAGGGCTAAAGGACCAGCTGAGAAAACAAAAAAAAAAGAAAACCATGTCTACGTAAATAAATACACGATGAATAAGGGAAATCAAATGGAGTACGGCAATACACATGAAATGGCAATGGCAGAGAAGGCGGCGACCGAGGGGTGTCCAAGAAGTGGAGAAGACGTGTTGTTCGTCCAGTGGCGAGACAGACAGACAACATTGTTGCCATCACGCATTGGAGATTCGAGAGGATACCAGTGGATGAATTTGGGTTGTGGATGACGATGATCATGAATAAGCAAAACCAATCGGAGGTCTGAAATACACACACTGGAAAAATTAGCGGAACGAGAAAAATATATCGTTAATCTTTATATTTTACCGTGTGTTGTTTTTATTTTAGTTAGTTATATGTTACTGTGTGGTTTTTATTTTATTTTGTAATAAAAACAATAAGGTATGCCTAATTGATAAAACAATTGAACGTCAACTTTCATGCATTGTTTTAACTTTACTCGAACTAACAACATTTTGAGAGACTGCCGCTTATTGCCACTTTGTCATTATGTTTTAAAATTTCGTAAAAGTTGCATTGACATTCTGAGTTATTTGTTTTAATTTTAACCTTTAGATCTTTTTCGAAGTTAAGGACGTAATTGAGCCCGACTCAATCCAAACTGAGGGAACCAGGGCACTTTTTCACAAGGAAATTATCAAACCTACAGATGATGATGTTAGTGAGCTAACGGTACGAAGGAGGTTGAAGGTTTCATGCCCGCAAAAGGTCCATAAATTGAGGCACACCTCCTTAGAATAAGTATAACTTTTGCTGGAAGACATCGATTTTGGTCCACGGACTAATGGATTAAAATATTGTGTAGTGATGAGTGTGGAACTCATTTAAATTGTATTTACGGACGGCAAACATGTGATGAACAAGAACAACATAATCTGACATTTTTTTTAAATACTGTGGCGTATAGTATTGGATTCAGGATATGTTTGGGAGCTCGTATGGACTTGGTGGTGATCGATGGAGGAGATCTTATTGCAGATCGCTGTAGAAGTGTTATTGAAATGTGGTACCATTTGACCCTTTATCAGGGGTCACTTCGTTTTGATCCAGGATTATACTCGTCCGCATACCACTTTTTCAACTTTAGTCTGTCTAAAAAATTAAAATATCTCAGTTATTGAACAGTCGACGAAATCATCAGATAGGCATCCTATAGAACACGTTTGGGACCTGCTAAAACAAAGGTTAAAATTCATTATATCTACACCTGTCAATGTGGGTGAACTGCGAAGCGCTGTAGTATAGGAATGATTGAGACTACCACACGACACAACGGGTAACACTATTCTCAACATGTCTAGGCGGGTGAAAACTTAATTAAAAGGACGTGGAGGAAACACTCGATATCATGTGATATTATTATTTTTGTAAAAATGATTTTTTATATTTTTTTTATGTTTCCTTAATAACCTTAAAAATCAACAATGTACAGTTTTCAAATAAAATCATGTTACTCACACTAAAATTTACTAAATGCAATCTGATTTTTATTTTAAAAGGTGTATTTTTAGGTAAGGAAACCTGTCTTAATATAGGTTTTAAAAATTAAATCGAGTTTTAAAAATAATCGATGTTTTTATTTTGTTCCGCTAATTTTGCCGCTATGTGTAGTTTAAGTAAAGGTCGGTAGCGATCATATATTATAACATGTTGTATTTATCTAATGTGGCAAATTAATAAGAACACATCTTCATTAAGCTAATGGCAATCGCCAATTAACCCGAGTGCATTTTCAACAATTCCCGTACACAGAGTGAATACGTCACTGATAATTATTTGCCAATAATGGTAATCAATGCGAAATTAAAGCTTCTGTTAACGTCGAAATCAAATGCGGATTTCATTGACGTAAATTAAGTATAGTCACAGATAATATAATACTACAGTATAGTTGACTATTTGGTTATGTTTATTGACAACACTGACTGGTATTATGAACTGAAATGTTATTGTTTTCAAAACACATATGAATATCGTGTATTATTATTTTTTCATTACTCATACTCGGAAAGTAGGTCTGAAGTTGCTTGAGGAGCGGGTTGAAAGTAATACTTTTCAGCCCTAGGGAGAATCACTTTCAACTGACAGCTGTCAAATTATTTAAAAAAATAACTAGTTCCTTTTCACATATCTATTGAACCATGTTCCAACTTTCTATACAACCACGAAGTAAAATTGAAATAACTTAAAGTTAAGTATTGATTAAAGAATATATATTTTTTAAATAACTTTATTATAATTTAGTTTCAACCATTTCTTTAAAATAACTTCGATTTGGGAAAAATATTTACCATTTTTTCAATGATGAAAATAAAAAATAATGGCTGAATAGCAGGCCGGCCACAGAAAAAAAAACAAACAAAATAGGCGGGAAAGCGGCAATAATTTTTTCTTTAGATAATTCATGTTTTTATTTTTATTTCCTTGTATTTGTAATGAAAAGCACAGTGTTTACCTCGGGTTAAAGACTTATTTAGTCCCTCGAACTATTGGCGCCCTCACTTCGTTCCGGGCGCCAAACCCCGTCTCGGGACTAAATAAGTTACTTTCACCCCTAGGATAACAATGTACTATTGTATGCACAGGAAAATTGTATTATAGTTTTTTTTTTTTTTTTTTTTTATTATCTATAGGCTTGCGCTTGACCACTATCTCACCTGATGGTAAGCGATGATGTGGTCGACGATAGAGCACGCTTGCCTAGAAGAAACCTATTCACTCTTGACTTAAAGACCCCTAGATTGTAGCTATCGGGAAACACAGATTCCGGCAGGGAATTCCACTCTTTAGCTGTACGCATAATAAAAGTGTCCCCAAAACGTTTTGTGCGTATGGGTGGGATGTCCACCATGTACCGATGACGCATCGCCGTACGTCTGGTAGTCCGATGATGGAACGGGCTGGGCGGAATTAAATCATGTAATTCCATCGCACACTCCCCGAAATGTAACCGATAAAATACCGACAAACTGGCAACTCGGCGACGATGTTCAAGGCTCTGGAGCTTTGACTTGACCAGTGCCTCATTACCGATGAGTTTCTTGGCCCGCTTTTCGATCGACTCTAGTGCATCAAGCTGGTATTTGGCAGATCCATCCCAGAGATGAGAACAGTACTCCATGCACGATCGAACTTGCGCTTGATACAAGTTGAGCAGCTGTTCCGGCGTGAAGTACCTTCTCACCTTCGCAAGGATCCCCAACTTTTTGGCAGCCAGCTGAGCCTTTCCCTTAATGTATGGCCCAAAATTGAGAGTCGATGTCAACGTAACGCCAAGAAGCTCAAGATGGTCCGTTATTGGCACGGTTACATCACGGAAAGTAGGAGCCGGGTGGAATTGGCTCCTTTTAGCGGAAAAAAGACACGCCTGGGTTTTAGCAGCATTAAACCTGACCAGATTGGCATCGCCCCATTCGGAAACTGCCTGCAAGGACAAGTTCAAGCGCTCCACCATGGCCTCCCGGAGAGACCGGACCTGAGGCCCGGTAGCACGCGCGTTGGACAAGTATCTCTCAGCAACAGTGCTGTCGTCTGCATACCCAAAGGTGCCGGGCTTCAGCAGATCGTTAATGTGCAACAAGAACAATGTTGCTGAGAGTACGGACCCCTGAGGGACCCCGGCATTAATATCCAATTGGTCCGACAAGCAGCCATCGATAACCACTCGAATGGACCGATCTCTCAGGAAGTCTGCAATCCAATCACACAGACCACCGGGCAAACCGAATGAAGGAAGCTTACCAATAAGGCTTTCGTGCCAGACCCTATCGAAAGCCTTCGAGATGTCGAGGGAGACGGCAAGCGCTTCCCCATGCCTCTCGATGGCCTCACTCCATATGTGAATGGCATACGCTAGAAGATCCCCAGTAGACCGATTTCGGCGAAAGCCGTATTGGCGGTCGCTAAGGATATCGTTAGTTTCTAGGTATGCCAGGAGCTTAGTGTTGAGTACACGCTCCATACTCTTACAGAGTATGGACGTTACAGAGATGGGTCTGTAGTTGGCCGGGTCAGCTCTACTGCCCTTCTTGGGCACGGGCTGTACGTTGGCTTGCTTCCAAGCATTCGGCACTGTTCCAGTCTCATATGAAAGGCGGAATAGGCGTGTCAAGATCGGAGACAGTTCAGGCGCACAGGTTCTAAGAACTATAGCTGGTATGCCGTCAGGGCCGCTAGCCTTGTTCACGTCGAGGTTGCGCAGCACCCTACGGACGTCCTTTTGATGAATGCGAATGTCCGACATACTCGTCTCGCACCCATCAGGAGAAGGAGGGGGCCGCGAATCACCAGGATTCAGACGTGAAGATTCCGCAAAAAGAGAGGCAAACAAATTTGCCTTCTCCTCAGCGGTGTGAGCCAGTGACCCATCGGGTTTCAGCAGTGGTGGTAGTGAGGGACGGCAGAAGTTCGACTCGACCGACTTAGCCAGGTATTCAAAAATGTTTGTACATGACGATGTATTAATGGGAAATAGTTTTTGTATCATAACCCGAGTATGTTATTTATACTCAGACATCATTGATATGTGGCATTAACCAACTCGACTCAATCCGACTATAAATGTGAAAATTTTCTGTGGGATTCACAACTTAAGGTTACACTAGTCGGTAATTCTTCCATACAAACGTAGTCTAGGGATTATTCCACTGTTTGACGATGTACGTTCAAAATAAAAAGTGATATCAATTTTTCTTATCATTATCTAGCCCTGTATGGAAGCAAAAAAGGAAAAAAAGAAAATATTTGAAAGTTATGAGCGTTGAAAGTTCCACATTTCGACACTAATTTTAACGCATTTTTGGGCGCAAATAAATACCATAAGAAGACGGAAAATTGCAAAACAGCTTCCATACAGGGATAGATTAGTAGTTCAACAATGCAAATAATTTTATTTTGAACTGATAGATTTAGTCGTTTTTTCATGATATCTAGACTGCCAAAGGTCTGTTTATAAAATTTCGCGCGCTCGGTTTTGTCCTAAATCATCATCCATTTCGCTACAAATTTGCAAAAGTGTGTATTCGTACGCCAACTAGCTTCTATCTCATCCGCACGTGTTGTCGGTTGATATAAAATGCATTTTAATGATTAAATAAATTTTAATTTTATAAACAGACCTTTGGCAGTCTAGATATCATGAAAAAACGACTAAATCTATCTGTTCTCTAATTTTGAACGTACATTGTCAAACAGTGGAATAATCCCTAGACTACGTTTGTATGGAAAAAATTTCGACTAGTGTAACCTTAACAACTGAATATGGATGTTGATTGAAATACGGGTGGCTTGGATTAGAATATATGATACTCTTTATTCTGGTAGTAAGGTTTCCGTGGAATGTTTTTCGATATTCACGCGGTTAAAGACCTCGAAAAAGGCTAGTAAATAGTCTATTATGTGTTGTCAACCTTCGATTGCTATTTATGTTAGTATCATCAAAACTATGTCTAGAGATTCCCTCGTATGTACACGAACTATAAAGTTTGCACAAGATCAGATTTGCCAAGACTACTCACAGTTTTTACTTAGTAATTGAATATACAGAGTAACAGCGGCAGATTTCCCTGGCGATATTCATATGTTTAGGAGAATAAATTGCTAATGTATTGACTATATTGTACTAGTAATACAAGCTAGTCGTTATCAAGGTCTTCCTGTCCTTAGGGAGATAAGCTTTCCTAGTAGATTCGAAATCAATTAGTCTAGCCTTGACTAGGTAAATGATCTGAAATTGTTTTTCTATACCCTAGGTAATTTGAAGGCTGGGCAGTAATAGTGTTAACGTTTTAGTGCCAAAGATTTTCGCCTTTATCGATAAATTATTTCAACGTAATTTCATGTTTCGATTTTGTAGAGAGTATCTATACTTAATATTATAAAGAGGTAAAATTCGTAAGTTTGTATGTAGGGGGTAATCTCAGAAACTACTGGTTGGAATTGAAAAAACCTTTTTGCGTTTGATAGTCCATTTATAGAAGAAGGTTATATAACATCACGCTACGACCAATAGGAGCGGAGCATAAATGAAATATGTTGCAAAAACGGGCAAGAATATTACTTTTTGAGGGCTTCCGTGCGCTGCGTAAACGGTTTCAGTTATGCAATCATGTATGTAGGGTAGGAAAGGTAGGTGTAGGGAAGGTGTAGGGTAGGGTAGGTATGATAGGGTAGGTACGTAGCCAGTTGACGGGAGCGAAGCCGCGTGGGACATCTAGTATTAAATACAATAGTACATTTCGTATCGAACATAAAAAGTCAAAATTTTAACACGAGCTACATGCGAGTTTTAAAATAAAGCCTTTTTATGCGAGACACGAACGATTCTTTTTCCACTACATGATGAACTTACTTAATTAAATGCAAATAATTTCCAACAACAATTTATTTGAAACGTTCAGACTAAAAACCATAGACTATATACACAATCAACGCGCACTTATTCGAGAGGTTACAGGTTCAGTATTATTCTGCCAGTTACATAATGATCCATACAAAAGTCATTTCGTAACCTTTATTATATAATTTTTTTATTTTTTGTTTTATAATCTTATGTCAAATGTTCATTTTTCTAAACGAACTTCGCAATGTGTTACATAATAGACAATGTAGTGGAAAAACTATTTTTGACACAGAGGGTCTTACCTATCTCAGACTCAGACACCCTTCTTCATACAAGGTTGTGTATTATGTTAAATAGCCACTGCATTTTGATCTCGAGATAAATAAAGTTTTTTAAAGAATCTTTCTTCTTAATCATTATGCTTTTTTAGATTTCTTTGATCTACTTCTTTTGTATCAGTAAAAGTATGGCTCACGATTTAGAAAATATATTCGCCTGTTAGCAACCAAGCTGACTGTCCATGAGTAACTAAAGTAACTTTGACTATATAGAAGTATCATAGTTAATAAATTAATAATGCCTTAGTGCTACATTTGACTGTCACACTAAATGAAAATCATCATCATTTTCTTGCTTGTCCCAATTCATTTTGGGTCTGCGCAAACTGTTGCGCACTGACTTCATCGCATCTTCTTCCATACTTCTCTCATTCAGCCATATGCTCTTTCACCAAATCCATCCGCCTTTCTTTGGGTTTCTTTCTACACCAGATGAAAATGTCTCAGCATTTTTTAAAAGGATATATTATTATAACCATCTATCTTTAAAACCAGATTTTCTAGAGCTCTAATAACCTAACCACCCTACACACACCTCTTCACATAAGACACCGCATTAACCTAAATCTAGTTCAAGGGCGTGAATAACCCACAAACTAGATCCCCTAGGAAATACTGCCTCATGATAGACTGTTAGAGGATTCAAATTAGTCATTCCATCACATTACATATGGGCCGAAATTAGTTCCCAACTTGGCGTGCTGACGGACTGCCTCGTTGCTCGAATGGACGCAAGCTACTTTTTAGCATGAGATCCTAGGTTAGATTCCTGGGTTGGGCCACAGATAATATAATACTAGCATACAGATGCCTCAGCCCATACAAAGATACCGTACCGACGTAACTAGCGTTTTTCGACGGACTATGCGGTCTATTTAGGTACTAAAAGTACATCGATCGCGTTCGGTTCCGTTCCAAGCATATTAAGGTTTACTCGGTTCGTGACAATTTTTACTTTAAATATAGTGACGATTTGTTTTATAGTATTTATTTGCACGTTTTACAGTTTCATTGTACCAAAATGTGTACGAACAATCCAAATTGAAAAAATCGAGTGGCATGCCTCACAATTTTAAAACCGCGCCATCTATTGGAATCAATTTTTAATGATCCGTTCAAATAATCATTGAAATGTGAATTAAGCCCATTATTCCATAATTTTGTGCTTAGGAGAGTTGATTAAACAAGAACATACAATTTTTATGATCAATTTTAGAAAATAACAATTTTACACACTATTCAATAACAAATCTATGCATATTGCGCGCCATCTAGTGATATTTATTTGAATCAAATTTTCTTAGCTCAGGGGGGTGACCATAAGCTCTTGGAGCGGTATCAATTTGAGATCGAATAAGGGACAGATGTATCTGACGTGTATACATCTGTCACTTACTCGATCTCAAATTGATACCGCTCTAAGAGCTTATGGTTACCCGCCTGGGATCCCGTGGTCGGGCAGTGTTATTGAGTTTTTCCACCTGGAATCTCTCCGTAGTCTGTCTTTGTGCCCGGTTGATGGCAATGAGCTCGCCCACTATTGGGCCACACATGGGACTTAAATGTGGGTGTTGCTACTATAGGAGCCCCCCAGCCTACCTTTTCGCGCAATATAGGTGTGATGTTATGTTGACGGGGTAGCCCTAGACCTATGTCAAAGCTGTCGGGCGAAAGACATGTGTTTTATTTGAAGGGAGCTTTAGTTACCTGGTGAAAAATGTTCTGGAAGTGGCATTGGTAAGCTGGCAAGGATTTAGAGTGGATATAGATTTAGGACGGTAGTTGAACTCTGATATACTGAGTTTGGCAATTTTTTAAGGGTTTTTTAAATGTTTTTTTTAGCCATAGTTTGAATTTATCTAAGTAGTAGTGTTAGCTCAGATCAAATAAAAAGTCAAGATGGAACGTTGCAAACAACAAGGTGAAGCCGGTTAAAACTACGCCTTGCCGTATAAATACACAATTACACGCGCACACGTACAACGAAATTACCCCTTATCTTATCTTATCTTATGGAGGGGCCGAGAAATACCTCGGACACTTCGACCCATTGGGATCTTTTGTGGTCCTTAGCATGTCAGTCGAGCTTTATTATTTGATTTGTGAGCTCAAATGACAAGCTAAGGCGTAATTTCGTTGTACGTGAGTGCGTGTAATTGTGTATTTGTAAGGCAAGGCGTAGTTTGAACCGGCGTCACTTTGTTGTTTGCAACGTTCCATCTTGACTTTTTATTTGAGTGTGAGTTGTTTCAACGAGACTTTTTTCTTTATTTAGTTCAGCTATTTTAAATTAAAATTTTAAGAACCGAGGGATCAGTTTTGCATTTGTGACGCATTCACACGTCACGTCTGGGCGATGAAAAAAGAAGATCTAGCAGTTCTAACTGGCCTAATTCTATGTATTATTATAGCCTTTAAGTACATAATGACGTTTACGTATGTCCAGTTTAACTTGTGCTAAGAGACAGTTTTACGTCCAGAGAACTACCCTCGCAAGTTAATTAAAACTTCAGAAGTGGGATCAATACATCACAGCCCGGGTACAAAGTTCCCTTTATTACAAAGTTAGCAGTAACACGTGAATGCCCTAATACACACAGCATTTGAGAGATTTGTATCTGACTGGCATTGCATGGCAGCATTTCTGTCTGAATGGCGTCAAAGCTCTCCCTTTTCAAAGGGATCTGCAGATGCATCCAATTACTTTACATAACGAAGTATTATTGTCTCAAAGGAAGGGTAGGACAAATTTCATGGTATATTTTCAAGCTAAGTTATGACTTCCTGTTGTTCCTGAGTACTCGGAATACATTGTCTAGTAAATCGTGCCAAATTTGCACATATAAAAAAGATTTAAATCTATAGACGGTCGCTAAACTACTTAATTTAATTAATCCTCATTAACAAATGATTTTGATAATGCACTGGTCAGTTTAACTGGAATGGGAATCGTGAACAGAGCAAGGTCAAATTGATAAGAGCGCACACAAAGTGAGTTACACCAGCGAAAACAAATGCCGAAAAGTATAAAATGATTGTGATTGACATGCGATACCGAAACGTGGTCTGAGACTCTGGACAAGTGACATTATATCAACACGACTTGTTAGAAAGACAGAAAGAAATAAAAAAATAAATGTATTTGTGACCCGCACAGGAGACACGAGATAAGCAAAACACAAATAAAAAAAATACTCTGTGCGAGACCAAAAAGGCTCCTATCTCAGCATGTGCAACGATATTAAAAAGAAAATGACGCTGCGCTGATATTCTGATAGCGCTCACTGTTGATGCCAACAGTGGGCCCTATCAGAATGCTATTACGTGTCAACTCGCTTCGCTTCATCTTCTTAGCGAGTCGATGGCCAATATAAAATATTATGTTTGGCCCAAAAATCAGCTACCTTTTCTAATAGAATGACACACTATGTCTAGAGCCTCATTTATTCCAAAAAAGTTTTGACTTTTGACAATCCACTTGAGGTCTACCTCAGACTACGCAGACTCAAGATAACTTCTTTACCTGCAGATGTTTTTAATCGTATCTTTAACACCGATTACTATGAAGCTGTGATATGGTGTTGCTCTTTGCGAAAAGACGACTGCTTCTACCAGTTTCACGTCTATAGATGTGTACGTGTCTAGCTATCATCTCATCGTATTAATGTATTTTATCGTAGGCACCTGGCTCCATTACTTTAATCTTATTATTACTAAGACTTGACTTACCTTGCCCTCGCTCTTCCAGTATATAAAGAAGCCATACTCGTCCACTTTGAAAAGGCAGTTCTGTTCAAACTCTGTGTTGTCCTTTTCTTCAGTCCACCGGTCGAATGTTGCACCCTGGGGGAGGTAAGAAAATTAGTATTTACCAACAGCACTAGAATATACAAAATAAATTTCGGGTCAAATGTATCCGTGTTGCTTTACGGGTGCGAAACGTGGAAGGTCACAAAATACATCTGACGCCAGAGCCAAGTCTTCGTCAGCCGCTTACTTCGTCGCATACTCGGAAGGATGTGGAGCGAAGTGAAGGTCAAGACCGATCACGATGGAGGACTACTGTGGACGCCCTCTGCACCATCCATGGGATAAAATATGACAAAATCATGATAGCGATCAACACAACTAAAGAGGCAAGCTACAACCGTATGCTATGTCGCAGAAGTACTAGAAGAGCTGACTTCAAAGAAAATAGGATAGCAGCCAGAAGAAACAAGAAGGAGATCGTATGCAATCGCTACTGTTCTATAAGTAAAACGGTTTTAGAACTCAATACTGCAGAATTATGAATATTCTTAGTAAGCACATAGTAGATTAGGATTACGTTGCGACTTGCGGCCATAATCATGAACTGTTGTTATTTGATAGGTATTTATTTCAAAGGAAAGGGTCTTTTTCTTTCAATAACTGTAAATACATTGTGTGATATCTACAGAAAATGTATTGGAGTTGAATATTTTCTGTGTCTCGTATTTCAGAAATATAGAATTTTCGAGTCAAATAAAATACACCACTACTTTGAAATGAAAATGATAACCATGAAAACGTTATAATTTTATTATTTGACACATAAAACAAAGTATTTGATTTCATTTCGGACGAAGAAAAATGCCACTTTTTTCACTCCAAATTTTTATGACGACCTTTTCATGACCCCATTTTATTTTGCATGGCTCTAAAGCGAAGCTTTTAACAGTCAATTAAAACCGCGGGTTCCGATAAAGAGTCCATAAAGATCGGGTCGTTTATTGGCCGGAGCCATTCCGTCGTGTCAATAACGCTACTGTCATTGGTTACTTGAGTATCGCAGCAGGGGCCCGTTGTAAATGGGAGCTATTTGTACATCGTAAAATGGCGTTGTGGTTACAATTAGTAGCTATTTTAAACTGCCTTGGACTGGATATGGATAGCTCAAGCGGATTTAGTTAGAACCGAGCTACAATTATGTTCCTTCTATGGGTGTAATTCAGCTGATGATCTTTCTGTAGTTAAGCTGTTATTAGCCACATACGCCATTACCTACTGTTGGTCTGTTGAATCTTGTTTCTCCAAAGGAAAACGTTTCGTCTTGGCTCGTTTAACCATGAAAAACAAACCAATTGTTTTTCTTTCCTCTATTTGGAGAAACTGCCTGCTACAATTCAAATCACTTGGTACGAGTAATAACATCCAATGTCTCATTTTTTTTAACCGGTTGAATGCGGTAATTACCGAAACAATTAAAAAGCCATTGTGTCACGCGTGGCTCCACGTTAATCTGCTCATTGGAATTAGCTTAAAAACCTTACATTTCATACAAAACCGTTTATAGTAATCGATGAACAGCCTCAAAAAGTGATCGCGAACATAAATACTAAGAATCACGAGGATAGCCAACCCAAATAAAGGGGCAAGGCCCAGCCTCACCCCATTATTTGCCTATAAAGAAAGAGAAAAAGAAAACAGAAACACCAAGAAAAAAAGCCATACGAATCAAGTAAAGGTAGGTAATCCATGTTTAAATTAACTAGAAGAGACATTAAACTCGTGATATTTGTCTAGTCAAGCTGAGCGTAGATGAGAATATTATGTGAGCGCACCTCGACTGAGCGGCTTAGGTAGGGCGTGGGATAGAAACAGACAGTAAATGGCCATCGGTGTTGGCGCCAGTGATAGCGGGTAGCGGGTCGATACTGCTTTTATTGGACCTGTCAATAGATGTCTTAATATTATTTACTGTCACCATACTGAATAGGGGAGACTCTAGGGTCTTCAATTAAATTTATCTGAGACTAGCTGTTGCCCGCAGCTTCGCTCTCGTGGACCACCCCACAGGACCTAATTTCGGGATTAAAAAATAGCCTATGTCACTCAGGAATAATGTAGCTTTTTATTGGTGAATGAATTTTTCAAATTGGTCCAGTAGTTTCGGAGCCTATTCGGTACAAATACACAAAAAATCTTTCCTCTTTATAATATTAGTATAGATCAATAAATCATCTCAGATAAATAACCTTTTTTTTTTTCTGTAGGCTTGCGCTTGACCACTATCTCACCTGATGGTAAGCGATGATGTGGTCGACGGTGAAGCACGCTTGCCTAGAAAAAACCCATTCACTCTTGACTTAAAGAACCCTAGATTGTAGCTATCGGGAAACACAGACTTTGGCAGGGAATTCCACTCCTTAGCTGTACGCATAATAAAAGTGTCCCCAAAACGTTTTGTGCGTATGGGTGGAATGTCCACCATGTACCGATGACGCATCGCCGTACGTCTGGTAGTCCGATGATGGAACGGGCTGGGTGGAATCAAGTCATGCAATTCCATCGCACACTCCCCGAAATGTAATGGATAAAAAACCGACAAACTGGCAACTCGGCGACGATGTTCAAGGCTCTTGAGCTTTGACTTGACCAGTGCCTCATTGCCGATGAGTCTCTTGGCCCGCTTTTCAATCGACTCTAGTGCATCTAGCTGGTATTTGGCAGATCCATCCCAGAGATGAGAACAGTACTCCATGCACGATCGAATTTGCGCTTGATACAAGTTGAGCAGCTGTTCCGGCGTGAAGTACCTTCTCACCTTCGGAAGGATCCCCAACTTTTTAGCAGCCAGCTGAGCCTTTGCCTCAATGTATGGCCAAAAATTGAGAGTCGATGTCAACGTAACGCCAAGAAGCTCAAGACCTGACCTGACCTGAAGAACCTGCTCTTTGCCTGGTTATTTGTGAGGAAACAAGTAAAATATGTCTTAAAATTTTGCATATTTAGTACAAACTTCTTAACACGATACGGTATACCAGTTCCGACCGGGAAGCAATCAAATATGTTGACATCTGTAGTATCAGAAGCACAAGGCTTTTGATCAGCAGTCAAAGCCTCATCTCTTATCCTGCTCTTTGTGCACTCGCTCCTGCACCATGAAAGACCCCGAAGCCAACGCTAACGATGTCGACATGGTCGAAGCATATAATTATAGAAATCTTTATATATAAAACAAAGTCGGTTTAATTACACTATTTATAACTGAAGAACAGCTGGACCGTTTTACATAATATTTAATTGCTTGGATTGTCCGCCCTTAATAACAGAATAACTATAAAAATATCAGAAAAATATGGGAAAAAAAAATTCAGAAAATTCATTTTCCCATCGGTTTTGCGAACAACGCCAAAAAATATGGTACCAGATCTATAGGGTAGGTTGTGTGGGTAGGGTAGGGTAGGGTAGGGTAGGTAGGTTGGTAGGTACGATAGGTGGGTAGGTAGGTAAGAAGGGTAGGGTAGGTAGGTTGGTAGCCAGATGACGGGAGTAAATCCGCGCGGGACAGCTAGTATTGAAATAAATGGGACCTATACAAAGAAGAGAAACAAGACCAGAAGCTGTATAATACAAGTTAATAGCAAAACTAATGATGATATTACTTCTGAAAATATTCTCGCACTCTCTCCCGCTATCACAGTCACCGTACCCACACGTATACGTTCGGTAAGCATGTGCGATCGACTCTGATTCACGGCATGGCGTGATCGGGCAGCTATCCGCAGGTTTTCACGTAAAGCGGACACAACAGATTGCGTCGGATTTGCTGTACAAATTATATTATCTGTGAACTTTGTGTAGGGAATGATGAAAATGGGGTTGATTTTTTCGGTGCAGTAGGGCTCGTAGTTCAGATATTAGAATGATGCTCTGTTTAAAACTGGATTCGAATAAATGTATGTTTGAAAACCTTCAATTTAAAATGGTTACGTTGATTTACTAGAGCTTCGTTCTAGAATACGGCTGAATAAGAACCCCAGAGGGCTCTGGTAAGTAGGTATACTGGGAGTGATACCGGATTACACCACTTTTTATGTATAGAGGTTCAGTAGCTGTCTTGTACGGAATAAACCTTTTATTTTTCGTGTACGGATGTAGGTACGCTACGAGCCATCTTTGATAGAGGACTACTGACGTCTAAAACCATGAAGCAGTCATTTTCATCAGCTCGCACGCTGCATGGCACATTGATATGTAACCTACTGAGGTTCTATGCCATGTCAACGAAGATATGCGTGTATTACATATATATTTACCTGAAGCAGCAGGTCAGGGACCGGGATCTGCCAGTTGAACTCAAACTTCTTGGTCATGGTGCTCGCTTTAAAACACCTTCCCGCTCAAATGTTCAGCATGCGGACATCCTTGATGCCCTGTGGACAAGGAGAGAGCAAAGGTTAATTACTATGTATGTACGTATACCAGAAAATACAAACAAAAAGGAAATTAAAAAAAGAACATCCACGATCCCTTCTATGCACCTTTTTTTTTAGAGTGCGGCGTACCCTAATTCCAGCACTCCTCTCCCGCCGCAGCCTCCAACCCTCAGCCGCGATTTCGTTTGGGACCTGAGTAGAATACGACAACGCGGCTCGCCTCAGTTGCGATGTCGCCTCTGTTACGAAGCGGCACCGCAACCTACTTGCAAGGGCTTTTGCCGATTAAGCCGCTACGTCGTCGGCTTAATCGGCAAAAGCCCTAACGAGCGGCCCCTCCTCGGGTTCCTCTTCGCTTCACCGTGGGTGACCAAGCCACGGCTACTGAGCCCCCCCCCCCCAGCTCGAGAATGCGGGAACCCACCGGGGTGGTCTGCCAAGCACCTGGAATGTACTTATCATCATTATCTTTATTTAATTTTAGCCGAAAACCATCAACTACTGTCATCACCTGTCATAACTGTGCTTCCGCATCTGGAAGACTCCCATATCCCGTCACCAGGTTCTTCGGTCCACCTTATCCAGTCTTATCCCAAATATGTTAATACCAGTTTCCAGTGTAACCGAAACCAACTGAACAAAAGAATGCCAATATTTCACAAGCAGGCGCTTTACTTTGTGTAAAGTATTTCATCACCTCTGCTCTCATAGGCATGACTTAAACCCAAAAATTCGATGACATGTGACATCCACCAACCCGCACTGGGCCCACGTGGTAGTTTACGGCCCATTCCCTCTCACAGAGAGGAGGCTTGCACGCACAACGGACCAAATGGGCGTCTAAGTGCGGATAGAGTCGTCCATCTATCCTTTCCTACCAGTATTTTTCATGCAGCGACTGCCTATTAGACCTTCATACCATGACTGGAGTCATATGAAAGTGTAAAATTGGCTGTCAGACTTTTGGGTATCTGACAACCCCTGACGACCGCGGCTGTCAAATATGATGATGATGTCATCATAATCATGTTTTCAGCCAAAGACGTCCACTGCTGAATATAGGCCTCCTTCAAGTGTCGCCACATTGACCGATCCCGTGCGTCTTGCATCCAGCGGATCCCCGCAACCAGGTCATCGGTCCACCTGGTGGAAGGCCTTCCAACGCAACGTCTTCCGGTTCGCGGTCGCCACTCCAGAACTTTTCGGCCCCATTGACCATCTGTGATGATGATGTATGTACAAATTACGATTTTGTTTACGTAGATCCTCTCAATCTTGATGGATATTAGTAGTGGTAGTGGTAGGGACTCCCTTTTCCGCACTTAGACTCCCATTTTGTCCGTTGTGCGTGGGGGCTGTACTGGCTAACATAACCAGCCTAGCTCCTTCCAAAAGCACAGAGGCTTCCTGGGAGCTTCACAGGCTTCTCGGAGCGACCTCACTGTTCCGAGGAATTATTCGCGTTGAGATGCCACGGCCTCGCATTCCAGGATTACGTGGGCGACTGATTCTTCGGCGTTAAAACAGCCCCTGCAAAGTGGGCTGTCCGTGGCGCCTATGTTGAATAAATGTTTGTAAGAAAGAAGGGTGTGGCCCGTTATTATCCCTATAATTATTTTGAGGTTATTTCTACTCAGGCTGAGGAGTTTTTTAGTTAGACGCGGGTGTACATTTTGCAAAGCCATTTTCGACTGTCTACAGTCTGTTGCCTGTGACCATCTGTTATTGTGTAGCTCTGTTGATCTTTGGCGAATCCACGCACGAAATTGCGAGAAGGGCAAGGGGATAAGCGGGTACGGGCCTAGCACTAGCATCTCGGAGCCCCTCTTCGCAAGCTCGTCTGCGGCATCATTGCCTTGGGATCCACTATGCCCCCTGATCCACTGGAGGGTGCTTCGATTGGATTTCGATACACTCTCCAGGGCGAGGTGGCATTCAAAGATAAGTTTATCGTTGGTAATTTTATTTTCTAAAGCCTTGAGCACGGCCAGACTATCAGATATGAAACTGATACCGTAGTTCTGGATGCCTAAGCGCTTTACGGTTTTTGCAGCTTGTTTTAAGGCGACACATTCACATTGAAATATCGAGCGGTATGTGAAAGTTAATGTTGAGGTCAAGGGAGTGTACGCCAGCACCTGAGCCGTTATTTGTTTTCGAGCCATCTGTGTAAATTCGTACTTCATTGGCTCCTGACTGGTCCCTTTCTTGCTCTATTGTTTGTATGTTATAGGTTTTGTTGAACATAGGTTGTTTTTGAATTCTGTCACACGGGGCAGCAATGAGAAGCTGATACTCAATCGCCCGGTCCAGGATTTTAGCGTGTGGACTGGTGAGGTTTTTGCCCCATATGCCTAGATGCATTAGCCTGATGGCGGCTAGCGCCGCCTCTTGCTGTATGTACAGGTCCAGGTGTGTTAATTGTAGGGCTATCTCCATGGCTGCTGTTGGGGTGGTTCTCATGCAGCCAGTGATAGCTGAGCAGGCCTGTCGTTGGAACCGTTGGAGTCGGGCGATGGTGGTCGAGAGTTCTGTTCTCGTCCACCAAACAAGAGCGCCATAAGCCAACATTGGCCTGATCACCGCTGTGTATAGCCACAGAGTAATCTTTGGAGAGAGCCTCCACGTTTTTCCTAATATATTTTACACTGGTAGAGTGCAATGGTGCATTTGTTGAGTTTGTAGTCAAGATGCTTGTTCCAGAGCAATTTGCTATCAAGGATCACCCCCAAGTATTTGACCTCTTCTTTTAGTGTTAAATCTGTGTTAAAAAGTTTTGGGAGCCTATGTGGTCCAAAACTTCGTTTGTTAGTGAACATTATTAGTGCCGTTTTTGAGGGGTTAACCGAAAGTTCATGCTTTGTGCACCAATTCTCAATTATTTTGAAGGCTCTTTTCATGAGATCACATAAGATGCCCTCAAATTGCCTCGAAATTAGAATTGCTATGTCATCTGCGTAACCTACCGAGAAAACAATGCTGACGTTAAGCTCTGCAATGAGCTCATTTACGACCAAATTCCACAGAAGTGGTGACAGCCACCTTGTGGGCAGCCCTACTCACGATTCCTCGTGTAGTAGTGTTCACAGTGAATTGAATAGCACGGTTTTTTAGCATGTTGTTAATCCATTCAACGGGCGTCGGTGCAACGCCGTGCATGACGAGTGCTTGCCCGATGCTGGTGAAATTAGTTTTACTTGATGGATATTAAATTGATATCAAGACAACTCATCAACATGACCCGTGTATCCCAGAAACTGTTACAAATTGACGGCTAGTTAATAATAGTTCGCAAATGTTAATCGAAAACTTCGAGTGCAGATATCGCAGTTACTGAAAGTTTAATTACAATTTTGTTGTTAAACGAGTAACAACTAATATGTACTTGAGAACGGATGTTCACAGATACGGCTTTCATAAACCAAGTAAAATCTGGGTAGCATTCATTAACTCAATTTTTCAGGTTATGGATTTATAAGAGAACAAAATGTTATGAATCATCATCATCATCAACCTATTAACGTTCCCACTGCTGGGACAAAGGATAAAAACGGGACCCTATTACTAAGACTCCACGATCCGTCTGTCTGTCTGTCACCAGGCAGTATCTCATAAGCCGTGATAGCTAGACAGTTGAAATTTTCACAGATGATGTATTTCTGTTGCCGCTATAACAACAAATACTAAAAACAGAATAAAATAAACATTTAAGTGGGAGTCCCATACAACAAACGTGGTTTTTTTGGCCGTTTTTTGCGATAATGGTACGGAACCCTTCGTGCGCGAGTCCGACTCGCACTGGGCCGGTTTTGATGATACATTATCTTTAGAAGCACTAGAATCCTCAAAATATGCTCAAAATTGCGTTGTCAACAGAGGCCTGCAAACTGCAGGAGGAAATAGGCGAGAGCCAAACCTCGAATCTTCTTCTCTCGTGAAGATTAACTCAAACTATAATCTCAATTATTCAGATGTTGTCCGACCAGTATGTAGCTACTCGGACAGCTCTGTCATTCACTACGTTCAAATCCCGTAAGGTGCAGTTGGTAAGGCTTGACTCAAAGTCAAACCTCGACTTATGTCTTTTTACAACAGAAATTCAGTCGGCGCTCTTGGCCCGAATTACCTCTTAATAGGATGCCAAGAACTGCTTGAGAAATCGATTATGAGTTGTCGGACACACATACGAAAGCAAGGTAATTGTATGCTTGTAATAATCATAAAGTTTGTAATAATAAATCACAATGAGCTCAGGATAAAATTCTAGCGAAAGGCTTGAAGCGCTGGTGTAGCGGACACAAAACAAAGGTCCACCATCACGATAACAGAACTATTTACCCTCTCTGAGAGATAGCGTGATGTTATCTCGTTAAGTGTTTTGTCGACCTAACGCTAGGCTGTGGACTTGACAAATTATCTCCATCCTATTTAGTAGACTTTTCCTGAGGAGTTGTTAAAAGGGTGGATAGATGTCTTTAAGTCAAAAGTGAATAGGTGAATAAGCAGCAAGTGGCCAGTTGCTATCAGCAAGGGTCAATTTAGAGAAATTTAGAGAGATCCATAGGATCAAATAGGCGCTGGTTCCTTAGGATAAATTAATATATATAAAGAATAAACAGCAGCATTGCCATCCAACGTGGCAATGCTGCCAGCGTTCTGGGCACTTTTCCCCTTGACATCGATGTGGACGAATTTTTTGATGCACAATGAGCTCTTTTCCGTCTCCCTTTTCTTTTTGTATATAGGTTTGTTTTTTTTTAGAATAATCAATTGTATATATGTTAATAAATGACTTCTGGAATAAACAAATAAATATAGTGAACTCAGCATTAAATACTCATCATGAAACTCCAGTAGCAGGTTCCGAATACATATGACATCTTGAACTGCACAAGGTTTGGACACAACTTCACAGGCTGACAATACTGTTTGAGATAGCTTGTCTCCAGTGTTGAAAATACTAAGGGTAAATGTATCCCATTTAATGTAAGATGTGCTTATTTAATAAAATGCTCAAGAAACTTCAGTGATGGACTGCATTTGTGAAGATTAAACTTGTTGACCAACTGTGTGATCTTTTACTTCTATCAACATCATGCGAAACTATCCCTATAATAGTCTCATGCCAATTATCAACTGCTGGATTGGTCGGTGAGTAAGGCAAAA
Organism: Orthosia incerta; assembly: GCA_948252205.1. Lineage (NCBI taxonomy): Eukaryota > Metazoa > Arthropoda > Insecta > Lepidoptera > Noctuidae > Orthosia > Orthosia incerta. Next base: position 29,045,887 of record OX411755.1, on the reverse strand, counting down.
ATTCTACCATACAACAGGTAATATCAGGTGAATAGGCAAACATGCTTCACCATCGACCACATTATCGCTTACCATGAGGTGAGATAGTGGCCAAACGCGAGCCTATCAATTATAAAAAAAATATTCATGGTAGAGTGATGTTGCTTGGAGTGATAGCTATTTTCCAAAGCTAAATGAAATTCCCCTATAATAGCTAATTATTTCTATGCGGCCAATCGCTAGAATAGATTCCAAGAAATCTATTTTAATGCAATACCTAGAGATAGTTTAGTTTAGATAGCCCTCAAATCGCTTCGCTTCTGCGCAATCGCTAAAGGAAAACTTTTATAGTCCACTAGCTTCTGCCAGCAGCTTCGACCGCGTGATTGTCGATCATTATCCCGAGGGAACATTTACCCGGGATGAAAAGTATCATGTGTGCTATTCTTGACTATAATCTATCTCTGTGCCAAATTTAATCCAGATCCGTCCAGCCGTTTGAACGTGAAGAAGTAACAAACACACACACACTCACAAACTTTCACCTTAATAATATTAGTGTGATAGTGTGATGTGATATTGAAAATTGTTAAAAAGGTGTGGTGGCTAGATGCGAATTTTTTTATCGTTTATCCTCGCGCTGGAATGCCTTCTAGGTATTACGGCAATGGAGCCCAAACATGATATGTTTGGGCATTATAGTTAGTATAATATACTAACTAAAATAAGTCCAGGTTTCCTCACGAAGTTGGTTACGGCCTATGTCTAACAGTGAACTACAATCCCATGGAGCATTAGACCCTCACAAAGTATATGGTTGACAACGAATATGGCAGATAAAATATATCTAGAACCATGAGAAAGTTGACACAATAGCTCAACGAGTTTGAACTCCCGACCTTAATCGTCAATCAACGCCTTTACCCGTCGTCAGGCGCCGCGGCCATAGAGAAATAGAGCTCAGAGATTATAGATTAATGTGGCATAGGCTATGGATTGTAGTGGTGGCCTAGCCGGTGATCGTTTCATGGGGAGATGTCGGTCTGAAATAATATGGGTTTTTTCGGAAATGGGATCATGGGACGATGTGCTTTTCTGTAGAATTTCGTTGCAGGATTCAAGACAGTTGAATCATCACTTTTCGGGAGGCCGTCACTATTGATTGTAGCGTCCAGGAGTCGGATTGGTTGGATGGGAAATGAGTGGCGGACTAGTTATAGCCAAACTCCAAATTTTTCGTGTTTATGATTGCAGGAAGAGATTTACAAGTCCGTGATTAGACCTGTCGTACTGTATGGATCAGAATGTTGGGCTGTGAAAAAGATGAATAAAAAGAGATTGCATGTAGCAGAGATGAGAATGTTGAGATGGATGTGCGGAGTGACGAGAATGGGTAAAGTAAGAAATGATTATATATTAGAGGAAGTTTGAAAGTGGCGCCATTGACAGAATAGTTGAAAGGTAACCGTTTGTCCTGGTATGGTCATCCGATGAGGAGGGATAAAACGCATGTTACTAAAAGAGTTATGAATATAAATGTGGATGGATAGAAAGGGAGGGGACGGCCAAAGGAAAGATGGATGGACTGTGTGAGGAGTGATATGAAAGAAAAGGGAGTCAGTGATAGCGTGACGGGGGACAGGACGGAATGAAGAAGAAAACGTGTTGCGCCGACCCCAAGTAACATGGGAAAAGGGCAGAAAGATGATGCTGATTGCAGGAAGAGATTGAATATTTGGAGAAACCAGTACAAGCCACCTTTCATGATGGCCGGAGATTTAAAGGACTATTAGTTCCTTCTCGGAAGAGACCTTAATTTTGCTATGGGACAGTTAGGAGTAAAACGCTTGCTAATGTCTTCAATAAGTAAAGAACGTTGTAGAATTATTCCTAGAACAACAAAGCCCCACAGAGAGTTGAGGTTTTAAGTTAACAGTCAGTGTAAAAAATAAATTTAATTTCTTTACTACTAAATTAATTGATTTACCTAACATAAACATAACTTGACAAATTCTCTAAAGGGTTGGGTAGAGGTGTACCAATATTACTCCCAAATATCGCCAGAGACGCAGATACGCCTCAGTAGCTGATTTTAAAATCAGAATCACATCTAAACGGCTAGTCGTAATTTATTGGAAAAAAAAATGTTAACTTAGACCATTTTCTTAATAATTTGACATATGAACATTTTGAGTTTTATGCGTGTAACATAGTGTAATTTATTTGTAAAGAGGCCCTAGATAAGTGATATTCTATCATCGAAAGCGAGGCAATAGCGGTTGTCAAAAAGGCTTGTATGGGTTTGACAAGGGATATCCAAAAATCACGTGATCAATCCTTGACATTTTGAGATTTCGACTATCGCCTTCACTGACATCGAATGCCACTCGTCTAGTGTTATGTAAAGAGAAAGAAAGAAAGAAAGAAAAGATGCTATCAACCGGACACAAATTTAAACACCGGGCTGCTACCGACAAATTCCAGATGGAACAGTAGCGTTTGCGACCATGCAGTACACCTACGAGGCAGTCGAATCATTATTTGATTAACAAACTTACTATTTAGTTGAACTACAGTTAAATCCAACAAAATTTGCTCAAATTCCAGATGGAACAGTAGCGTTTACGACCACTACGAGGCAGTCGAATCATTATTTGATTTTTGATTAACAAACTTACTATTTAGTTAAATACAGTTAAAAACAACAAAATTTGCTCAAAGAATACAAAACAAATTGTTAGCAGACAAACAAATCTCATGTACAAATATACATAGGTACCTACTGAACATATGTAGGCTGTGTTTGTATGGTAAACATACATAGGCTATGTTTGATTTAATATGGTGTTTGGTATCGCGAACCGGGAGCTTAGAAGAGGCTTCATATTACCAGATAATCTGATCCTTCTTCTTTGAGTATCGTAAAGAAAGGTGAAAAAAAAGGTGCATGAACAGAGGCTGCATGTGGCTGAGATGTAGATGCTGAGATGGGCAGCGGGCGTAACTAGACTCGATAAAGTGCGAAATTAACACATCAGAGGCAGTAACAAAATTGCAGCCATCACAGACAAACTAACTGAAAGTAGGCTTCGTTGGTATGGCCACGTGATGAGACGTCCTGAAAACTACGTGGGTTGGCAAGCCCTGGCACTACCGAACACAAGGATGAAAAGAGGGAGACCTCAAGCCACATGGTGGTCTACAAAATACCCGCGACTTGTTACGACCCCAACTTTCAGAACATACAACCCAGGACATACCATCCTAGCGCATCAGAACGAGGAGAGCCGACCCCAAATAATGGGATGAGGCAAAGAGGAAGAAGAAGAAACAGCAAGAGCTCAGAGCAAGAGTATTTGCAGCATTATCTAATAAAATGATACTTTTAATTATGTATAACTATTCTTGAAGGTGTGAAAGTCTCGTAAATAAATTTAACTTGGGATAAACTTTCACAATGACAACCGTTTATATAAGAAATTAAAATTGGAAGGATGTGTTAGAAATGTGACACCAACCGACGGTGTTCAGCACCCAAGGACAAGGACAATCCCCGGCTGGTGCAGGACTATAGCAGAATATGGAGACAAAACACATTCGGAGTTCGGGTTCGGGTTTCGCAGGTTTCGTGGATCGATTACCTAAAACTAGAAGTACTATTGGCCCTTGACTGACCACTGTTGATCTACACGGCTAAATGGCAGGGGATGACTGGCATACCCCCCATAAGTGACGTAGCGCCAATGGGGCACATTATTATCTATTATTATTATAATTTTATCCCTCGGCATTGTGCCGAGTTATGCGAACAGCAGTTTTTTAATATTTTAGGATAATTGATCCCATTGTACATCTCAGCACCTCTGCTATAGATAAAGTATAGGGAATAGGTAACTGTGATAAATAATCCTCCTGACATTTCTACGGCCTCAGTGCAAAAACGACCTAAAAATTAAATCATGTCACCGCACTATTTAGGTCAATGTTGCGCAACGATCGCATGTCAAGCAAAACTTACTCAAAATCTCTCGACAGTATTTCTTGTCAAGCCCAATTTACCTAGATTGAGTTCCTCAGTCCTCGTTAACAATCTTATCAACCCGAGGTCGAGTGCTGACCCGGTATTAAGCTCGCTTACTGCCAAACATGAGCCTTTCGGCCCTTCCTAAGTAAGGGGTGAAAAGGAAATATGTTCGGTATTTGAGAGGCTTTAGGTACTCGAGTTTTTCTGAAATTCGGTAAGTATTTCGAAAGTTTCGGTTTGAGAAAAGTTTGGTAAATTGTTGAAATTGCGAAATTATGGGGCAATTTATTAGATGTTAAAAGGGTGATTTTTAATGGTTGCTGAGCCTAAATTTATTAACTGCTAACAATATAAGCAATTTTTACGCTTTGTTCGTTAATTAACGGACTCACCCGCTTTTTATTTTTTCTGTGTCCAACAAAAAAGGGTGTAGTTTATTTATTTTGATCCTTGCAAAAGTTAAATAATAAATCATTCTACTTTCTGTTTATTGAATTTATGTATATTTACATGTAGTGATGACGTTGATATCTTATTAAATCTTTTCCCAGTATCTGATAGAGAAAATTTGCAAATTTGACAGTCTGTCCAACAGTCTGACCATCGCACAATTAAGATTACACTACTCGATCATTCTTCCATACAAACGTAGTCTGGCGATTACTCCGCGGTTTGACGATGTACGTTCAAAATAAAAAATTGTATCAATTTGTCTCATCATTATCTAGCCCTGAATGGAAAAAAAGAAGTCAAATAATAAATAAATTGAAAGTTTTGAGCGCCGAAAGTTCCATATTTAAACACTAATTTTAACGCATCTTTGGGCGGAAATAAATACCATAAGAAGAAGGAAAATTGCAAAACGGCCTCCATACATGGATAGATTAGTAGTTCAACAATGCAAATAATTTTATTTTGAAAATATATATTTAGTCGTTTTTTCATGATATCTAGACTCCCAAAGGTCTGTTTATAAAATTTCGCGCGCTCGTTTTCGTCCTAAATCATCAACCATTTCAATGAAAATTTGCAAAAGTGCTAATTCGTACGCGAACTAGCTTTTTACTGCTCATCACAGCATCTTTCTCTTTCGCACGTGTTGTCGGGTGAGATGGCATGCATTTTAACCTCGCGCACAAAATAGTTCGCGCCGTCGACTAGGGGAACCTTAAGGAGGAACTATAGGAACCCTTTAAATAACATAATCTTGTATTATCAGATCATCCAATTTTTGAAGACGAGGTACTTATGCAAAAATCATCTCATTGGTTTTTGTTTAAAAAAGATACCGGACCCTTTTCAATAACAACTTAACAACCGTAAAGTTTTGTTACGTAAACAAAGGCAAATGTGTTCAAAAAGCCATAGAATCGTTGGGGAGAACTTTCCCCCGCTTTTTCTAAGGTTTCCTAAAGGAACTTGTTTACTTCTCCCACTTCGTGTTAAGATTTTCCTCACGTTTTCAGAACGCGTTCAGAAACGTGCCTGACTTGCTAACTATTTGTTTAAAAGTTGCCAGGATTAAAATTGAAATACTTTTAGTAGTTTCTTCAAGTTGAAATGGGGAAAATGGGTGCCCGGGATAATTTGTGAGATGAAAATGAGTTCTTTTGTTGAAGGAGTGATATTGTTCTTACAGCAATAAAAGCTACAAATGTAGGATCTGTCTAGGGCGGTACAGATCGCCAAATAATTATTTAAATTGCATATGACAATATTTTTCCATGACAATGCTTCAATTAACCTGCCTAGCCGTCTCCCAACAATTTTGTGGTCGGATTCCGGTCCAATCGGATGTAGCTGAGTACCAGTATTTTACATGGAGCGACTCCCTATCTGACCACCATACCCCAGTAACTGGGTAAAAAGAAACCACTTTGCAAGTCTGGTTTCCGGATTTCCTGGCTTCTGACATTCCGTAACGACTGTCAAAGATCTGGCAATTAAAGGACAAACTTAATGTGCTTGCCAAGGCACGGAAGAATCTTGGTACGTTAAGGTGGTCACCCATCCAAAGACCGACCTTGGCATGCGTTGCTTAACCTTAAAAATCAACCCGTATAGATTTTATTTTTAGCCACCATGACAAAGCTTCATTAAGGGTAAACAAGTCAACGGCACGAACTATTCTGTGCGCGGGGTTAAAATGCATTTTATATCAACCTACAACACGTGCGGAAGAGATTGATGCTGTGATGAGCAGTAAGAAGCTAGTTCGCGTACGAATACACACTTGCAAATTTGTAGCGAAATGGATAATGATTTAGGACGAAACCTAGCGCGCGAAATTTTATAAACAGACCTTTGGCAGTCTAGATATCATGAAAAAACGACTAAATCTATCTGTTCAAAATAAAATTATTTGCATTGTTGAACTACTAATCTATCCCTGTATGGAGGCCGTTTTGCAATTTTCTTGTATTTATTTGCGCCCAAAAATGCGTTAAAATTAGTGTCGAAATGTGGAACTTTCGACGCTCATAACTTTCAAATATTTTCATTTTTCACTTTTTTGCTTCCATACAGGCCTAGATAATGATGAGACAAATTGATATCACTTTTTATTTTGAACGTACATCGTCAAACAGTGGAATAATCCCTAGACTACGTTTGTATGGAAGAATTTTCGACTAGTGTAACCTTAATGAGGTCAATTACCTTTAAAAATTCTGTCTAGATAAGCCAAAAGTACCTACTTACTACACAGTAACACGTCTACGAATATACCTACAGAATGTTATCACAAAGGTTATCTTATACCTAATGGCCGCTGGGTCACCAGAGATCAAAGCGCACATGTATGTAATTGTGCATCCTTATATTGTGTGGAAAGGCTTATCATTCATATCACATAAACAAAGTCCGTTATGTAAACGTTAATAGGTTTAATTGCTTTGCGAAGTTGTAGTTTAACCGTCAGTACAAAAAAAAACTATAAGTATTTTTCTTTCTTTTCTTTATTACCAAGAGTTAACACGTCTTTGTGTCCCGCGTTGATCCACGTTTTAGGCACTCAAAAGGTTAATTGTCTCTTGTTGTACCTACGTATGGGACAAGAAATGCGTCTTTCAATTACCAACCTTATTAAAATTTTCAGATAGATAAAAAAAAATTGCATTCAGTGATCCTGATATGCATTGGAATTGTTACGAGTTGGTGACTATGGTATATTTAAGAAGTGTCTTAGCTATCCTAAAATATTGAAAAAAAATATATAGAAGGAATATTGACGAATTGTTCGATCAAAAACTGCCATTCTTTAGAGGTTATAGAGTTTACGGTCCAAAACAGTATTGCAATAACACCACGTGTTTCATTGAAACACGTCCTATCAAGCATATCTGGAAATGATCATCTATATAACACATTGTGGTCCTTCGAGCCGGATACCAGACAAAACTGAAGATGTCGCTAAAGTCATTCTGGCGAACCTAAAAAAATTATCATCGAAACAATAAGAAATAGGTATTGCTATTGTATGGTTAGTTTTTGAGGTAATTTCAGGAGACCGTGAAAATTGCCATTTGTACTGGCACATGTTAATATATGGTACCAAAGTCCCATTCAAATTGATTGACAGTAACAAACGACGGCGAACTAATTTGAAATCGTGAATAATCGAGTAGAATAAGAATACATCAGTCATAATTTAAAAGAGATATTCGGTATTTTAAACATTCACACACAATATTAGTGGTGATGCTATAATTTATTCTCAATCTATATGATTTAGAATAAATTATTTCATCACCACTGGCGTCAAAACGGTGAAGGAAAACATCGTGAGGAAACCGGTAAGTCCTAAAAACAAAAATTCGAAGACATGTGACATCCACCAACCCGCACTGGGCCCGCGTGGTGTATTACGGCCCATTCCCTCTCACAGAGAGGAGGCCTGTGTCCCAGCAGTGGGAACATATTGTAAGTCCTTTTGATGGAATCTTCCTCCAGTCTACTCGACTCAGTCGCCATGGCAACGAAAAAAAAAACACTCAATTAATACCAATAAATAAAAAGCTATTTGCCAATTTGACTGAAGGAGACTGTGTTGAGGTTGAGACGAGTGGAGGAACTAAGATACTAGGGGTTTATAGGTAATATCTGTCTAATTTGATATTTTATCTTCTTCAAGAATATTCCTTCGTAAAATGTGAAGACTTGTAAATGGCTCTTCGTTAAAAAAGTATTAGGTAACTACTTTCAAAATCGAAAGTTATTGATTCAAATAACGCTGAAACTCAGCGATTTTTGAACGCCAATGTTCTACATAAAGGCAGTCCCCAAAACGCCCGCCCATCACATATCCTTGGAAATAAAATCGTGTTAAAAAAAGCAGTGGGGCAACTAATTCTCTAGCTAACTTTTACTCTTTCTACTTTAAGCTAACCTAAAGAAATAAAGTGCCAAGTTCCAACAGCAAAAGAATACAGATCTCCAGTCTAACGGGACACTATAAACTTAAGGCGAAATATACGCCCCAATGTTAACGCAGTACTGGCCGTGCGCCCGCTCGATGGCAAAATATCAATATTGAACCTCCTTTTGAACAGTTTTGTTTGCAAAATATTATTTGATTTACATATGCTATGTTAGTTATGAAGAAATTCCAACCATCAATTTTTCAGTGTAAAAATATTTTTAAAAATCCAAGTCGTATTGGAGTATCCAAAAGTAGCGAAAAATTTGCGTTGTTAATTATTTTTTAAAAGCAAAACTATTTGTTATACGAAAAAACATGTGTTAAAAATAATATACATGAAACAATATTGTTTTTTTTTTCAAACCTTTTAACCTAGCCGTTACTAAAGAATATGCTTTAGAAAGTTACCGTTTTACGGCAATAAAGCGGATGTAGGCCCTTAACTAACAAAGTTTCCTTCGTCCGACTAAGCCATTATCGCATTACTGCGGTCTGTGTCCGCAATCCATTAGTGTCCGACACTGCTGACACTGGTGTCCAAGTTGCAACAACTTGTCACTTACCAAGTGTCATAACTCTCGCGACACTCCGCGATTCACGAGTTGATTGGTGACTTGGGGCGATGGACTAAGAGTAAACTATTAGGGTTCCGTACCCAAAGGGTAAAAACGGGACCCTATTACTAAGACTCCGCGATCCGTCTGTCTGTCTGTCTGTCCGTCTGTCACCAGGCTGTATCTCATGAACCGTGATAGCTAGACAGTTGAAATTTTCACAGATGATGTATTTCTGTTGCCGCTATAACAAAAAATACTGAAAACAATACAATAAATATTTAAGTGGGGCTCCCATACAACAAACGTGTGATTTGTTTTGCCGTTTTTTGCGATAATGGTACGGAACCTTTCGTGCGCGAGTTCGACTCGCACTAGGCCGGTTTTTTTTTATTATTACCGTAGCTGATACTATAATAAAGGGGGTAAGTTGCATAGTTTCTAAGTTTGTGCACGGTTTGTGGAGCTGTACCACAGATTACTAAATAGTTCCTTCGTAAGCTGTACACTTCAATTTAGGTAGGTACTTGTATCCCGGGCCCACGACTCGTGGTAGCGGTAGGAACAGTGAGGTTTTAGTCGGTAGGAATCCAACGTAACCTTCCGCGTTCCAAAAATAAAATATAATCTCTGGAAATAATTACGAAAAATCTTTCATTAAGGTTACACTAGTCAACGGCACGAACTATTTTGTGCGCGGGGTTAAAATGCATTTTTTATCAACCGACAACACGTGCGAAAGATATAGATGCTGTGATGAGCAGTAGGAAACTAGTTCGCGTACGAATACACACTTTTGCAAATTTGTAGCGAAATGGATAATGACTTAGGACGAAACCGAGCGCGCGTAATTTTATAAACAGACCTTTGGGAGTCTGGATATCATGAAAAAACGACTAAACGTATCTGTTCAAAATTAAATTATTTGCATTGTTGAACTACTTATCTATCCCTGTATGGTGGCCGTTTTGCAATTTTCCGTCTTCTTATAGTATTTATTCGCGCCCAAAAATGCGTTAAAACTAGTGTCGAAATGTGGAACTTTCGATGCTCAAACCTTTCAAATTTTTATTTTTTTTACTTTTTTGTTTCCATACAGGGCTAGATAATGATGAGACAAATTGATATCACTTTTTATTTTGAACGTACATCGTCAAACAGTGGAATAATCCCTAGACTACGTTTGTATGGAAGAATTTTCGACTAGTGTAACCTTAATAGAAAATTACACTATCTCTGAGTGTCATAGGATATAGGTTACTTTTTACCCGACTGCAAGGAAAGGGTTATGTTTTTCGCGCGTATCTTGTATGTTTCTATGTAATATTCTTTATTACCTCATATCTTTCAAACCGATAAACAGATTTATATAATTAATCGTATAATTAATCGAGATCGTTATATACGTCTTGAGTGCCCAAGTCTTCTTAGTTAGGTGAAGTTTAAAAAAAAACAAACATTTGGGCGTCATATTGTGCGTGTCCTATTTTTTTCTTCCAAAGCTTTCGAGTGGGATATCAAAATGACGGGTTTTAAGAGGTGATTACCACATAAACGTTTAAAGGAATTTGAAAAAAAAAGATAACTAAAAAGTTATAAATAAAATAAGTTAATTTAAAAATCAAAAACCCGACTGCTGCCGAGGGTCAGTCAGCTTTTTTTTATTATTGATAGGTTCGCGCTTGACCACTATCTCACCTGATGGTAAGCGATAATGTGATCGACGATGGAGCACGCTTGCCTAGAAGAAACCTATTCACTCTTGACTTAGACTTCGCTTGCGATTATATGTATCCTCTGACTGCAGAGCATGATTTTTCTTGTTTACAGCTTTTTAGTTCGCTTTTTTTAAACAGTCGGGTTTTTTGTATTTTTAATTAACTCTTTTTATTTATAACTTTTTAGTTAAATATTTTTTCGAATTAGGTACATTAAACATAGAAGTGTTATATATTTTTGAAATCACCTCTTGAAAACCTTTATTTTGATACCCCACACGATGGGTTTGGAAGAAAAAATAAAATTGGCCCCCCACAATATGGCGCCGAAAAGCCGGCATTTTTCTATTTTCCAATTTTAATGTAGCCAGTGACACTCGCATGTTTAAGACGAATCGATTGACGTATAAATCATCAAAATCGGCCAACGCGTTTGGTCTCAGGAACGCCACATAGGAACAAACATACATACATACATAGACTGACAAACACATTACCCTCCTTCGGCAGTCGGGTAAAAAGCCACGAGAGTGGTTCTTGTAGCTAAAGCTAATATTCGATAGTTTCTATCTCCATTATATTCGTTTCTGATGCCAGTCCAAGAGAAATAGTACAGCAAGATTTTTTCAGCTCATCACTTCATTAAAACTCCATAACATAGCCTTGTCTCCCCTCTCTTAATTATACAGTTAATTAATGCAAATATTATGCAAGTGCTACATGTAAGACGGCAGACCTTGACTCGAGAGTAACAGCCTGGTTCTGTCTAGACTGGCGGTAGATAGATGCTTATTTCTAGTCTAACATAGGGATGCCATTTCTAAGATCTGCCAGAGGACAATAAGCCTGAGAACTTACGGATTTTGGAGGTTTATTTCTAATAAAAGCATTTTCTTTAATTATAATTTAAAAAGTTTTAATTGGAATATTTATTTCATTTTTTTTTTGTAACATTATTGCACTGACATTGGAGCCGATCCCAACAGGTTAAGCTATTCGGTATTATTGATTTATAACAGTGATTGCCATACAAAATTAAATCTTCTAAAAAAAATACAAAATAAAAACTGTACACGAAACCATATTTGCTCTTTCCGATCTACCATGGCGAAGCTTGCCTAGAAGTAACCTGCTTACTCTTGACTTGAAGACCCCAGATTGTAGCTATTAGGTAATTTGGACTCCGGCAGGGAATTCTAATCCTTAGCTATACGCTACGCACAATGAATACTTTCATTGTGCGTAGCGTATAGCTAAGGAAAATTTTGAAAACATTTCCCAAAACATTTTGAACGCTTTGAAAATCCAGTCGGATGGTAACCCTAGTCTAGCATAGCATATGTTGTCTATGGAAATCTTATGGGTTACTTGGGGTTAATATTCAATGTCTTATTTGAAGAGGTACGGTCGGGGTGACGGAATTTTCTTATATCGTTAGTGGAAAAAGATTGTTTGGGAAGTTTTGGTTTTGTACAAAAAGTATTTTTTGTTTTTTCGTAGGGCCAGCTGTTGATCTCGATCTCTCTCGATCTACGAGGGGAACAAGCGATACTGATTCCTGAACAAGCAAAGTGAAAAAAAGACCAGATGAGTTATAAATTAATCAAATAGAAATCAGCATAACGTGACATGGTACAATTTTTTACCAAATATACAAGGTAAAAACTTGAAGATTTCCTTTGAAGCAGGAAGGGTTGAAGACCTGACAAAGATATTTTATTTCAAGTAGGCCACCAAGCGGCACTTTTGAAAGTTACATTAAAATTTACAAGTAATAATAGTTGATTCTACCGTGCATTCGGCAAGTAGCTCGTAATGGAGAAGAATGCACAAGAAACTCCATACTAACTCTTTTAAAAAAAAAAAAATTTTTTGCTATATTTAGGTACATAAGTACATACCTTGATGAATATTATTGAGTTTATACAATACAAATATATTTATACAGTCTTCAGAAGGTCCAACAATACTTCAAAACAATAATGTTTTGCATATCACTTCCCAAGTAACACAAGAAGCATTTTAACAAACGAATAGTAAACTTATCTAGAACTTAAGGTCCTTATAAACTCTTATATCAGCTCACCGAGCATCCTGACGCTTTATATTGGCATTTTTAAACCATTATGATGCTTTACACTGTATAACGTTTGGATAGTTATACTGCTTTGATGTGTTACTTGGCGCCCTAGTGGATGTGGAGCAGGACTAGCGTTACTAGAAGTAACCCCTAAACCTAGATAGTGCCAAATACAAACTGGGCGCGTCTTCGTGGATTGAACGAACTATAGTACAAATACAAACTGGGCGCGTCTTCGTGGATTGAACGAACTATAGTACAAATACAAACTGGGCGCGTCTTCGTGGATTGAACGAACTATAGTACAAATACAAACTGGGCGCGTCTTCGTGGATTGAACGAACTATAGTACAAATACAAACTGGGCGCGTCTTCGTGGATTGAACGAACTATAGTACAAATACAAACTGGGCTCGTCTTCGTGGATTGAACGAACTATAGTTAGATTTATTTGTGGGTGGCACCCTTTTTAATGCAGGTTTGCGGGACTTCACATCCTATGCCGCATATCTCCATAACCACTAACATTCCAGCTCAGCAACAAAAAGGTATAAATATGTATGTATGTACCTGTCTAGTACTCATAATCGCATCTAAGCTAAATAAGTAAATACTCTTTGCCGTGGGCGCGACTGTGACAAAGACTGACCGGCACAAAGGACAATGGCGTCATGTCCTCGCCTTTCTTAGTTCTTACTAATTAACGTATATTGTTTCAAAGGCTTTAACAGAAGTGGCGGGTTTCTCTCAGAAAGCTCCATCAATGATGTTTTGTTTCGCGACGGGATCAAATTGTAGCTTTTGTTAACGTTAGCGGTAAGTGGGTAGTTGAACAATGGTTCGTGTAAGCGGGACAAAGAAAATCTGAAGATTGTGTGCAATTCAGGGGAATGATTCTGTAAGGGATATTAAGTTTACTATGTGTGATGTGGTACACACTACACATTCAGTCATGAATAAAACTTATACGTGGGCTTTGTGGGCGTATGAAGGGCTTGACTTCTGAAATCTCTAAATCTACTGGACTTTTCAAAGTGGAAACAGACTAATACTTCTAAAAAAGGAGGCTACTTTTTGAGATGTACGTAAAAAAAATAGCCATGTTTGAAATATTAATCGTGCAGTAGTTCACCAAAGAGATGGACCGATCAATTGAAAGACTCGTCGCCTTCCAAATTCTAATCGGTCTTAAGACAGAAACCGGTGGAGGCAGATCATCCGCTCCAGGTGCAACCCTGATGCTGACCATGAGGGATCGACCAAGAGAGAGAGAAACATTGAGGATACATTGCGATGTATCGTGGTTCACACTGTCTCATTGCCTTTTACAAAAGATGTTTATTTTTAAATTTGATTTGGCTTTCCTCTTGATTCTAGTCTATGTCAGAGGTGACAGAGACAAGTCGACGATGGAGTGAGCTTACCCAGAAGGAGCCTGTAGAAGATTTAGTTTTAGTAACCCAGTACAATATGTGGGTGTACAAAATCATGACCATGGTCACGCCATGGTCTAGCTGTTCCAGGTCTGTATGATCATGTGACTTTTACGTTTACTAACGCACCTAAAATGCAGTACAAATTGCCCACACGGAGCACCGTTATGTTAAAACTGCTCTGCTAGAAGGCATTCCAGTATTGCCCCAACCTGTTCCAGCGCTGTAGCGCTTTGCATACAGAAGAAGATCGTAAACTATCAAGCGCTCCAACTAATTTATTTACAATTATTATGTATTGATGTGACCTGATTTAACTTAGAATAATTAGCTTGTGACATGTGTGTGTGACCTAGCCGCAGCCTAGCCTTAAGGAAGAATAGCATCTTGTGTTCATGCCATTTTGCATTTATTTCGGGAATTATGTACAAAACGTAACATCACGGTAGTGTTCCTTGAAAGTAGGCAAGATTAGGATCGTTCCCTCTTCCGTGTTTTGGAAGAGGATCGAACCCAGCTAACAGGCGTAAGGTTAGGTTAGAACCAACAAACAAATTAACCGAATTGGTTTTAAATTGGAAGAACACAATAATGTCGACCCCTTACGTGAAAGTAAAGCAAGTAGGTTAATGTGTTATTTGTTACCTAATTAATAAGGTACCTACTGAATAAATTATCCAACTTGGTTTTACATTCGATCTCATTACTTTTTGCGGTAGAAGAACTGCGCCGCGAGACTTTTACATGTTATGCACCTTTTGTCGACGTTTTATAAGTGCCCATGTAGGCCTATGTAAAATAAAAATATTTGATTTTGATTATGTTTTTGATGGGATTTGAATTACCTAAAGTGATTTGAAAAATAATCAGATAGATTTAGCAAGTATTTAGTTGACATGAGTCATTATTATCATCTACTGGGGGGTGACCATAAACTCTTAGAATAAGGTTATTTTGAGTGTGTGTAAGAGGCAGATGTATATGCCTTGTATACATCTGTCCCTTACGCACATTCAAAATAATCCTATGATCACCCTCCTTTCCCAACTATATTGAGATCAGCAACCAGTCTATAAATAAAATTTAAATATTAATTATTTATCTTCCTTTAAAGGTTTCTTATAAACTATTACATAATGGTGAAATATTATTTGCTATAAAAAACTTTTTAACAAAAAATCAAACCGACTTCCAGAACAAAAAACAACAAAGCAAAAAATAACTTTCTTGTTCGAAGACGGTGTCTTTAGCACCCATTGTGTTCCGTTTTTCGACACCGACTTCGGAAATGAAAGTTATTTTTTGCTTTGTAGTTTTTTTATTCTGGAAGTCGGTTTGATTTTATGTTAAAAAGTTTTTATTTTTCTCGTTTTAGTTTTGGTAAGTATGATAATCATTTATAGCCAAAGAACACGACAGTACATGACGATTCCAATAAGCCCATTGCAAACACGACTAGGATACATTGTTTTATTTCAGAGTTCCAGTGCTTAACTTCCAGCTTCATCACCAGATCACTTCGATGGTGCTATTTTCATCAGTAACATTTATTTATAAGTATTTGCTTCATCATGGTCGGTTAACTATTCGAGATATCTTATACCCGTGACATACTTAGCATTTAGGAGTTCTAGTGGCCATCTGTGGTCTTCTTCATCAGTTCCACTTCACCAAATGATACTTTATGAGTGCAAATGACTGCATTGTTGATGAAAATACCAAAATCGCTATATGTATGCCTATAATATTTGAGGACTGCTCTCGATTTCTCTAGGATCCCATCATCAGAGCCTGACTTGATAACTAAGGGACCAACTAGGAAGTAGGTATACCCTATAAACCAATGAAGAATTTTTGGAGTCGGTCCAGACGGCTTTGAGTAATCGGGGAACATACATAAAAAAAAGATCCGACGAATTGAGAACCTCCTCCTTTTTTGAAGTCGGTTAAAAACCTTTGTGAGAGACTGGTATCTGCACTAGGAAATCCTGTCACACAGCTAGATTACCAGGTCCCCTAACAAAACTGTGATCAGTCCATTTACGAGTAATTACAATTATTGGTACCTTTGGTAAAGTGCACGGAAAAGAATGGAATACATATCGTTTTTACAATTATTATAATTTGTTAATTCTTATTAAATAGTATTATTAAATTAAATTAATCTTAGATTATTTTAAAATTATTATTTAAGTAAATTATTATTCGATTTTTTTTTTTTTTTTTTTTAATTCATACATTAAAAAATTAAATTAAAATGAGTTGTGGAGTAATGGTGTAGTGTTGAATCTAACAGGATAGTAGTCAGCTGTAGCTGATTATCATATATTTTACATGAATTGAGTGCCTATCTGCAGCCGTATTGCGTAAGTGAATATGGCAAAGAGTTTGAACGCTATCCTATCGGTCAAATCACATGCGAGATGAATGACGCGATATGGTTTTCCCTCTGTGTGATTGGTCGATTGGATAGCGGTCAAACTCTTTGCGTTGCCGTATTCACTTATGCAATATGGCTGCTGACCTCCACAACTCATTAGTTACTGTCTAACACGATAACACTCGGCCCCCCGTTGATACAATGAGAATCAAATATAGGTAGTTGGTTATAATTGTAGAAAGAATTTTTTTAAATTAAGTTATCGGCTGAACTAATTAAATAATACGAGCATACCTTATTGATCGGAAGCCGGGCTAGTGGTGTTAAAAGAACGTCAGTAAAACGTATTTAAGAATTCATGATTCTTATACTATATATAATCTATACTTATATACTTATTACTTATCATCATCATCATCTGCCTAGCCTTTTCCCAACAATATTGGGGTCGGCTTCCAGTCTTACCGGATTCAGCTAAGTACCAGTGTTTTATATGGAGCGACTGCCTATCTGACCTCCACAACCCAGTAAATGGGTAACACGGTACCCCTCTTGGCAAGACTGGTGTCAGATCTCAAGCTTCTGACTACCCGTAACGACTGCCAAAGATTTTCAAATGACAGTCGGGACCAACGGCTTAACGTGCTTTCCGAGGCACGGAGGAAACTTGGTATGTTGAAATGGTCACCCATCTACGGGCCGACCTCGTCAAGCGTTGCTTAACCTTGATGATCGACCCGTGCGGCTGTTATTATTTAGCCACGAGCTCCTCTTATCCTAATTATTACTTATAATAATATATATATATATAATATTATAAAGAGGAAAGATTTGATTGTTTGTTTGCATTGAATAGGCTCCGTAACTACTGAACCGATTTAAAATTCTTTCACCGTTGGGAAGCTACACTATCCCCGGGTGACATAGGCTACTTTTTATCCCTGTATTCCCACGGGAACGGGAACTACGCGGGTGAAACCGCGAGGCTTCCGCTAGTCTACTCTAATATTATAAACAGGAAAGATCTTTTTGTTTGTTTGTTTGTACCGAATAGGCCCCGAAACTACTGGACCGATTTAAAAAATTCTTTCACCAATAGAAAGCTACATTGTTCCTGAGTGATATAGGCAATTTTTTTATCCCGAAAATGGGTCCTGTGGGGTGGTCCACGGGAGCGAAGCCGCGGGCAACAGCTAGTATTTCATAAATTGGTACATTTGTTGAAATTGTAAAACGAACCGTCTAATATTACGACGCAAAATATATAAGTACGTATTAAACTTACAAGTACGGAAATAAGCCTTTCAAATCTAATTTTCACAATAGCATTAGAGAAGCCTTCGCTAATGTTATTACAGTATTATGACGTGTTGGGTCCCTGGGCCCCATGTGGGGAACCTAATTGGATTTATTTATTAAAGCAACTCGTGCGCAAGGTCGGGGGATTTACGGTCAGGTGAAACTCCGGTATGTTTTGTTGTATTGAGTAGAATGTGGGTAAAAACTGTCAATATAATTCTGTATGTCTGAATTTTATTGGGTTGGAAGCTTGTTATATAAGATTTTGGAGACGAAAAAAAAAAAAGCTGTAATGTTTTTATAAACATGTTTTTCTTCTCGTGGGCCTTTGCCTATTGTTACAGAATTATCGAAAAAGGGGGAAAAATTACTAAGTTTCAACAACAAACTATAAAGGCCGTGCATGTTGAAACTAAACTTAGGAAGCTTCAGATTCAGTTGACGTAGGTACATTAGTCTTATAATATTATAAAGAGGAAAGATTTTTTTGTTAGTTTGTTTGTGCCGAATCGGCTCCAAAACTACTGAATCGATTTGAAAAATTCTTTTACCAATAGAAAGCTACATTATTCCTGAGTGACATAGGCTATTTTTTAATTCCGAAAATGGGTCCTGTGGGGTGGTTCACGGGTGCGAAGCCGCGGGCAACAGCTAGTAATTTATAAGGTAGTAACTGATGATCACTAAAAATTAAAACTACATAATCGATTACGAATTTAACAGTAAATTATTATAAAAACTTTTTTACAAAATAATAAGCTGACTTCAAAAGCTTCTTCTTCTGTCTTTGGTACCTATTGTTGTTATTATTTTTCGACACCGACTTCCGAAACGAAAGTTATTTTGCACTTTTGAAGTCGGTTTATTTTTTGTGGAGAAGTTTTAATTTCCCTCTTTTTTGTTTTGGTAGGTACGTACAATTAACATGAAAATCATATATAGCCAAAGTACATCTCATGAAGATTCTAATAAGCGCAAACACGACTAGGATACATTGTATAATTTCGGAGTTCCAGTGATCATTGTGCTTCTTCATCAGTTCCACTTCACCAAATTATACTTTCTGAGTGCAAATGATTGAATTATAGATGAAAATACCAAAATCGCTATATGTATGCCTCTAATATTTGAGGAGTTCCCTCAATTTCTCTAGGATTCCATCATCAGATCCTGAGACATCTCCTATCTTGGGATATCTCCTTTCCAACAAAAAAAGAACCATCAAAATCGTTTCATAAACGACGAAGTTATGCGCGAACACACAATAAAAATACGGTCGAATTGAGAAACTGGGAAGTCGCTTAAAAAAGACAACTAAAAGTGAGCCATATTTAGCTTAACTAGTTGATAGGTTAAAAAACTATCAAAAATAAATCCGCGGGTATAATAATAGTTTAGGTTACTGAAATAACGCCAACAACCGATAACAGTGGCGACAAGGTCACATCACAGACATGTCGCAGACGTTTGTAGCCGTGTCGGACTAATGTGAGTTTGGCTAGGTGAGGTATTGACGTTTTAATTCTGCCAATTAAGTAATGATCACTATTTTTCCGTGACCGTGTGCAGTGAAAATGTAAGTGAAAATTCAGTTAACTATTCTTCTTATTAAAACCTAATCTCCTCGGTCAATATCAAAAACTTTAAAATACGAACGTTGTCTACTAAATACAACAACGAGGAAATCGAAGTCATTAAATTAAGTTTTGGTAAATGATAATACTGTCAAAATAAATGTCATCAAAGGGCCTTTGGTATTTAATGGAAAACGGAAATTGTCCTAATATAAGATAGCGCGATGATCGGTCATCGCACGAAAACGCGATGATCGGTCATCTCACGAAAACCGGAAAGCGCCCTCTGTCGGCGCGAGGACGACGCCTAATTTTCAGCTAGTATTTATTTAAAATGCCAATTACTTCACTATAACGGGAGCATAATAATTAAAACATGAATCACACTTGTTGCACTTAATTTTGCATTTAGTGTCGGAACCGATTTAAATGGTTGAAGTTTTAAGTAGATAGGTACCTAACTCAATTATATCATGATCTAGACAGGAGTTAAAACTTTCGAATTAGATAGTCTATGATGGCCATATTCTTTCATTTGACAGAGAGCACAAATTTAACACACGGTAATATTTCGATAAGAATACAGCTTGTGTAGATTTAATCAATTGGACGACTTTCTCAAATCCGCAAAAAATCTACAATGTCTGAAATTAAGTCCTTCAATATCGGACAACGAATCATGAAGTCATATGGAGTTAGGCAGGACTCTTGGCATGGCGCAGTGATGAAAGGTGGAGCGAGTGGCACTCGTGTATTGGAAGGAGAACTTTTGGTCGTCAGGCGGTGGAATGGGCAGATGATATAATTTCAGTGCGGTGAGAACCTGGGTAAAATTGACACTGGAGCTGGAAATTTGCCACCACCAGCATTGGCGAAAGTTGGGCCGTGTATGATGTTTTAATGAAGCAACATATAAAAATGTAATACCAAATATATTGTACCAAATGTTAACGCACCTCTTCAAAAATGAACTTCTATTACGGATTCCTAAAACGAAATTGGCGAGTCAGTAAACTCACTCACCGGAAATTTTGCAACGGGACGGTAAGAATTGCACGCAAAATATTCTAAAGAGTTGGTAGGTATTTTATTGTGACGAGACACGATTTTGTTTTTAATATAATGCGTTTACTAAGAATAAGCTTTTTAATAACTCCCACAAAACACCTTTGGTAAATGACATTATGGATTAAAGGTTGCCAAGACAGACCGATGACCTGGTGAACACCTTGTTAATCGACTGGGTGCGAGAAGCACAGCATCGGTTGGTGTAGCAGCGCTACACCGGCAGACAGGCTTATTTCCAGCAGTGGACGTCTTTCTGCTGTAATTATGATCAAAGGCTAAGGTTCGCTCTTACCCATCTTATTTTTAACCGACTGCGTTACAGCATAGATTCAGCCAGCGGCTTCGCCCGCGTGAAAGTCGAAAATTATGCTAGTACTACCTGTGCCCGCGGCTTCGCTCCCGTCACGTCTGCCAACCCTACCCTACTTACCTTACCGCTTACCCTACTTAACTACCTAACAATTTTTTTTTCTATAGTCATCATTGTTTCGCGGAGAATCTTAATACCGCCATTCAGAAAATTACTTCAAATGCACAATGCCTTCTATCGAATACCGAGTTCAACTGTCAAAGTATCTGAATTGCTTGTGTTGTGATAATTTTACTTCTTGAACACTTTACATTCATCTAACTTTTGATAGCGTGAGCCGATTGCGATGAAACAAAAACTTAGTAATTCTTCAAGTTACGCACAATTTTTATGTATAAAAGTTATTTACATTAGTTTCGTACATTACACGTGATGCGTGCACAAATAAACAGATAAACAGACACTCATTCCAAAAATGCCGGCAATGGGTTCTGTTGGTTATCCTTTAACACCCTGGCTATTTTTTTTGGAAATATCTTCGATGTACAAAAATTAATTTTCTACAGATTTATTATATGTATATATATATATTGATATATTGATGATGATTGATTGGTTGATTGATTAATGATTGATGATCATATTATCTGTGCCCGAGGAAACATATTCCCGGGATGAATAAGCTATGTGCTTTTCCTGACTATAATATATCTCTGCGCCAAAATTCATCCAGATCCGTTTAGTAGTTTTTGCGTGAAAATGTAACAACAAACACAGTCACAAACATTTGCCTTTATTAGTGTGATTATCCTTTGGAAATGTGACCTTGATACTAAATCACCGATATGCAAAAGTTAGCGTTCACATTTATTTACTCTGAAAAGTATTTCCATGTCACTTCCCAGCAGATCGTCTCGCTTCGTCACGCTTTTCGCCACGGGACATTTCGTCAATAGCGTGACAAATCGCTACGTCACAGGCGTGGGCGTACCGAAATTTATTTACCTGTGTATAATAAAATTGGTGAAGAGAAAAAGTTTGTCTGTTGATTTTTTTGTACAAAATTATCGAAACAAGACATTGCCATTTTTGCTGTTTGTTAACGTAGGTTATTTATGTCTCATTGTTGTGTACAGTTGAAATGAGGAGTTTGTGGCTAAATGAGGAGCTCGTGGCTAAATAATAATAGCCGCACTAGTCGATCATCAAGGTTAAGCAACGCTTGACAAGGTCGGTCCGTGGATGGATGATGGGTCTCGGAAAGCACGTTAAGCCGTTGGTCCTGGCTGTCAATTGAAGATCTTTGACATTCGTTACGGGTAGTCAGAAGCTTGAGATCTGACACCAGTCTTGCCAAGGGGTACCGTGTTACCCAGTTACTGGGTTGTGTAGGTCAGATAGGCAGTCGCTCCATGGTAAAAAAAAACACTGGTACTCAGCTGAATCCGGTAAGACTGGAAGCCGACCCCAATATAGTTGGGAAAGAGGCTATTCAGATTGGATTGTTGAGTACAGTTGAAAGGATTTTGAATAGATCTGTTCCTTCTTAACTTCTATCATCATTATTATGAATAATCATCATTTCAGCCAAAAGAAGTTCACTGCTGGACATGGGCCTCCGCCTAGCCCAAGTGTCACCATATCAATCAGTTATGACCGTGGAAGGATAGTATTAATTAATGTTAGTACGAATTGTGAGCAGTGGTGGCCCAGTGGTATCGGCCGCGACTTACAAGTTGAAGGTCGTAGGTTCGAGCCCAGGCAGGCGCTTTACTTTGTGTAAATTATTTCATCACGACTGCTCTCAAAACGGTGAAGGAAAACATCGTGAGGAAACCGGCATGTCCTAGAACCAAACATTCGAAGACATGTGACATCCACCAACCCGCACTGGGCCCGCGTGGTGGATTACGGCCCATTCCCTCTCACAGAGAGGAGGCCTGTGTCCCAGCAGTGGGAACATTAATAGGCTGATGATGTGATGTGTACGAATTAACCTACCTACCTACATTATTACATATCGACGCTAGTAAGGCATATTGTATTAACGACCATTGCATAAATTGTTCAAAAAAAGTTATTTTAATCAAAAAACCCGACTTTTTCAAAAGCGAACTAAAAAGATGTAAACAAGAAGAAAATCTTGCACAGCAAGATTTTCTTCTTGTTTACGTACTTGTTTACGTACAGTCGGAGGATACATATTCGCGAGCTGGCTGACCAAAACCAGATGTACCTATCCTCCGACTGCACAGCAAGATTTTCTTCTTGTTTACATTTAGTTCGCTTTTGAAGCAGTCGGGTTTTTTGAATATATGTATTAACTTTTTTTATTTACAACTTTTTAGTTATACTTGTTTTTTAACACGCTTTTATTAGCTTGGTATGTATGTATCTATGTATCAATGTAACGGAATCTTTGAACGTGATTTTCACCCACTTCAAAACGTTGGATTGATTTGAAACTTTGCACACTTATCAAGGACCGATGACAATGCAATAATTTAAACAGTTTGTCCCATTATCCTTACCATTAAAGCGTGTTTTTTAGTTTTTAGAACTACAATTTATTTTTCGAATGACTTTAAACATATAAGTAGTATATAGTAAATTAACTGTAGATACAATTTTATTTTATTAAATAAGTTAATCGTTTTAACGTTAATGATTCCTGACCTATACAGGCTGAGTTTTCCAAGTGTGCGTGGATGGCCAAATCATCACTGTGAAGAATAGCATAAAACAATCAAAGGAGTCACGGGACCGATTTTGATCATAACTAAAACTGCAACATTGGATTTTCTCACCCTGTATGTCGACAACCAGAATTGATGAACAAAACTTATGTTAACGCGGGCGAAGCTGCGGGTAACAGCTAGTATTATTATATATTTTAGCGATAGGTAATACATTCAGAAATATATCAATCAATGCAATCATATAATAAATCTGTAGAAAAGTAATTTTTATACATCGAAAATATTTCCAAAAAAAATAGGGTGTTAAAGGATAACCAACAGAACCTATTTCCGGCATTTTTGGAATTTTTGTCTGTTTGTCTATTTATTTGTGCACGCATCACGTAAAATGTACGAAACTAATGTAAATAACTTTTATACATAAAAATTGTGAAGAATTAATTAGTTTTTGTTTCATCGCAATCGGTCCATTCTTTTTTTTTTTTACATTGCCCCACACTAGGAATTTCTTCCTGTATCTTGGGTGCGTTTACAAACATATAAACTCACATACACAACACCCAGAGCCGGAACAAGTATCTGTCGAACCCGCGACACGCAGCGCAGCAGTCAATCGCTCAACCACTGCGCTAACCGTGCACCCACTATCAAAAGTTATATGAATTTAAAGTGTTCAAGAAGTAAAATTATCACAACAAACGCAATTCAGATACTCGGACAGTTAACTCGATATTCGATAGATGGCGTTGAAGTCATTTTCTGAATGTCGGTGTTAAGATTCTCCGCGAAAGAATGATGAATATAGAAACAAAAATGGTAGGTAGGTAAGTAGGGTAGGCAGGAGGTTTATGGTTGGCAGACAGATCACGGGAGCGAAGCCGCGGGCACAGCTAGTACACATGTATATATTTCTGAATGAGTTCGACAAACAAGAAACGTATTTCTAAAGTAAGTAAAATTCGAAATTGCTTGTTTGAAAGTTGAAATGTAAAACCCTTCCCTGAATGTCATGCCGTATAATGTGACGAAATCCAGGAGAGCATATCTCGTCGCAAAGCCGCTGTAAAAAGATTCAAGTTACAAAACACGCTGTTTCACGCGAAAACTGATTTTGCAACGTATCTCCAAATGGGTGAAACCGGCTAAAACTGGATAAAGCCCGTTTTTAATTTTTACAAGCCTTGTTTTTCATTGGTTTTTCTTTTCACCCGTTTTATTCGACCTGTATGTAAATGTCAGATTGGAATATACGCTGTTTCTGAGTTGTTTACGGATAGCTAGAGGGTTATAAGATACATTCTGGGTCACATTTCTGTTGCAATAGGTCGTGTGTTGGTATAGAATTTGCGACTACACTGTTAAGGTTACACTAGTCGAAAATTCTTCCATACAAACGTAGTCTAGGGATTATGCCACTGTTTGACGATGTACGCTCAAAATAAAACGTGATATCAATTTGTCTCATCATTATCTAGCCCTGTATGGAAGCAAAAAAGTAAAAAAATAAAATGTTTGAAAGTTATGAGCGTCGAAAGTTCCACATTTCGACACTAATTTTAACGCATTTTTGGGCACGAATAAACACCATACGAAGATTGAAAATTGCAAAACGGCCTCCATACAGGGATAGATTAGTAGTTCAACAATGCAAATAATTTTATTTTGAACAGATATATTTAGTCGTTTTTTCATGATATCTAGACTGCCAAAGGTCTGTTTAAAAAATTTCGCGCGCTCGGTTTCGTCCTAAATCATTATCCATATCGCTACAAATTTGCTAAAGTGTGTATTCGTACGCGAACTAGCTTCCTACTGCTCATCACAGCATCTATCTCTTCCGCATGTGTTGTCGGTTGATATAAAATGCATTTTAACCCCGCGCACAAAATAGTTCGTGCCGTCGACTAGTGTACCCTTAAGTAAAAAATCTACTATGTAGCCTCATTGTTGATAGGTTTTGTCGGCTAACTTGTATTGTTTTACATAGAACATTCATCTATCAAACGTAATCTATTTGGAGGAGTTACCACCAATTTATGAATTAAGCATTTGAAGTTATATGTCAAAGACAAAACTAGACTTTGGCATCAAACTAGGGTTTGACGCGTTCTTAACTTCAAATTCTCAATTCAGAGACCGCTCCTTAAACATTAAACCTAAAAAATACTTTTTCTTTC
This sequence comes from Orthosia incerta, assembly GCA_948252205.1. Lineage (NCBI taxonomy): Eukaryota > Metazoa > Arthropoda > Insecta > Lepidoptera > Noctuidae > Orthosia > Orthosia incerta. Next base: position 29,020,172 of record OX411755.1, on the reverse strand, counting down.
TTTTTAATTTAATTTTAAATTATAGCAAAAATACACATTAATTATGTCTAAGTTTCATGTTTAAAATTAAATAGTTCAAATCAAAACAAACATTATTGTTCAAAATTCAATACACTTCTCAAAAAAAACCGGCCAAGTGCGAGTCGGACTCGCGCACGAAGGGTTCCGTACTTGGTAAATTGCGGTTTACGATTTGTGACGTGTCAAAAAAAACTACTTACTAGATCTCGTTTAAACCAATTTCCGGCGGAAGTTTACATGGTAATGTACATCATATATTTTTTTTTGTTTTATCATTCTCTTATTTTAGAAGTTACAGGTGGACACTTTTTACCACTTTGGAAGTGTCTCTCGCGCAAACTATTCAGTTTAGAAAAAAAAAAAAATATAAATCTCAATATCATTTTTGAAGACCTATCCATAGATACCCCACACGTATGGGCGTAAGTATGGGGAACCCCGAAAATTTATTGATTTTTTTTCTATTTTTGTGTGAAAATCTTAATGCGGTTCACAGAATACCTACTTACCAAGTTTCGACATCATAGTTCTTATAGTTTCGGAAAAAAGTGGCTGTGACATACAGACGGACAGACAGATAGACAGACATGACAAATCTATATGGGTTCCGTTTTTTGTCATTTGGCCACGGAACCCTAAAAATAGCTGACGTAAATGATTTCAAGTCTGGGTTACAACGATTTAATAACATTATTAACATACCGAATTCTGACTCCTTACCTACTCGCTCCGTATTTCAAATTGAGAACGAATTCGAATCTATCTTTGAAAAAAAATCGCTTTGATTAAATGTAATCTCAATTTTAAGATGTGAATGTAGAAACGGTTTTACTTTGAAAGCGTGAAAGGATTATCTAAAACAAAGGAGACAGATTGGGTCTTAGATTTGAATATATCACATCCAATCTTGTCGCTACTTGGGCACAATTTCGAAGGGATGAACTTTTGAGACTGAAAAAGGAGGTAGGATCAAAGCTATAGGTACCTATTTGAATTCAGAATCAGAGATAGTTATAAGATTTTGAAATAACAAAATCTATGTCATACAAAGCACAGCTCAAATTGCATTGCAACATATTATATTTATAAGGCCTATTTATAATAAAAACCGGCCAAGTGCGAGTCGGACTCGCGCACGAAGGGTTCCGTACTATTTTCGTAAAAAACGGGCAAAAAATCACATTTGTTTAGTGGGAGAACTACTTAAATATTTATTTTGTTCTGTTTTTAGTATGTTTTGTTATAGCGGCAACAGAAATCTCATCTGTGAAAATTTCAACTCTCTAGCTATCACGGTTCATGTGATACAGCCTGGTGAAAGACGGACAGACAGACAGACAGACGGATCGCGGAGTCTCAGTTATAGGGTCCCGTTTTTACCCTTTAGGTACGGAACCCTAAAAAGCAACTTAAAATACACAACGGTTAAGTCGATATTTAAGTTGGTGGCGATAGATTCAAATTATCGAGAAGTATAGGTACATTCAAATAAGTATGTACTTTTTAAGTTTATTTTCACTCTTTTTTCCGTCAAAAGCAACCTCTACTTCATACGATTGATCCTTTTTTTCCCTAGAGTGTCGTGAATTAACCTGAGGCCTTAGTGCGAGTTTTTACTCACGCTCAATCGCGTTACGTAAACGTGAATTTGTATTGAAACTGGATAAGCGCCGTCTGGGGTCATCGCATCAAAATCAAAATCAAATATTTTTATTTTACATAGGCCTACATGGGCACTTATAAAACGTCGACAAAAGGTGCACGGTTTGGGTTAGTCGTTTCCTATGGAGAAGAACCGGCAAAGAAACTCCATGGTTACTCTTTTAATTTTTTTTGTTTACAATATTTCCATGTTACAGCATTAGTACTTGGATATGGGGGGACAACGTAGGCCCGACAATAAGTCGTACGAATTTGAAAAAAAAAACAAACAAAAAAAATAATACACGAAATAAAAAGTTAACAAATCTCTTTCAGTTCTATGCAGTCCGACAGTGACCGCGCTTTACGTCTTTTCTGTCAAGTATGTTCCTAAATTCCTAAAGCCCACATGCACGACAAGAAGTACCACGAGGTTAAAATACCAGTTTGTCAATTTAACCTCGTGTTAGAAACTAATTCTGAGTTAAATTTTTCGTGCAAGTGGGCCTATGAGTCCTTGTTTGGTACCTGTTTATGAATCAATACCTAGCACACATAATATTGCAAATTGTTAATTTATAGCGTGCAACCATTAGTCACGTCATTAAATTTTACACCTTCGTAAAACTTGTAATGACGGTGTTGACGCACTTAAACTGCGGTTTAACGTAAAATAATTCCTGTACGACACCCACTTAGTATTTGTTTTGTTCTAGCTTCTGTCAGCAAACCACTGCAACTACTGAAAGACAGAATCAACAGTGGCGAATACCAGAAAAGCGCCGGCAATGAAGCTCGACGAAGTCCCGGAGAATGAATTTATGAATGTCTTGGATCCCGCAAAGAAATTAATCAAAAAAGAATAAAGGAGGAGTAGGATAACATTATTTACCTGCGTTGTAAGTAAGAAATTATACCAAGGTAAAGGGATAAAAAGTAATTATATATGCTAATGCAGGCGATAACAGGATTGATATGGTACCATTGTCCGAGAAGAGGCGGAGACAGAGAGGCCTGGAAACAACTCGTCTGTGAAGCCGCCAAATCATTCCAGGACGGACATGACAATCAGCAATGGAGAACACGAAGAACACGAATAAAAAGAAGAGCATCCAGGTTATGGTCTTCGCGTGTGAATTCCGTTCAGCCGTTTTGACGACATGAAAGATAACAGACAGTCGGTGAGATTGATAAAAGTATATATACAGTACCTACTTACAATATCTTTAGATATAGTATGTGTATTTATTTATTTATTTTTATGTTTTCTTTCCTTTCCTCCACGAAATCTTCGCCTAATTCTAGTTCTTTTATTTTTTTACTAATAATATGCTTGCGCTTGACGATTATCTCACCTGATGTTAAGCGATGACGTGGTCTACGATGAAGCACGCTTGCCTAGAAGAAACCTATCCGACCGTCTCACCTTTGCAAGAATCCCCAACATTTTTGCAGCTAACTGAGTCTCGCCTCAATGAATGGACCGAAGTTGAGGGATAATTTCGAATAGGTTTCTTCTAGGCAAACATGCATCATCGTCGAGATTATAGATTTTATAAAAAAAACACTATTGACTTAGACTCACAGGTTGTAGCTATCAGGAAATACAGACTCCGGCAGGGAATTTTACTCTTTTGCTGTGAAAAACTTTTGGTGCGTAATATATACTTTATTATATACCAAGATAATAACAATAATACATACGGAAACCTTAAAATAAAAACAAACATACAACAAGCGGCCTCATTGCGCTCTGCGATCTCTCCCAGGCAACCCAGAGTGAAGAGAGATAGCCTGGACACGACATGGGGTTGCAGTTTGTGCAATTTTAAATCAAATAATCAGTTACAAACTTACGAACACTAAATATAAAATAAATACATTCATACATAGAAATATACAGGCCAGAAAACAATACAGCTCTAATAAGAGTAATATCACAGTGACAAGTAGTGCTCCTTTACCAGACTTTTAAAGATCGGTAGTGATTGAGCGCGGTTTATTGTCACACACAGGCAATGCATTCCTCAGACGAGCGGCCTGTACAGTAAAAGATTTGTCTAGGAAGGTGCGAGTTGTGATAACTACTATTGGAAATTAATTCGGTCTGAAACGATTAGATCTCGTCGTTGATAAAGGAAGGTAGATTTTAAGGCGTCTCAATGAGCAAGGGTTCAGCTATAGAATCATTTGTAAGAACAGTAAATATTAATCAGAATCTTCAGAATCAGTATCCTAGGGGTCTTAAAGTCAAAAGTGAATAGGTTACTTATATTTCTAGGCAAGCATTTTCACCGTCGACCTCATCATTGCTTACTATCAGGTAAGGTACGCGAGCCTATAAATAATAATAAAAAAATAAATAAAAAGAATTACAAGTAGGCAAAGATTTGTCGGAGGAGCTCGTGGCGAAGTAATAATATAGGTGACTTCACTGCTCATTTTGTATCTTAGATTTTTTTTTCTAAAACGTGTTTCAGAAATAACTTATTTCTCATAAATATTGTAAAGATTAACATATATCTTTGCCGCAGCCTCAAACTTAGGTACCTGCTTAACAGATTTGGCTATTTTGACTGTGGGTAAATAATTTTAGGAAACTAGCAATATTTTTAGTTTTTGCCAAATGTTTTCCTTAAGCTGTTGGTCCCGGCTGTCATTTGAAGATCTTTGACAGTCGTTTCGGGTAGTCGGGCGTAGCAAAAAAAAATCTAAATCTATGGTCCGAGGCCTGAAATCTGACTGGTGCTTGCCGAGCTGTATAGTGTTGACCAGTAACTGGCTTCTGAAGGTCAGAAAAGCAGTCTTCCCATGTATAATACTGGTACTCACCTTCTGTGTTTGTACTATTTTGTTATTTGTTTTATTCTATTTTATCTATACTATATATAATATATAATATAATATAATAATATTATAAAGAGGTAAAATTTGTAAGTTTGTATGTAGGGGGTAATCTCTGCAACTAATGAACCAATTCTAAAATTTTTTTCACTGGTAGAAAGCTACATTATTCCTGAGTGCTATAGGCTATATAACATCACGCTACGACCAATAGGAGCGGAGCATAAATGAAAAATGTTGCAAAAACGGGAAAGAATATTAGGTGTAGGGTAGGTGTAGGGTAGGGTAGGTACGTAGCCAGTTGACGGGAGTGAAGCCGTGTGGGACAGCTAGTTCCCAATATATTACACACTCACGGAAATGTATGTTTCGTTTCCGTGAGTGTGTCCGTGGCATCAACAGTGGGCCCTATCAGAATATCAGCGCAGTGATATTTTCTTTTTAATATCGTTGCACATGCTCAGATAGGAGCCTTTTTGGTCTCGCACGGGGTTTTTTATATTTTATTATTGTTTGTGTTTTGCTTATCTCGTGTCTCCTGTGCGGGTCACAAATAAATATTTTTTCTTTCTTTCTTTTACTCCGGTTTGACTGGAAGCAGATCCCAAAATAGTTGGTAAAAGCTAAGGAGTTTGATCGAAATATTTATTCAAATCAACAGATTAATTTCGTCTAAAACCAAGATATTTTGAATGAAGCATTGGCGTTTCAAGTTCGATTCATCATTTCAACGCTCTGTCAGAAAATTTACATAAAGATAAATTTGTGCTATCAACTATACAGAATAGATGCGTTTCCTGTGTTTGAAGTAATAAAAATCATTTTAATAGCGGACGAAGCCGCGGCTAAAACTAATCTGTCTATAAAAATAGGATCAAAGAAATTTTCTATTAAATGAAGATTCGTCCTTGCTGACGACCGCGACTAAAAAACGAAAGAAGAAATCGTTATTAATGTTCACTTTACGAGTGTTTTTGATGTGGTTTTAGAACTTTAAGTGTTAATTGTTACATTAATTCGTGTGAATCTTACCTATCTTACCGCAGCAGACTGGTTGTATGTCGGAAATTGTCCCAAGCGAACGTAATCCCGAGATAAAATCCAATCCATATGTATATTTTTACTTAAGACGACGACTAACGCCAACGACCTTGAGGGAACAAAACGCGCACTCGTTTGACACCCGCGCGACCCAAAGTTTAGTAGTTTTTTGTACTTTAATTATTATTCTATGACATTAAAAAAAAAAGCTTCAGATCAAAATGTAGATAATTAAATAGTCTTTGAGATGGTGTTGATTTAATTAAAATACGCCAAGCGGTTTTGGTGTGATTGTCGTGTTTTTGTCCGTTTTAGACATAACTTTACCAATTAATTACACTACGTTATACAAACAAAACTCAAAATTAGCTGAGATCAAATTATTAAGAAAATAGTCTAATATGTATAACATATATTTTTTTCAAAGAATTACGGCTACCCATTTAGACGTGATTCTCATTTTAAAATCAGCTACTCAAGGGAATCGGCGCCTTAAGGTTACACTAGTCCACGACACGAAGTATTTTGTGCGCGGGGTTAAAATGCCTGCTATCTCATCCGACAACTCGTGCGAAAGAATAAGATGCTGTGATGAGCAATAAAAGTTAGTTCGTGTACAAATTAGCACTTTTGCAAGTTTGTAGCGAAATGGATGATGATTTAGGACAAAAACGAGCGCGCTAAATTATATAAACAGACCTTTGGGAGTCTAGATATCATGAAAAAACGACTAAATGTATATTTCCAAAATAAAATTATTTGAATTGTTGAACTACTAATCTATCCCTGTATGGTGGCCGTTTTGCAATTTGCCTTCTTCTTATGGTATTTATTGCCGCCCAAAGATGCATTAAAATTAGTGTTGAAATATGGAACTTTCGACGTTCATAACTTATAAATATTACAGGGCTAGAAAACGATGAGACAAATTGATATCATTTTTTATTTTGAACTTACATCGTAAAACAGTGGAGTTATCCCTAGACTGTGTTCGTATGGAAGAATTATCGACTAGTGTAACCTTAAATTCACAAAATATTTGCTTTAGTTGTATAATGTAACAAACATAATTATAGATCTACATTCGAATTTATAATATTAGTATAGATTCTTGTTCATAATTTTCTCTGGACGAAAAGGGCCTTTATTTTACCTGAATAATTATTGTGGAAGGTTTAATCATGTCACCGTATTCTTACGACACAACTCAATTTACCCGGATCTCATTCATTCAGCCAACAACACAATTTTCACGAATCTCAATTCATTCAGCCACCGGCCTAGGTACCATCATCTCATTCTCATGAAAATTTACGACTCACGGCGGCAGATCGCATATACAATGAGACATAAATCATTTTACACGTACAGTTTCACTGCGGCCTTGATTCCCGGTTTTTAATAGAAATTATAATAAACATCTAACATAATAAATAATATTGAAAATAGCGCGATGCAGTGTGTTTGTTAGGCCGCTTGTACACGCTAAGAAACTTCACCGGGTCACAGATAATATAATACTAGCATACAGATGCCTCATCCTATACAAAGAAACCGTGCCGACGTAGCTAGCGTTTTTCATCTGATTAATCTTGTTATTTTTGTAAGTACATCAATCGCGTTCGATCCCGTTTCACGGCAATAGATGGTGTTAGCAGCGACTTGAAATTAAAAGGGTTTACTAGGTTCGTGCTTATTTTTTTCTTTAAATACAATGAAGGTTCGTTTTATAGTATTTTTTGCACGTTTTTACATTTTTTTTGCGCCAATATGTGTTACAATGCAAATTTTAACAATCGAGCGGAATGTGAAAATGCGCCATCTATTGGCATCAATTTTAAATGATCCGTTCAAATAATCTTTGAAATGTTTATTAAGAGCCCAATATTTCACAATTGTGTACTTAGGAGAGTTGATTAAACAAGAACATAAATTTTTTATGTTCAATGCCAGAAAATGTTAATTTTACACACAATTCTATTGGATTGTGTGTACATGGCGCGCCATCTAGTGAGATTTTTTTAAACCAAATTTTCTATCTTAGCAATGAGACCCCGTGACCGGGTATAAGAAAAAATAATTATTTGCGAACCGCACAGAAGATACGGGATTAGCAAAAACAAAAAAAACAGTAATAATAAATTTAAATAAATAATAACCCCGTGCGAGACCAAAAATGCTCCTGCTATGCTGGTGTATGCTGTAGACAGGACAAATTCATCACGGACACGACAATCATTTTGTCGGACCCAGGCTTCGATCAAAAAAATACTAGATAAACAATCCCATACAATACTTCTCTTCAAAACTGACGCCAATTGTGTTTAGGTATTTCAAAACGCTCAATATACATCAAAACAAATTTAGTCTTACACGCATGTTTTAAAGTCTAAATTACAAAGTTCCAGAATAGTCGATGTTTGTACCAATAGTTGGCGCGTTGTCGACACAAACGTTGGTCAAACAATCATAATATTTGGTAATTGATTCATATTTACTATTTAATTCGGTTGTTACTTTATGAAAAACATTTAATGATATAAACTTACCGAAAAAAAGATATTCCTTCCAAAATCAAGGTGTTACGGTGGTTATTTGCACAATTTTTGATCGCACATTGCGGCATTTTTAACGTCTTAATGTTGGCTATGATTTAGGGATGGATAAAAAATATCGATATATCAAAATATCGATATTTTTCAGAAAAATATCGATACTAACTAGCGATATTTTTTCCCGCGATATATCAATTTTCGATATTTATTTTCAGATATCAAAATCGATATATTTTTAAAGCTCTGGTGTCTGCTCATGCGCCACATCATGATTTTGACCAATCCGATTTCTTAAATTTACAAAATATGCAGTAGGCTGTATGGGTTTAGTTTCTTTGCTTCAAACACAAACAAAAATTACTCTCTATGACTTGCTTGTCTATGACAATGACATTGCTTGTTGGTTTGGTTGGTATCCCTGCACTAGACTGACTGTATTGTATTTTAGAGTGTTGGTACGACGAACGTTGTTTTGTTGTGTTGTCACGAGTAAACTAAGCGTGGCACATTGTTATTTTTTTTGTGTGAATTGTATTTATGTTAAACGTCATGTCTGCTGTATGGAAGTTCTTTAAAAAAAGTGGGAACAAAGAACCTATTTCTTGCAACTTGTGCTTGTAGGTTTTTTTATGTCAAACAATTCGTTTTTTTTTTTTTTAATAATAAAGCTTATGTTGAAACAGCCAGATGTGTATTTGCATTAAAATTTCGATAATTTAGGCAATTTTTATAAATAATTGCAAATTGGGCAAAAAATACCGATATGTCGACATATCGATATTTCTTGAGTGATATATATCGATATATTTGGAAAATATCGATACGATAAATATCGTTTTTTTTGCCCATCCCTCTTACTAATTTGGAATAAGACCACAACCGTATTTGTGGCCACATTTTTCACCCCGTTTTTGAAGTGCTGACCGGGGCATCTAGTGTATTATTCATCGAAGGACCCAGGCGCGAAAACTTGTCGTTTCTGTAGCAGACAACGTGTAAATGATAATATGGTTTTCTTGCAGTCGTGCGTAGGTTCTGGTTCACTAGTCAAGTCTGTTATTTAGATTGTTTGTGAAGAAAAGTATCATGTTATAGTTGTTCTATCGCACGAAGAAGGGTTACGTGAGTTTTAGGCATAGCACGCACTGCGATTTTTATTCGCGCGAATTTTTTAGTACAATTTGAGTGCGTTTTTTTTTCCGCAGTGCAGCTTCATACATTTCCTCCTTCATATAGGTTCCAGAATGGGCGGAAAAAAATCGTGCGAATAAAAATCGCAGTGCGTGCTATGCCTTATGACGCCGAAATAAGATTAATTTTGCTACGATTCATCCGTCATCGTGAGATAGAACAACTATAACTACGAAGCAACACAGAACTAGACGTGTCTAGCGTAGACAAGATTTTTTTTTGTTCGGCACCGTGGTAGTAAGTATACCTTATAGTTCGTGTGTAGAAACGACACGAATTCTTGCGTAAACCCGGTGACTTTTCTTAAGACGGAACCACACTTACGTGTCGTGGCGTGGTGTGGCGCGCGATCCACCAATACAACGACTCTGTTCCAGCCTACGTCATAATACAACGAGTTTTGTAGCCAATCAAATGCGTCAGAACTTCAGAAGGCGCCACGCCACGCCACGACACGTAAGTGTGGTTGGTTCCTCTTTAGCGTGTACAAGCGGCCTTAGTGTGTATGTTCACTGTTGCCTCTCAAGTCGGTTCGAAGGAAAATTTCGCGGATAATTGTAGTCTCCAGGAAATGTTCATTCAGTGTACATATTATCGACTAGAGGTTAGAAATGTTTTCAATCGTAATCAATAATAACAATATTCTTAAGCTTTTGGTGTTGTTTTTCGACGCAACTTGAAAGTTGTATCGCATAAAGACAGATGTAAACTGTTAAATCTTGTATAAAAAATATTATTTTTACCGCACCGACAGACAAAATTTTTAAAAGGTCATCATCGGTCAGGTCGATCATTTAAATCTGTTTTTTTTTTCTAAAATGTGTTTCGAAAGCAACCATGTTCTTAGAAAAATAGTCAGGATTAAGATATATATTTTCCGCAGCGGACCTAATAGATTTGGATATTTTTGGAACGAAGTTCCTTATCGCGCGTTGTGAAATGGGGCTAGACGGAAAAAAATCTTACGAGAAGTTGGTTGTCAGGACACTTTTTGCTATAGTTGTAAGCCGTGCGGCGTGCGCGTGTTGCTTGCGTGTTCTAGCCTATACGCTGTTGTGTCATACATATATATATGTGTACATGTATATATGTGTGTGTATGTATGTATGTATATATATATATATGTATGTATATATTTAGTTTCTTAACGCCAGACGTACAAAACCCTCCACCACAGGCCGACTCGAGTCGACACTACTCGAAAACCGACCCCGAGCCGCCACTAGTAACGAACCGGCGATCTAATCAGAAAACCTAAAAACCTCCATATCTCGGAAACGGTTGGAGCTAGCTCAATTCTGAGTAAAAATTTGCCCCCCTGCCGTCTGTCGCTTCAGGCCGGAGAACAAGATAGGATAACCCCCCCCCCCCCTCTTAACTGTTCACCTTCCCTCCCCGCAATTTATTTTTACCCCATTCTAAAATATCAATATGAAAAGTCTATAAAATCGTGCAACAAACCCCTCCCCCCACCCCGCTCACTCCTCACCCGCTCTCATTTACTCGAAATCCTTTTCATAAAATAATTTTAAAACATTTTTTAGGTGAGATCGAAAATATACGAACGACCGAACCAACTATTCAAATTGTAAAATCCACATTTGTTAACCGTCACCTAGCGCCATCTGTCACCATCAGATGGAATTAAAAAACATTAATTTAAGAAATAAAATTGTATCTCGGCAACGGGAGGAGATAGGCCAAATCTGACGACAGATTAGAATATACTATAAACATGTTATAAATTGTAACAAATATAGTATATTCTAATATATATATGTGTATACACATATGTATATATACTAAAGGAACTTCGTTCCATCCGGCAGCCGAATTGCGTAAGTATTTTATCCAAAGCAAAAGAATCGATTCTTTCCCAAAACCGACTTTACGTAGTGCATATTTATACGAAAAGTCGTTTTTGGGAAGGAATCGATTCTTTTGCTTTGGATAATATACTTACGCAATTAGGCTGCAGGTGTCCCTTGCAAGTTCTTTTTTTTAAAACAAGTTTAAATTATTTAGTAAAAATCTAGATGACATCTCCAGGGGGGTGACCGTAAGCTCTTAGAGCGGTATCAATTTGAGATCGAATAAGGGACAGATGTATCTGACGTGTATACATCTGTCACGTACTCGATCTCAAATTGATACCGCTCTAAGAGCTTGTGGTCATCCCCCTGTTCTAGTTGTAGTCTAAGTATCTAGTTCAAAACTACGAAGGAAAACATCGAGAGGAAACCGGCGTGTCCTTGAACTAGAAATTCGGAGACCAGCTTTGGGCCCGCGTGGACTACAGCCCTCTCACAGAGAGGAGGCCCATGCCCAGCAGTGGTAAAATTACAGGCTGCTTATGCAGTTGAAAACATGCGATTTATTACAAGAATATATTATGTAAATCGTATAGTTTCAAGGTAAGTCACATGTGCTAAATTACAGGCTCATAATAACTCGAAAACGTAAACTGGTATAATAACTAATTAACAATAGTCAAAGTGTTGCTAATTAGAGAACATTGTGTGAAGTTTGACGTGAACAACGATCTTCTAATTACGAACAAAAAGTCCGTGTAAATATTTAATGTTTTAAAGATTGCGAAATTATAACAAAAAACCGGCCCAAGTGTGAGTCCGGCTTGCGCACTAAGGGTTCCGTACCATTATCGCAAAAAATGGCAAGAAAATTACGTTGGTTGTATGGGAGCCCCACTTAAATATTAATTTTGTTCTGTTTTTAGTATTTGTTGTTATAGCGGCAACAGAAATACATCATCAGATACAGCCTGGCGACAGACGGACATACAGACAGACAGACAGACAGACGGATCGCGGAGTCTTAGTAATAGGGTCCCGTTTTTACCCTTTGGGTACGGTACCCTAAAAACCAACCAAGTGCGAGTCGGACTCGCACATGAAGGGTTCCGTACCATTATCGCAAAAAATGGCATGAAAATTGCGTTTCTTGTATGGGAGCCCCACTTAAATATTAATTTTGTTCTGTGTTTAGTAATTGTTGTTATAGCGGCAACAGAAATACATCATCTGTGAAATTTTCAACTGATACTGGATAGTGAAGTCTTAAAAAAAGTGTCCCATTTTTACCCTTTGGGTACGGAACTCTAAAAAAAGACAAAAAGAAAGATTAAATTAGTTATCTATCAGCAGTTAGGTATCTGCTTCTTACATTGTATTCTCAATTATATCCCATATAGGGATTAGGTATTAGGTTATTTATTTAGAACGAGCATTTTTTTTTGCGTGTTACCCTAATTCTTGTTCTAAAATAAAAGTAGCAGAATTTACTCCTTATAACATCAGCTATCTGCCAGTAAAAAATCTCGTCAAAATCGGACCAGCAGTGTCACGCTAAGCGACAATTCGACAACGATGCTACAACATCTTTTCATAGAATTTGATCTAAGCCGTAGAGCCTTAAGGAGGTTACCAGATTAACCAGTAATGGGATAATTACTGGTTTGGGTACAAAACGACAGCTACTGAGGTAGCTTCGTGTCAAATATTGACACCAACATGATTGGATTATTGGGCTCTGACGTCACCAGATGGGGCAATGGGCTATGAGTGCTATGAAGCTACCCTTTTCGCAAAATTAGCATTTTACACCGTTAATCATCTAACACTGTAAACAATACAACCCTATCTTTACTGTTGCGTTGTCGGGTATGAAGTAAATTACATCTATGTTTGTAGGAGGAAGTATCTGGTATTACTGATTCAATTAGGTACCCGTACGCAAAATACGCGCTTGGTCGTGGAGTTGCGGAAACAGCCCGCCGAAACTAAACTAAACTACTGATTCAATTACAAAAATTATTTACTACATTTATATAAAGCCACACTACCGTTGAATGGCATGCTACATTTTATCGCGAAACTATGCACGTATTCTGTGAGCATTTTTTTTTTAATTTTATAGGCTTCCGCTTGACCACTATCTCACCTGTTGGTAAGCGATGATGTGGTCGACGGTGACACTCGCTTGCCTAGAAATCACCTATTCACTCTTGATTTAAAGACTCCTAGATTGTACCTGTCGGGAAACACAGACTCCGGCAGGGAATTCCACTCCTTAACTGTACGCATAATAAAAGTGTTTCCAAAACGTTTAGTGCGTATGGGTGGGATGTCCACCATGTACCTACCGATGGCGTATCGCCGTACGTCTGGTTGTCCGATGATGAAACGGGCTAGGTGGAATAAGATCGTGCAATTCCATCGCACACTCACCGAACTGTAACCGATAAAACACCGACAAGCTGGCTGGCGACAGAATCGCAAAAACTGCTTAAATCATGTTTGTGTAAGTGTGCCGTTTCGAGCGTTTCTTCTCGTACTGTTTGTCCATATTTATAGTGTGGTAGAGACGTCATGTTATTTGTCCGAAGGCTCACAGCCGATAGAATACTAATTCTTAACATTGCCATACAGAAAGAGAGAACCTCTCCTTTCCTGTTGGCAAATTTATGAAGGATAGTTTGAAGATAGAATGGAAGTTTCCAAAGCAATAGTAGAAAGGCTTTTAAGTATTCTGGTCGGATATAGTCAATGGCAGACTTGTCAAAAAGGAGGAGATTCTCGGCTGTATGCAGTAGGTATGTATGTTTTTTTTTTTTTAATGAAGTCAATCTTGATAATTTTTGCTTAATGGATATTTTTTTTCACATCATTGAGAAAGTCATAGACACAAAACAGAATAGACACAGAACTTCAAACGGCACAACTATATTTTCTTAACGGGATTGCACAATCCCACGATAGTGTCGAAAACTCGCAGAAATGATTACACAGTTCAACAAAGAACACTTACATTATTGTTTTAGTATAATATCATTTCAGAATGTTCAATCTATCAAGCTGGACAAGTGCTTTCCAATGTCATTCGATCAAAAAGCAAAGGAAGCTCTAAAAAATTTTTACCAGATTAAAAACGCTATAATAATAATCATTTGAAGAACAATTAGTTTTTAGAGGCTCAATTGCACTTTCCAGTACCAATTACGCAGTGCTAACACTTTTCACTTTTCTCCTCATGACAACTCATTATGCCATAAAAAACCGGCCAAGTGCGAGTCGGACTCGCGCACCGAGGGTTCCGTACAAACCACAGCTTAAAGGTATTATAGACCTGAGTATTTGATATGAATATCAATTTCAATTTAATACCTCCACGCGTTCATGAGAAAAGGGGTAATAAGTTTAAAATTATTAAAAATATTTTTATCATATGATGTAACTAAAAGTTTACGGTTTTCGCAATTTTTCCTTTATCTTTGCTATAAGACGTTGCTTCGTACCAAATTTCAAGATTCTGAGTTCACGGGAAGTACCCTGTAGGTTTTGATTCCCTTGCGAGTGTCGGAAATTTGCAGATATTTGCGGCATAAACGGCTGTATCTTTTGATTGTGTTGGCTTAGAAGTTTTCTTTATTCACAGCTTTAAGGGGCAGCAGACCTAGAATTTCAGCTTGATACCTCCATGCGTTCCTGAGAAAAAGGGTCTTGACAGACAGACGGACGGACAACAAAGTGATTCTATAAGGGTTCCATTTTTTCCTTCCGAGGTACGGAACCCTAAAAATGCATAAAACCGTACCGAGCAGACTTGTTACTTAAAGATGCAGTCCTTGTTCATAATGGCTTGACTCGAGTTGACACGACTTGCGCTGCTATGCATCAGTAATCGCCACAAGGCTATAGTGATATCTACCTATTATTTATTTACTAGGTATAGGATTAAAATTAATAATTATTATGCTAGGACCGAGTCTAGTGACCAAGCACGCGTTATCTGCTGTGTTGAATGAATTTTCAACAGGCAATCACAGCAGATAACGCGTGCTTGACAATTTGTCACATTAAGGTTACACTAGTCGACGGCACGAACTATTTTGTACGCGGGGTTAAAATGCCTCTTATCTCATCCGACAACTCGTGCGAAAGAGATAGATGCTGTGATAAGCAGTAAGAAGCAAGTTCGCGTACGAATAAGCACTTTTGCAAGTTTGTAGCAAAATTGATGATGATTTAGGACGAAAATGAGCGCGCGAAATTTTATAAACAGACCTTTGTTAGTCTAGATCTAAATCGACTAGGTAAATGTATATTTTCAAAATTAATATCTATTATTTGCATTGTTGAACTACTAATCTATCCTTGTATGGTGGCCGTTTTGCTATTTTCCTTCTTTTGGTATTTATTGCCGCCCAAAGATGCGTTAAAATTAGTGTTGAAATATGGAACTTTCGACGCTCATAACATTCAAATATTTTTCTTTTTTGTTTCCATACAGGGCTAGATAATGATGAGACAAATTGATATCATTTTTTATTTTGAACGTACATCGTCAAACAGTGGAGTAATCCTTAGACTACGTTTGTATGGAAGAATTATCGACTAGTGTAACCTTAATTCTGCGATAATTTAGAGGTGAGAAACTCGGGGTAAACGTAACATTGAGAAATGTTTTCTTTAAATACAGCTAAGGAGTGGCATTCCCTGGCGCAGTCTGTATTTCCTGATAGCTAGAACCTAGAGCTCTTAAGGTTACACTAGTCAACGGCACGAACTGTTTTGTGCGCGGGGTTAAAATGCATTTTATATCAACCGACAACACGTGCGGAAGAGATTGATGCTGTGATGAGCAGTAGGAAGCTAGTTCGCATACGAATACACACTTTTGCAAATTTGTAGCGAAATGGATAATGATTTAGGACGAAACCGAGCGCGCGAAATTTTATAATCAGATCTTTGGGAGTCTGGATATCATGAAAAAACGACTAAACGTATCTGTTCAAAATTAAATTATTTGCATTGTTGAATTACTAATCTGTATGGTGGCCGTTTTTAAATTTTCCGTCTTCTTATGGCATTTATTTGCGCCCAAAAATGCGTTAAAATTAGTGTCGAAATGTGGAACTTTCGACGCTCATAACTTTCAAATATATTCTTGTTTTACTTTTTTGCCTCCATACAGGACTTGATAATGATGAGACAAATTGATATCACTTTTTATTTTGAACGTACATTGTCAAACAGTGGAATAATCCCTAGACTACGTTTGTATGGAAGAATTTTTGACTAGTGTACCCTTAAAGCAGGAGTCAAGAGTGAATAGGTTATAAATCTAAGCAAGCATGATTCACCGTCGTTTTATGTTAGAGAAATCCTTATCACGTGTCTAATTTGTAAATGACCCGTTTCATTCCATAAATATGTAAAGTTTTGGTCTCTTGATCGAAACACAACGCTGCGGTATCGGTATGCAATCTCACATATTATTGTGATCATCACAATATTTAACATAGCTTTCTCAGAAAATTCATAGTTTTTGGTAAACTATAACTGCTGTCACACAATATGACAGTAAAAAAGCCACATTTAAATTAATTAATTTCACGGCTTCAAAATAACTTTCAATTAGTACAAACTGCGATCTTCGATTTTTGACGAATAACGTTTTTGTGCGATTGAAAATACCTGCAAATCTGGAAGCTGGGTTACCTGAAACAATAAAATTCATAGTTGAATATCCAGAAAAACCTATTATTAATTTAAACTCCACCGACCAGCCGACAGACAGGCACGATGAGACAACGTGACAACGTATTTCCGCATTGTTTCGTTGCGCTGGGGAGACTTGTTATAACTGCCTTGTTGTTCTTGCGGTCGCAAGTGCGACTGCTAAGTGTGAGGTCCCGGGTTCGATTCCCATTTCGGGCAAAAAGTGTTGTTGGGTTTATCAGTAACAGCCAGGGTTTGGAAGTTGGCGATAGGACATTGCCGTGCGTCAAAATTTGATCCTACGCCTGATCTTTCCTGTCGTGTCAGATTGCAGTCATGCCGTCTCATCGGACTGTGGTAAGTACAGCTGGGTTTCTGCTCACACTTGAGTACTGTGTTATTGGGGGTTCTGCATCACTTGCTCTGGCTTCGCTAGAGCTGCGCGATGCAGAAGCCCCCAATAATACACTACTAGTGTAATGCATGATTAACATCGAAACGTCAAGATGCTAAGAGTTTACGCTATTTGCTAAGAGTTTATGCTATTTGCTAAGAGTTTATGCTGTTTGCTAAGAGTTTATGCTGTTTGCTAAGAGTTTATGCTGAATGCTAAGAGTTTATGCTGTTTGCTAAGAGTTTATGCTGAATGCTAAGAGTTTATGCTGTTTTGGAGATATGCGTATTTAATTATATATTCTTTTCCTTTTACAGCGTTCAATAAACACACTCAGGATAAAGTATAGCATGCTGCATCCAAGGATCATCGTAAATCTCCCAATCTTCAATCAATCATCAAAACATGCTGCAATATCATTTATAATATTTCCATAATAAAAGAATACCGCGTCAGCCATTTCCATTTGCCAGTAATAATTAAATGAAAATTCACGCATTTTAAACGTGTTATACATGTCATATCGAGGTTTGTATTAATTTTGGGACATGATCTATTTATTCACTTTCAGAAATATAGAACACATATTAGAAAGGTGCACATCATCTTTTGTCTTTATTGTGGCTTTCAACATTGAGTAAATACTCCACATTGTAGATGGTTGCCTCGTTTGTGATAATTCTATGAAGTACGATAACAGTACAGAGTCCGAAAAAGTTTTTACATAAGCTGATGGCGCATGAATTACGGTAGTGAATACGCCCAGATTTTAGAATATAATCTTTATAAAATCGAATATTGGTCTTTTGAAAAAAATAACACTTACAAAATGTTCGTTATCAAATTGTCTATCCATTAGTGATAGTATAATAGTACATTATGGTACAAGTGCGTAATGTTGGTGATTACCGCTGAGGCGCCATTGAGACCCGAGCCTTTAGGTGAGGGTCTTAAGAGAGCCGAGGACGGTAATCATCAATACACACGTGTATCATACGACGTTTTTCAACACACTTGTGAATAAAATAATACTAAAAAATCATTTTCAACAGTGAAAACGAGTTGTGAATTTTTTTTCGCAATGGCGGGGTAAATTAATCAGTTTTCCTATGCGCGCGCATCTAACAATGGCGATTGGCTATAGACTAAAACAATGAGGTTACTTTATTCTTTTTAGCTTTTCGCGGATAGCGTACTAGCCACGTACAAAATGGGGAATTTCAAGTTTTCTTTATTGCAGAGAAACAAAAGTTATATTTGAGGGCAAGTTTTATTTATTAAACACGTACAAGTTGAAATTATATAGTTGAATACGAAGTTGCATGAAAAAAGCAAGCAATATGTTAGGTTCTAGCATTTTGCTGAATTGTTTGACGAGAAGATAGCTTCTTTGCCACATTTTATGTATTTAATGGATATCATGGAAATAGTAATTACTACCCATACCATGTTATGGATATAGTAAGTACTACTTCCATGACAGGAATAGAAAGGGATTAATGTCGAATGGAACACTTTTAATTGATTAACAGTGTTACATTTTATTATATTGAAAATACTTGAATTTTAACTGGATTAGAATTAATGACTTATTTTATTAATTTTCCATGGATTGATTTGTGACACTTTTAAAATTAGTTTAATTTAAAAGTATTTAAAATGAAGGCAGGAAACCATTTAAAAAAAAACTATAACTCACTTGTGAATAATAGCAATGAAAAAGTCACAGTTTGATAACAGGTATCATTATGTGCCTAATTGCGGTGAAATTAGAGCCACTTTATGAGCAAGTGTGTTGAAAAAATTATTAATGAACACTTTATGAGGAGATGCATGCTACCAATAATTATTTTACATTTTTATGGTTTTGTTGGAAGGAGATTAGTGAAACGTATACCTCTTTAAAAAAAGTGTACTACCATTTTAGAATCAAAATTATGTAGAAATTTAATGCATTTTGATTAATTGATATTTATTTTTAAATAAAGAGTAGATAGCTCTTAAAAACTGCGTAAAAACGACTAGCGCGGTGTTTTGCTCGGGGAGGCGCCTTAAGTCTCCATTGCTTAAAAATATCATAAGCTTTTAGATATCTTCGCGACTTTTCAGGCAGGAAACTTAATTTTGCATTTTTTACATACTGCTTCAATTCTTCCGGTGTTAAATTTCAGACTTCATCACTGGATTCACTCATATTTATTTATTATTATTTTATTAATATCCAACGTGTATAGCTCGTGTACAACTTTGTAGCTAGCGTAACTGAAGAAGAAAGCAATAAAAAGTTAAATACCGCTGTTATTTAAAAATGCGTTCGGAAATTGCACCGCGCAGTTGCAAAATCCGAACTATTACAAAATTATTCTGTCACAATAAAGATTGTTATAACTTTAAATAATTATGTAGATATATGATAAACTTCGTATTTTTTTCTTCAACATCTCTTTATTTGATTATAAAAAAAAATACATAATTAAGAAATAAGTATAATATTTACATGATTTGAAATTGTACAGTTATGATGTGTATCCGAACGTTTTATTGTTGGTTTGTTTTTTGGGCCTATTATATATGGAAAATGAAAATCGAAATTTGAATCGACTTGTTTCTCTCTCTCGCTTTTTTCGTATCGAAGTGAAAGTGACAAAACAAAGTGAAGTTCAAATCTGTCGAATGTTTTGAGTAGACCCAGCACTGTTCTCGGCATTTAAAAAAAATATACTAAAACAGTTACTTTGTTTCACGCTCGCAGCAAAATCGAATTTTGCTCACTGTCTTTAAACAGCAAAACCTGCTTGTTTGAGGGGCTGAGGTGAAAAAAAATATGTCATCGTGGTTACTAGAATATTACGTCATGCATGACATTTGATGTGGAATCTTGTCCACCTAATTTACATGGGTTAAGAGCGGACTCTAGTCAACAAGAATTTGAAAAATAGGTATTTGAAGAAACTATTGCCGTCGCGCTGCGCCCGACCAAGCGAGCTATCAATGTGTGAACGAGTAGTGTATTTGTGTGTGTAAGAGCGCGCCGCAGCGGCCGATCGACTCCGGTGCACGCGCCCTCACCGCGAGTTCCCAGCCGCTTTACACTTTACGAAAAAATTTCAAGAGACGATGTATTTTGGAGAAATGTTGTTTTTTTATAAAAGCTTTCCGCCAGAAATAATTGATGGTCGTATACTACGAAATTTAACGGCAAGTGAAAGGATTGAAATTACGATAGATAATCCACATTTTTACATGACTGCCCAAAAACGGAGTGTTATTATGTTTATAGGGCTCATGTATGTTTGTGAGTTTCTTTATTCCACCGTATCTTTTAAACGGCTTAACCGGTATCAATTTATGTGGTATCTTTAGAAGCTTAACGTTATTAAAAATTTTAAAAAATCTAATGGGCAACAAAAAACATAAAAATGATACTACCTATTCTATCATCGTCTAGCTAGTCTAGAGCTTACTTAGTGTATATATAATAATATATAACAGTAGTATTAAATAATCATTCGTTCCCTAATAACATACCAAAGGAAATTAAATAAATATAAGAGTAGGTACTATTGAATATCCCATAGAAAACTTATGAAATAATTTGTTTTTGCAAAAATTTCGTTTTATTACTAAAAGAGGTATGATATAAAAAATAAATCATTAAAATAATTTAAAACAGGCCTGCCTTGCAGTCGGGGGACGGTTCCTTGGATCAGTTTTTACAGGTCCCCCGACTTCGTTGAAAAGGTTGGTTTTTAGTTGAGCCCATTCAACACAAAAATCATTTCGCTTGTTTTTAATTTTTTTGTTAAATTTTTTCATTTACTTTTCGACAAGCTACCTTGTCAAAAAGTGCTTTTAATTAATAAGCGTGTTTTTTTTACTATGATTTAATGAAATTCTATATTTTAATTTAAATATCCACAAACCCTACTTCTCCAAATTTCATAAAACATTTTTATAAGTATCTGCTTTATAATAAATCAAAATTTAGTTTGCATGATACTGGGTGTAAGACCAACCGAAAGAATGCAAATCAGCAGACAGGACGTAAGGTGAGCGAACGATTCAGTTCATGAGAGCCATCATTTTGAGGGCCGGGTCACCCGCGTCCGTAGGCAAATAAGCGTTTTGAATCCCTATACGTGGTCCCCGGATGGTGCTAATCATGTAACATACTGGTGGTAGGTTTCGACCGAAGGGCTTGTGACCACATAGCGGGCAAAGACATACCGCCACGTGGCCTAGCCGTGATCCGGTTACGATGCCCGGTGCAGCCATTAGAGGAGTTGGGTCGAGATAGCTGTTCCACTGATGGCTGGCCGGCCAGACTCACGCTGTTATGGATGTATCGGGAGACTGGTCGCAGAAGGCAGTGAGCACGTACGCAGCCATTTTAAAAAATAAGATGCAATATACCATTCGTATTATGAATTTGTAGTTTTATTTTGCAATTATAAAGTAACATTTTATTTGCAAGTTATTGCACCGGAAAAGGTCAAATACTATTTCTAGAAGGGAACCTTTGGAAAAAATAAATTTATTATATTTATATTATACAGCGAGCGTCTTTTGTTCACTAAAAAGAGCCAATTTCATCCGGCTCCATCTTTCCGTGGTGTAACCGTGCCGATATGGTCAAAAATTGAGTGTCGATGTCAACATCGATAATAAAATTTTTACCATTATATTGAGGAATGCCTCAACATGCTGCTAAGAAGTTGAGACGGTATTTCACGCCAGAACAGGTGCTTAAGTTGTATCAAGCGCAAGTTCGATCTTGCATGAAGTACTGTTCTCATCTCTGGGACGGATCTGCCAAATACCAGCTTGATGCACTAGATTTGATCAAAAAACGGGTCAGCAGGCTCATCGGCAACGAGGTCGAGTCAAAGCTCCAGAATTTTGAACATCGTCGCAGAGTTGCCAGCTTGTCGGTTTTTTATCGATTGCATTTCGGGGATTTTTGCGATGGAATTGCATGATCTAATTCCATATAGCCCGTTTCATCATCGGACTACAAGACGTACGGCGATGCGCCATCGGTACAAGGTGGACATCCCGCCCATAGGCACTAAACATTTTGGAAATACTTTAATTTTGCGTACAGCAAGGAGTGGAATGCCTTGCGTCTGTGTTGCCCGATAGCTTCAACCTCGGGGTCTTTAAGTCAAGAGTGAAGTTATTTCTGGGCAAGTTTGCTACACCGTAGATCACATCATCGCTTACCATCAGGTAAGATGGTGGTCAAGAGCGAGCCTATCTATAATAACAAAAATCAGCGATTTCTTTTCAACAACATTTGTTAGTTCGGTTCGGTTGGTCTGTACCGAGCATTATTCTGGATCTTGGCTTAATTTTCTTAACAACTTTTGATCGTGTATTTGCAAGTGCACTTTCCAGATCTTATGCATACCTAAGTTAATTCGACAAGTGCCTTCAACAATAATAAGTAATACTCACAATCACACGATTTATTAAATAAAATCATTGTATAGTGTAAATATCGACATCGGTGTATATCACTAGAGTATCGATAAAAATATCGCCAACTACCACTTCCCTATTAGTGTACGTGTAAGCCTTACCCTCCCTCACCTCCAACCTCCCCCCGTAAAGTGCGATAGGGACAACTGCAGCTCAGGCTGATTTTACCTACAAAAACCTTGACCAAAAGGCGTTTCGTATTCCGCTGTTTTCTTCTTCAAAACTGGCCTGATCTTAAAAATTCTTATATCAACATTTAGAGGAAAAGTATATCTATGCTTGTATCATTTTCATTTTTATTAAAAACTTATCAATTTTGTCTGAAAGTCGTCTGAACATGGCGGTAAAAACGGGCATTTTTTTCTGGTTTTTGGATTGTCATATTTCTTTTAGCCATTATGTTTTCGAAAAAAGGAAATGATAGGGGCACGTATAAATTAGACCTTGATTTTATGGGAAAATATCATTGCTCTGGAGGCATTATCCACGAAGAAAACAGCGGAATGTTTTTGTATGGAGAAAGGACCAATAGAGACCCCTCTTAATATTAAGTTGAATAAACTTGTAAACAAAAAGGAATTAAAAAAACGTGCATTATTCATTTACTTATTTAATAATTAATCACATATTCATGCATAGTATTTTTTTATGTCTAATAAATCAATTTTTTTTTTTGTAAATCGATGAAATGCTGCCTGTTTTTGCGGTAACTTTCATGCACTGTTGCATCTCTTTCTATTTTATGTAGCCTGACAGTGATTTTAGTTTTATATTTATTTTATTACATTTACATTCAAATAATTAATTACTAAAAATAAATGTTGTATAAAGAAAAAAACAAGAATGAACTGCTGCCTCCTAAACAAAATCAAGAGACTGTGTTTTAGGAGCCATGCCATTGTTAATAAATAATAATATTATAGAATGTTAGTCATCACAGAGCCGTTGAATAAACATGTGAACAAAAAGGAATTTAAAAAACGTGCATAATTCCACTCCAATTGGTATTTTACATAGCCTACGAATCCGAGCGAAATTAAACTTTCGGGAAAATCGCTTTTCATTTTATTTTATCTCGTTTGAAAATTGCAGCTTTGTGGTACACTTGTCCACTTTTTTTTTTTTTTTTTTTTTTTTTTTATAGTCTATAGGCTCGCGTTTGACCACTATCTCGCCTGATGTTAAGCGATGACGTGGTCTACGGTGAAGCACGCTTGCCTAGAAGAAACCTATTCACTCTTGACTGAAAGACCCCAAGGTTGTAGCTATCAGGGAACAAAGACCCCGGAAGGGAATTCCACTCCTTAGCTGTACGCACAATGAAAGTATTAGCAAAACGCTTTGTGCGTATGGGAGGGATGTCCACCATGTACCGATGGCTCATGGCCGTACGTCTTGTAGTCCGATGATGGAAAGGGCTAGGTGGAATCAAATTGTGCAGTTCCGTCGCGCACTCCCCGAAATGTAACCGATAAAAAACCGACAGGCTGGCAACTCGGCGTCGATGTTCGAGGCTCTGGAGCTTTGAGGCGACCAGTGCATCGTTGCCAATAAGCCTTTTGGCCCGTCTGTCGATCGACTCAAGTGCATCAAGCTGGTATTTGGCAGATCCATCCCAGAGGTGAGAGCAGTACTCCATGCATGACCGAACTTGCGCTTTATACAAGTTGAGCAGCTGTTCAGGCGTGAAGTACCGTCTCACCTTAGCAAGAATCCCCAACTTTTTTGCAGCTACCTGAGCTTTCGCCTCAATAAATGGACCGAAGTTGAGGGTTGATGTCAACGTAACACCGAGAAGTTCGAGATGGTCCGTTATCGGCACGGTTACACCACGGAAAGAAGGAGCCGGGTGAAATTGGCTCTTTTTAGCGGAAAAAAGACACGCCTGGGTCTTCGCAGCATTGAAACTGACCAAATTGGCATCACCCCATTCGGAGACCGCCTTCAAGGACAGGTTCAAGCGTTCAACCATGGCCTCCCGGAGAGACCGAATCTGAGGCCCAGTAGCTCGTGCGCTGGAAACGTATCTCTCAGCAACAGTGCTGTCGTCTGCGTACCCAAAGGTGCCGGGTTTTAGCAAATCATTAATGTGCAGCAAGAATAATGTTGCCGAGAGCACTGACCCCTGAGGGACTCCGGCGTTGATATCTAACTGACCGGACGAGCAGCCGTCGATAACCACTCGGATGGAGCGATCCCTCAGGAAGTCCCCTATCCAATCACACAGACCACTAGGCAGACCGAAGGAAGGAAGCTTACCAATGAGGCTTTCGTGCCAGACCCTGTCGAAAGCCTTCGAGATGTCGAGGGAGACGGCTAGCGCTTCCCCGTGTCTCTCGATGGCCTCACTCCAGATGTGAATGGCATACGCTAGAAGATCCCCAGTGGACCGATTTCGGCGGAAGCCGTATTGGCGGTCACTGAGGATGTCGTTCGCTTCTAGGTATGCCAGGAGCTTACCGTTGAGTACACGTTCCATACTCTTACAGAGGATGGACGTTACAGATATGGGTCTGTAGTTGGCCGGGTCAGCTCGACTGCCCTTCTTGGGCACGGGCTGTACGTTGGCTTGCTTCCAAGCCTTCGGCACTTTTCCAGTCCCTATCGAAAGGCGATACAGGCGTGTCAAGATCGGAGACAATTCAGGCGCACAGGTTTTAAGTACAATTGCTGGTATCCCGTCGGGGCCACTCGCTTTGTTCACATCGAGGCTACGCAGAACCCTACGGACGTCCTTTTGATGGATGCGAATGTCTGACATACTCGTCACACATCCATCAGGAGAGGGAGGAGGCTGCGCGCTATCAGAATTCAGATGCGAAGATTCCGCAAAAAGGGAGGCAAACAAGTTTGCCTTCTCCTCAGCGGAGTGGGCCAGTGACCCGTCAGGTTTCAGCAGTGGTGGTAGTGAGGGGCGACAGAAATTTGATTCAACCGACTTAGCCAGGGACCAAAACGCTTTGCTACCCGCTGGATATGAAGCAAGTTTGTTCCCGATTCTGCTAATGTGGTCAAACCGTGCTCTTCGCATCACCTTTTTGCAGGACTTGGCAGCCGTGTTGAAGTCTCTCTTCTTCTGACTCACGTCATTTGCCTTGCGCGTTCGAGCGACGACCCATGCTTGGTAGGCCTTGTGTTTAGCCGCGTTGGCGTGGTGACACTCGGCCCCAAACCATGGTCGGTTGTCGTTAGATATTGCTACGCTCCACTCAACACAACCGGCCTCCACAAAACGTTCCAATTTACAATTATATATTAAATTATTTCGGGCGAAGCCTCGTTAATAAAACATTCTGATAAATCGAAGGTAGTTTAATGTAAATAGCATTTACCCAACTTCGACTTCCAGTCTGACCGGAAGAATGTGAACACAAAGATTTAATGTGAAGTGACCGCTTATGTGACCTCCAGTACCCAGTAACTGGGTTATACCTTCTCCATAACGAATGTCAAAGACAAATGACTGACGAGAAAAACGGCTTGAGGTCCGTTTATATCTACAGACACTGAGCGTGCCAGACACGTGCCGTGGCAGACAAAATCATTTTCTTTTATACAGTGAGTCTGTTAGTGTCTGCGCGGCCGTGTAACGATAGATATAAATACGTTAATAGACACTGTACAGAAGAATATTATTTTGTCTGGCACGGCACGTGTCTGGCACGCTCAGTGTCTGTAGATATAAACGGACCTTTAGCGTGGTTTCCGAGACGCAAGAGGGTCGACAGAATGTAGTCGATGGTCTAGTCACCCATCTAAAGATCGACCTCGGTAAGCGTTGTTTAACATTGAAGACCGACCCGTATTATTCAGCCACGAGCCCCTGAAATAGTCTCAGTAATAATATATTCTAATAAATGAATAACAATATCCAATAATAGCATCATTATTTGCCTCCCTAGCGTGATATACTTAGCTTATGCTATGACAAATTGATCGTAATAATACGGGGCAATATTGTCCGATATATCGCTCATATCTATTATTTTATTACATCGTATAATGGATTTATCATACGATGGCTGCTTGTTATATTGTTTTACTTATTTATATTTTTTCCTACTACAATTTGTTGTTTTCTATTTCTGAATGTGGTAAGTGTTGTATAAAAAGTGACTTTTAAATGCTATGACAATTCAATACTTTACTTCAGTAACGTCAATTTGTCTGTCATCCTCGTACTGCAGTGCAATGAGGTAGAAAAACTATGGAGACGGCATATTCTACTATATGAAGAATAGATATACAAATATCTATAATATCGACACACGCATGTCAAAAAGCGTTTTGTCTCTTTTTAACTAACCAAGAGCTGCATATGAAAAGAGAGACATCTAAATGTTTGTCAAGGACTAAACTTGGTAACACTTTTGAGTGACGTCAAAATCATGTCTATGCGTGACCGGTCGCCATGTTGATTGCCGAGTAAAATTGGTAGTTGTGTGCCGTATATGTACGTTTATCTGTGTAGTCGTGCTGTCAAACAGTTGCAAATGGCCTAACTCATTGGCCAATGGGCAGCCATCTTAATTGCCCGATGTATGTAGGTATGCACGCTAATTTCGTAGGTATGGCAAGTCCATAGGTTTATAAGTCAGTGCTGCAGTGTATCTTACGTGCAGGCTTATAAGTTAGCACAGTATAAATATAGTATCTTGCAGGAGCAAAACGATAGCGATTTTTATCAAAACGATGACGAGCAAACGATTGTGTAGGATCTACCATACCTAAACTAAGTTAATACCGACTTTTATGACATAAAAGTGTTTGATCGCGCTATAATTGCTGATTGCTGTTTCTTACGTAATAAGCCTGCGGCAAATCGTCGGGCAAGTCAGCTTGAAGTAAACCGTCATCCTAACTGTCTATAGTGCTACTCTGTAACAACCCAGAGTGATAACTTAGGTGAAATGAGCTGTAAATCCCTAGCTGTAATTGAAATGATAACTTATTTCGTGCTTACTTCACCTAAGCTTTATTTAACTAGCCAGCAGAATCAATGGATTGACAGCTCATTTCACTTTAGTTTCTACGGTGAGAGGTTTATACAGAATCGAACAGATGATCGAGGTTTCACGGTAGTTCTCACTAAGTTGATCAAAGCTGTAATAAGATAATGCAGCTTGATATTAATTGCCGTGTTAAACTACTGCGGTAAACCACTAAATGCTCCTAGTATAACCCTGTTAACTTAAATGCAGATATAATGTATATACTGTAGTAATAGTGCACAGACGCAACCCTCTACTAATATTATACAGAGGAATTTTTTTTTTGTCTGTTTGTTTGTACCGAATAGGCTCCGAAACTAATGGACCGATTTAAAAAATTCTTTCACCAATAGAAAGCTACATTATTCCTGAGTAACATAGGCTATTTTATATCCCGAAAACGGGTCCTGTGGGGTGGTCCACGGGAGCGAAGCCGCGGGGAACAGCTAGTTGTAAATAAAATACAGGGAAGAAAGTGCCCAAGTATGGTGAATATATTTTCTTGTGACATTGGCCCTTGGTTATTGGGTATTCGGGACCTTGGGCCTGTAATGGGCTAAAGATTCATGATGACATTTTAGTATGTAGTAAGTTGAGCGTAAAATAATTTATTTTCATCAATGGCATTATAATAAGAAAATAAAGTTTAGTTAGGGGTTAGACAGTGTCTTAACTTGGCAAAAATAATCCCTTTAATATACTACGATTACCGGCCTACCTGATTCAGTAGAAATTGATCAACATCTCTATGTAGTGTGACGTGCTAACTAGAATGTGTCAGTCTAGTTGCTTATATTACGGTAAATAAATTCTGCTATCTGCAATGATAAATAAATGTCGACGCTTACACACAAAAGCGCTTTGGTGTCGGTCCACAAAGTGCGTCGCCAGCAAAGTTACTTATAAAATATTCAACAACCCACGTCAGCATTCAAAAAGAAAATGCTGAAGCTTTCAGAATTCACGTCAACAAAAGTGTTTTATACCTACCCACTTGTGGAGTCTGCCTTTAAATGAGCCTCGAAACAGGACAATGAAACTGACAGTTCGTGTCTGAGGGAAGTGTCATGGCGGCCGCGTTGGCGGGAAAATGTTCCGGTGACGCAGCCATCTTGCATTGTTTCGCATGAAAACATCTTGTAATATTACCTTGTGGGAGATACGAATGACTGAACTTAATATTGCGGGCACAGCCGGGATTTTTGCATGTTTCTAGGACAATGCCTAAAGGTCCATTGTTACTTTTGTATTAATAATGTTCTGTTTGGTCTTGGCTAAAAATAAACCGTCCTTTTTCATCCCACACTCTCAGAGTAAGTATACATC
This sequence comes from Orthosia incerta, assembly GCA_948252205.1. Classification (NCBI taxonomy): domain Eukaryota; kingdom Metazoa; phylum Arthropoda; class Insecta; order Lepidoptera; family Noctuidae; genus Orthosia; species Orthosia incerta. The sequence continues at coordinate 28,991,167 of OX411755.1, read as the reverse complement.
ATCAAGAGGGTTATATTACTCTGTATCCACCCACCTACAACTAAGCTTTTGGAGTGATTGGACATCAGACGAAAATGAAAAAAAATAAACCAACTTTTCTATTCTACGTACACAATCAGTTAATAACAGTTAATATCCTTGAAATACCGAATTGCATAATATCAATAAACCGAGCGTAACAGAATTTTAAGCAAAATCTAATATCGTTTAGAGACAGCTTTGCTTCATTTAGAAACAGTTTGTTATATCGGTTTACAGTGAAAACAGCGAGCCATTTCCTTAATTCACTGGCCCCACTCTGTAAACAGTTAAACAGTCTTGCTGTTATACTAAAGAGCTTTGGCAGTACCGAGCTCATCATTTGTATTACTTTTACGGTGTTAAATAGTGGCTTTGCATTATAAGGTCAAGAAATAATCTCCCTTTTTCCTGGTTACCAAATCAAAATCATTTTTATTTTATTTTACATAGGCCTACATGGGCACATAAAACGTCGACAAAAGGTGTACGCAAATGAATGTAAAAATTGAATGATATTAAGACTACTACTGCGACCAACCTTTGATTTGTAATACGCAAATTAAAGTTAGTCAAACTAACTACTAGTTTAATTACTATTTCTTCTTCGGCCTAGCCTTTTTCCCAACTATATTGGAGTCGGCTTCCAGTCTTACCGGATTCAGCTAAGTACCAGTGTTTTACTTGGAGCGACTGCCTATCTGACCTCCACAACCCAGTAACTGGGTAACACGGTACCCCTTGGCAAGACTGGTGTCAGATCTCAAGCTTCTGACTACCTGTAACGACTGTCAAAGATCTTTTAATGACAGCCGGGACCAACGGCTTAACGTGCTTTCCGAGGCACGGAGGAAACTCGGTATGTTGAAATGGTCACCCATCCACGGACCGACCTCGTCAAGCGTTGCTTAACCTTGATGATCGACCCGTGCGGCTGTTATTATTTAGCCACGAGCTCCTCCAGTTTAATTACTATTTAAAACAAAATTTTCTTAACTTTTTCTTATTTTGTTGCAGAATAGTCCATTGCCTACAATCTACGTCATATTGCAAGAGATAACCAATCGAGGACCTTACTGTCGAATACTCCATGAATTTTAGCACCTTTTAGAACTTTTGAAACTATTGAATAGTTTCATTTTATGGTTTTTTGGGACAATCCCACCGCACTATTCCCAAACCACTGCAACTTCTGAAAGCCAGATTAACAGTGATAACCACCAGAAAAGCGCCGCGGCAATGAAGCTCGTTGAAGTCCCGGGCAATTGCTTCCTATTACTGGAATCAGCTCACAATGTTAGGACACATTATTATTATGATAATTTTTTACCGTGGTGCTAGGCAACTGGGCTTATCCCATTTGTAAACGACCCTTTGTGCCTATTGGCCTTGTTTGTTCTGTCTCCTCCTTGATATGGAGGGAAGTGGACATTATGTTTTCCTACTCCTCCTTTATTCTTTTCTGAATAATTTCGTTGCGTGATCCAAGACAGTTAAATTCATTTTGTAGTTTACATGATCTCGACAACACTACAGGAAATGCCGGAGGTATGTAAACAAACCTAATTATACAAGATTGTGGCACATTCTCAGCGCCACCTGGTGTTTGCATCATGAAATCTGTGTAAGTTATTGTTTAACTTGTAGTTACAACTTGTTTAGCTATCCGTTATTCATGTTATAATTATAAATTCCATGTGCTAGTATTTGCTTAGGTATTATTTGCTATGTTTACACGTGCATAGCCAGAAATTTTGTTAAAGTTTGGGGGTATTAACACAGAATAAATAATAGCGTATAATAATATGTTGTCTGTTTCAAGCGGATTTATTCACAAAATATTCGTTTTGTTTGCGATAATAATAATACTATGTGGTTGGGGTTCCCGCATTGGTACGTGTATTCGAAAAGAAATACATCTAGTCGTGGATGCTGTATGTAATAAATTAGAAGTATAAAAAAACTTTGCGAAGCTATTATACGCCAGTATTTTAAATTAAATCATAAACCAGAAATAAAGCCAACAAATAAAATCTAAGAATAAATCAAGTGGTAGACAATAAATCTGAGATAAGAATAGCAAAACTATTAAATATATAAATACATAATATCGAAGATTATTGCACAACACGTTTAGAAAATAACTTTATTATCATTACCACGAATCCAGGTTAACCCGTTAACATTCTGGTAATGAGCGGTTTATCCGTTCATAAAAGCCGGGATTGCGATACCAACTCCATATCTGTTAGTCATAAAGTTTTCATTGAGATTTAATCCTGATTTATATATACTTCTCATCCCGTCTCTCGGGTACCATTCAGTGACGTCTTTGGTCCACTTCTCTCGAGAAGGAGAGGGAGACCGATGCGAAGGTGGGAGGACGACCTGCGATCGACAGCAGAAGCGTCATGGAGGAGGAGAAAAGCACACTATCGTGTACTGTGGAAGGGTCTGGGGGAGGCCTATGCTGAAAAGCAAAACAAACTGTTTACCTGTACAAAAGTTAATAATATGTAAATAATTAGTCTTAAGCTTGTAAATAAAGGCTATTTGAATTTGAATTTGAATTATCCATACTTCTGCACTCATATTATAGAGAGGTAAAACTGTTTGTATCTTTGGAAATGCCTACTAATCTAATAACAAAAAACCATTCGTTAGTAGAAAACTAATGGCTAAGGAGCTCGTGGTTATGTACAGACAGCCACACGGGTCCATCTTCAATGTTAAGCAACGCTTGATGAGGTCGATCCATGAATGGGCCACCACCCATTAAATACCAAAACTCTTCCGTGCCTCGGCAGCCAGAAAAGCTAACACCAGGCTTGTCTCGGGGTATCCTATTAACTAGTTTCTATGTAGTATCATCATCATCATATCAACCGAAAAACGTGAACTGTTGGACATGGCCTCCCCCAAGCGTCGCCACATTGACCGGTCCCGTGGGTCTCGCATACAGCGGATTCTTGTAACCTTCACCAGGTCATCGGTCCACCAAGTGGGAGGCTTTCCAACGCAACGTCTTCCGGTTTGCGGACGCCACTCCAGAACTTTTCTGCCCCATCGGCTATCTGTTCTGTGAGCAATGTGCGCTGCCCACTGCCACTTAGGTTTGGCAATTCTTCGGGCAATGTCAGATAGGCAGTCGCTTCTTGTTAAGTACTGGTACTCAGCTGTATATACTGGTAATCCGGTTAGACGGGCAGCCGATCCCTGCAATACCCAACATAGTTGGGAAAAGTCCAGGCAGGCAGTAGACGCTGCACTCCCGTACAGTGCCGTAGGACACTGTTTCTATGGAAAAGGCCTTGGGCAAAAGCTATATTTTGTTATGCCGGCTGCACACTCTCGCGCGAGATTCCGCGAGGATGATGTATGATTATATGATTCTCTCTCAGTACTGATTTCAATCAAGAAGTATTTTCTTTTAAATTTTGTACAGCGTTTCCTCGGGCTCTCGCGCGAGAGTGTACAGCCGGCATTACATTATTACTAAAATTAACTTTGCTCGAATACCTCCAAAATAATAAGGATTCGACCCAAACCCAACCCGACTACTGTCGTTATAGTAAACAATTTGCTAGGTAGACAACGATTTCTTCTACGTCATCGTGTGGTGACGTATGCTAAATATATTGTTGTTAGTACCGTGGGAGTTAATAGTAAGTAAAGTTTATACACTCAAATATGTAAGTAATAGAAATATTCTATTCAAAGAATATTTGGCAATGCTAAATCTGTTCTGGCCGTGCACCCGCTCGGAGCCAGAATATCAATATTGGACCTCCTTTTGGACCGTTTTATATCCAAAATATTTTTTGATTTACATATCCTATGTAGGATAAGAAGAAATTCTGGGGTATTCCTCAAAGCGCAACTATTTTTAAGCGCAACTAAATTATTCCTCACTGCGCAACCATGATGAAAAATATAGAGGGGTATGATGGATTCATTAATGATATCGATGAACAGTTTTAAATCAACTGTCCTAATTGTTTATTTATTAAAACGGTCTACCAGGAAAACATAAATTAACTGGAACTAAGTGTTTAAGCAACTTTTGGTCAATAATGTTAAAAATAAACCTAATTAAATAGAATTATGACTATTTGTTAAGAAGAAAAAAATTAAGAATATTTTTAAACATCCAAATCGTTTTGGCGGACTATGCAAAATAAGCGAAAATATATCGTGTTATTAATTATTTTTTTAAAGAAAAGGTATTAGTCATACGAAAAAACCTTGTTTCACAAATATTGTACATGAATCAATAAATAAATATATTTTTTTTTTTCAAACCTTTTAACCTAGCCGTTACTAAGTATTATGCTTTAGAAAGTAACCGTTAGCTAGAGTCTTGTGTTAACCACAAAGAGTTGCACTATTTTAAGCGAATGGATTACAATAGTTTTATTTTTAGGTTATACTTTAGGTTCCCGTTATCGGGCAATACAGTATCATGGTATTTGTGTGATTTCTGTAATATTAGACACAGTTCACCTGTTTAACTAAGAAAAAATATGTTACCCTACACTACCCACTGTTGGCAAAGGACCCCTCAAATCCTTCCAGGTATTCATTTTCTGAGCCACCTCGAACCAACATTTACTTAATTAATTAATTACTAAATTACGTAAGTCTCGGCAGGTAATTAGAAGAATAGGAGCGGTGGTTTGGGCTTTGTAAGTTAATCCAGCAATTTATTTAATTCTACATTTTATTTAGATCATGAACGGAGGAAAAAGCTATCAAACTCACCGTAGCTTTGACGTCATACGAAAGACATCTGCGTCATATTTACCAATTGTACCTATACCTAATATTAATATTATATTCGTCTAAAGTGTACACGTTGACCTTTCCCATATTTGACGGAGACTTTTTTCCTTTTTACAAATCTGGTTAGATGGCAAGATTATTATTTGTGTACGTCAGTAAAGACGTTGTTACGTCAATAAATTCATAATATTACTGTATCTGACGTTAGTGACTATCATAAATACGTAACCTTGTATGGAGAAGGGTGTCTGAGATAAAAGGCCCTGTGAAATAAATAACCATGAAATAATTTGTGTGTAGTATACTCTTTACAAAATCGAAATTTAAGTTTAAAGAAGAATAAAATAATTAAATCGAAAATAGTTTATGCGCTGGAATAAAATTGACGTTTGACAGTTTTTGTACGAAAATACTGTAAAAAATTATTCACAGGATAAAACTTTTCTAATCTTCAGGCACCTCCAGGTTACTTTAATACGAACAAGAAGTCAAGTTATCATGGTACCTCACTGACTTAAAAACCTATGGACTTGCCATACCTACGAAATTAGCGTGCATACCTACAAAAATCGGGCAATTAAAATGGCTGCCCATTTGCAACTGTTTGACAGCACAACTACACAGATAAACGTACATATACGGCACACAACTACCAATTTTACTCGGCAATCTACATACGGCACCGGTCGGCACCGGTCACGCATAGACATGATTTTGACGTCACTCAAAAGTGTTACCAAGTTTAGTCCTTGACAAACATTTAGATGTCTCTCTTTTCATATGCAGCTCTTGGTTAGTTAAAAACAGACAAAACGCTTTTTGACATGCGTGTGTCGATATTATAGATATTTGTATAACTATTCTTCATATAGTAGAATATGCCGTCTCCATAGTTTTCCTACCTCATCGTGGTACCTATACTCCATTTGAAATAACATTAGACGTGTTTCCAAATCTTTTTACAGTCCGTTCAACCGATTTTGAGTTCTATCCCGTAAACACAAGGATGACATAAAAAGCATAAACCTGTTACTAAAACCAACTGTTTACTACAGCTACCATCTGTCGTATCACCAACGCAATAGAAGTCAAAATCGGTTGAACGGGCTGTTAAATGGACTAATTTAAACGTCTAATGTTATCGCAAACGGAGTTTAGTGTGAATGAAAGACGGAGCTATACAGGACACATAGCACTGTCTCTTTTTCACATCGGAGTCATGATGTCATTAAGACGCCAAAGTACTCGTATGTCCCTATTGTAGGAAAGTGGGCAAAATGAAATTAAAAACAACATGAAAATAATTCAACAAACAAAGAAACACTGCGCTCTGTAACTGGTAACAGAAGGGTATTTTCACATGAATTTCATTAGACAAACAAACAAATCTGCGACGAACTCAGAATAATTAAGTATATATATTTCAATTTGGTTCCCATTATTCTTGTTATGTGGTCTTTTCATATCTCTTTAGTCTTTGATGTCGACTGTTGTTTAACAAAATTACATCTCCCTAATTATTTTTGTTTCTCTTACATGTAACGTGTATGTTTGTTTTGTGTTATAATTTTGTGGGCAAAAATACACAAAAACATTCTGCCTTTGGATCGTGATTTTTGTTAGGTGTGGTGTGTGCCTTTTTTTTTTTTTTTTTGGTGTGGTAAATCCTCATTGGATGTCCTCCGCTCTGGGGAGGGCGGAGGGGTCTGTCAGACTCGTACTGACTAAAAACCACCCCGGTGTTCCATCTCACACAAACGCTGGGGGTCGCGGGAACAACGATACTTCCGTAACCCCCAGCTAGTGCCGGCCCGCCTCTGCGGGCCTCGATCTCGGGTTGGGGGGGAGTGAGGTGTTTGTCCCCCCTTTTTTTTTTTTTTTGCGTGGCGAAATGCTCATGCATACTGAACTACCACGGGGAGATAGTGCAGTTATATGGGACTCTAACCCACTAAAACTCCACGGTGTCCTCCAGTGCCGCTTATGGCGGGAACACGGGCACGTGGAACACTACGCGCCACCACCTCGGGTAGGTGTGGTGTGTGCCTAGGTTAACCTAGGTTCTTGTTTAAACTGCCTATGTATCTATACTATATAATTAAGTATATTATTCGCGCGATTTTGTTACGCGAATAAATATCGCGCGGATAAAAACCGCAGTGTGTGCTAAGATTTAGATAGGTATAGGTTTATTAAGATTTTCGTTCAAAACGTCGTGGTGAAATAATTGCAGTTTTCAATAAAATACCCGAAAAGCTTCAGATAAGTTAGCGACCTTTCTAAGAGCGGTCACGCACTAAATCCGATCTGTGTTCGTGAAATATCGGTTCCGATGTAGCCGTAGTACTTCTTGTACAGTCCTACCAACTTATCTGTGAACTGAAAGAGGACGGCACCGTCGATTATCTTGATTACCGTCGATTATTATTATCGCTCACTCGCGGGCGATCGCCGCCGGCCGGCCGGCCGCTCGAGTGAGTGAGCCGCTCGACGGTGCCGTTCTCTTTCAGTTCACAGATAAGTTGGTAGGACTGTAGGGAAGCTTACGCACTACATCCAAGCGCCTGTCATCATCTATCCGTCATAATCTGTTATAGTTCAGAACATTTTGAACTTGGAAATCAAATCACGGATACGGACGTGTAGAATTTAACCGCCCTAAGGGCTCCTTGACGCCATTCGATTTGTAAAATTGTAGCACATCAAGTGCGCGGTATCGCCTATCGTCGCAATTTAAATTCCGTTGCTCTTGCGCCCTCAGGTAGGTCCTTAACTCACGATTGAATAAAGCTACAGATCTCTTAATCTTGAAAAAGAGGAAGGACTGTTAGTATTTATTTATTTAAAACTTCATGCAACATTCAGGTACTTAGGCGGACTCAATGCCATTCTCTACCAGTCAAACAAGGGTGGTGGAGAGATAACATGGCCGGTGCATAAAAAATTAAATAATAATTGAAGTAAAATTAAATAACAATATATTGTAGCTAAAATAAACATACATATATATTTTACTATAATAAACACATTAGTATAGTTAGTAGTGTAGTTAGTCTTGATGAAATGCCCGCTATTGCGTGGTAACTTTGTTAAATATGGTCATGTGTACGTTTGGTAACAAAGAATATAATCAGTCCTCCACATAATAGGCTACGCTTTGGCCATTCTGTTTGTTTTCAAACAAATCCTATCTGCACAGCAGATAATGCCGTTTTCCTCTAATATTTGAATAGGTGACCGACTCACGGCCCGTTTCTGTGGACGCACCTAACCGACACTGGTAATCCCTCAGGGCCCCGGACTAAGCCTACAGTACACACCCGGTATCGTCTGCTTGAAAGCCGCAAATCGCTGTGAGACACGTTTCCTACCTTGGATATTAAACTACGATTTTTGAGCAGGTAGATTATATGTGTGAAAATGTCTTCCGTTTTAAATGGAAGAAGAAAAATGCTGTGTCGACCCCTAATTAAATTTATATATTATAAAATAATGGAATTAGGGCAAGGAAATGAAACTCGTTTCTAAATGCGACTAATTTTATGTTTAGGTTCCTTACTTTTTTTCTAAAGAAAACTGCAGAGAATAAACTGTTGGATCACTAAAAACTTTTCAATCGCCAACAAGCATAATTTCTGCGTCTAATTTTGGACTCATTCAACTTGTTATTTAACATCTAGATTTTTAAGGTTAATTTGTTATTTGACATCTAATTATAATGTTAATTTATTATTTGACATCAAATTTTTAAGGTTAATTTATTATTTGACATCTAATTTTAAGGTTAATTTATTATTCGCCATCAAATTTTTTATAGATATTTTAATAATTGACTTCTAATTTTTAATTATATTTTATTTGTTTTTATTTAATTTTCAATTATTTTTGTATGTATTGTTTTTCTTAATCTATAATGTATTGGCCCTTCTTGTAATTTGGTAGCTAATGATTTAAAGACATTTGCTGATTCATTGTTAATGTAATTTGCTAATGATATTTGTACGCTTCACGGCAAAACATTAGAGAATCTACGTTATATTGTAACATCTCACACACCATGTACCACATATGTTTACAAATAAAGATTCTGATTCTGATTTTGTGTTTTTCACCATAAAGGCTAATGTCAATTTAAATCAAAAGTCAACCAAGATTTTTTTAACACGTTATTTTCCCCAAACGTCCCGCGCACACCATGTGGGCGTAAGTTATTGTTGTTTCTTGTGTCTGCTAATTGACGCGCAATGAGTTAGGAGTCACCTACGACATTGTTATTTATTTTTTGTGTAGGTACCTGATGGAATATCAAATTAATGTTATTCTTTATTTGCTTTTCAGTCGAGTGATCGCCAACGTACCTTAATATCAACAAATCAATAAGCCTTTGAAGTTAAAACAAAAGAAATCTCGTTCCCCACCTACCTCCCTGCGTCAGGGGGTCTAACAGGCGTATAATGCAGGGTCTGTCAGACCTATAAATAATATGATTTTCCCCCGGCCATGCCACATTAACTGACATCTTGGGTCAGTACACATTTAGTTTATTCACGATAGAACGCGTATGGGTCACAGGACTTGTGCGTTTATGGTTCGACGTCATGATTACTAATTTAGTTTATTTAACGTAAGCTAAGTTTGAATTTTTCTATTTCTAGTCGTTTAGTATGGGGAGAACGTACGCAGGTACGTAGGTAGGTAGGGTGAAAGCTGATTTAGCAGAAATATGAACTGGAATGTTGATAAAATTGCATTATTGTTAGTCTGTCTGACTGAGGGAATGCATATTTTTACCCGACTGCCGAAGGAGGGTAATGTGTTTATCAGTCTATGTATGTATGTATCATGTAAGTATATATGTATGTATCATGTAAGTATGTATGTATGTTCCTATGTGGCGTTCTAGAGACCAAACGCATTGGCCAATTTTGATGATTCTCACGTCAATCGATTTGTCTTAACCTTGCGAGTGTCACTGCCTACATTCAAATTGGCAAATAGAAAATATGGCGGATTTTGGGCGCCATATTGTGGGGGCCCAATTTTTTTCTTGCAACCCCATCGTGTGGGTTATCGAAATAAAGGGTTATAAGAGGTGATATCAAAAATATATATAATACTTACATGTTTAAATGTACCTATATATTACAATTCGAAAAAAAAAATGTTGACCAAAAAGTTATGAATAAAAAAAGTTAATTTAATAAATCAAAGAACTTAAACATTTTTGATTTTTTCAATTAACTTTTTCATTAACTAGCTTTGGTACAGCTACTTATTTATATATTTAAATTGTATGCAACATAAAGATATACTTAACTAGGTATGTCTATTCGCGTTTTACGTTTTTTTTAGGTTTGTTCAGAAATTTTCTTTAGAAATTCTTATTCTGTTCCTTGCAATACGCTCGTGAATATTTCCAGTGAAGAAGGGAAATCAAACAAATTAAATTAACGATCTTAAGGGTACACTAGTCGACGGCACGAACTATTTTGTGCGCGGGGTTAAAATGCATTTTATATCAACCGACAGCACGTGCGGAAGAGATTGATGCTGTGATGAACATTAGGAAGCTAGTTCACGTACGAATACACACTTTTGCAAATTTGTAGCGAAATGGATAATGATATAGGCCGAAACAGAGCGCGCGAAATTTTAAAAACAGACCCTTGGCAGTCTAGATATCATGAAAAAACTACTAAATCTATCTGTTCAAAATAAGTTATTTGCATTGTTGAACTACTAATCTATCCCTGTATGGAGGCCGTTTTGTAATTTTCCGTCTTCTTATGGTATTTATTCGCGCCCAAAAATGCGTTAAAATTAGTGTCGAAATGTGGTACTTTCGACGCTCATAACTTTTTTGAAACTTTTTTGCTTCCATACAGGGCTAGATAATGATGAGACTAATTGATATCACTTTTTATTTTGAACGTACATCGTAAAACAGTGGAATAATCCCTAGTCTACGTTTGTATGGAAGAATTTTCGACAGGTGTAACCTTAAGTGTTGAATAACAATGTGTCATCAAGTAGCTTTAATAACAGCTAATTGACGTGGCGTAACATGATTAGTTACTTATTATATCCTACCTAAGATTCATGCAACCGCAATTTCATTGCTGCAAATAAAATAATAATGAATTATAATTTCATTGAGTACTAAATAATTAATTTAACTATGATTGAAAAATAGTACTAGTAATACAATGAGTACGATTTGCAAAGGATAAAGTGAATTTTTCCAGTGTGTCATAAATTTTCAGTATTTACTCAAAAATATTGTTTATTAACATCAAACTCGCAACGCGATAACCATATATTATGTATTATGAAAGACTTTAATTACCGATGAATTGACAAATTGTAACCAGTTCGTCACACTGCATTATATTTGCGCTAACTTACCACAAACCGCACCTTGGACTTTAAACTGGGAGTCTAGATTTGGAATGCAATTCAATTGATTCAACAACAAATTATTCGGTTAGTCCCCCAATGCTCTACTCCCGCTATGCTCGACTCAAAAAATATCTACTAAAAAGTACCGCTATGCACGAAATCACATGCGCGGGCAGTGATGAAGAAAACTGTTACAGTGTAATATTTTGTTTACTTTTTAAGCATTTAAAAAGTAAATTATGAAAACCTAGTATGTAAATGCCGTTACTTTCGCGAAAAAAAAGTTAATAAACATTCTGTTTCATCATACTAACGCACACTCGCCTCACCGCCACTCAGGTCAGCACGTCGCGTCATTCATTTTAAAAACATAGTGTCCATCCATTCCATAGAATTTTGAAAAACAAAACGTCTTGCCGTAAAATATAAACTTAGTAAAAATATTTAGTTTAATTTCAATATTTTTCAGCTAACTGCTCAATTTAATTGAATTCAAACACTTTTGTTTCCAACTGTACCTTCCTTTGTTAACATAGAATAGAAGAATTGCGTGCATAGCGGCACTTTTTAATAGGTATTTGTCGAGTCGAGCATAGGGGGGCTAACCATAAATATTGAGCGCATAATCATCCTAAATACGGTGTGTTACATTACAGCAGAGCAAACCCCAGTCCAGCGCTAGAAGTTAACATGCGTTACAGGCACTGGGGACCTACTCAGTGCCACCATCACACTTGCATCATTGAAGTAGCAAGTAATGATGAAATACCACACCCAAAACATCATCATCATCAGCCTTTTTAATGTTCCCACTGCTAGGACACAGGCCTCCTCTCTGTGAGAGGGAATGGGCCGTCACGTCACATGTCTTCGTATTTTTGGTTCTGGGACATGCCGGATTCCTCAAGATGTTTTCCTTCACCGTTTTTAGAGCAGTGGTGAAATAATTTACACAAAGTAAAGCGCCTGCCTGGCGTTCGAAAACTATAACTTGTAAGTCGCGGCCACTGGGCCACCACTGCGCCCCGACACCTCCCCCCCACCATTCATCATTACTTTCCAGAATTTTATCCTTACTGGCGACACTATCGGATGGTGTAATAATACCAAAGGTTAAGTTTCCAGGCTAGAAATATTGATTTGGCAAAAATTCAATGATGCAGTTGTAGTTTTCATCAAAATCAGACTTTGTTTTTGTTTGTTTACAAATCGTTTATGTTTGAGAGTGAAAAACAACAGTGAAAATACATGAATGGGATATGCAATGTGTGTTTAACGGGGTGAATTTTCCAAGTGGGCGTGGACGGCCAAATCCGAAGCTATGTGGAATAGCGAAAAACACTCAAAGGACGAGACTCCTTTGAGTGTTTTTCGCCCAAAATTCATCCCGTTTTACTGTTGTTTTCCACTCTCAAACACAAACGATTTGTTTACAAACAAAAATAAAGTGCTCATCAGACAAAATAGACGTTGCAAATTGCAAGACAGTGAAAAATATACGCTCTGGCATTTGCAAGTCTAGTGCCTACTTTTTCAGTTGTTTACATTTCAGATGCAGTGCTTACCGAACTTGTAAAAAGCTGAATATTATCTGTCTATCGTTGTAATTATAGTCTAAGATCCCACTGCTAAAATCAACAGGTAAATTTTTATGGTAAAACTTAATTTTTATGAATACGATACGTCTTGACAGATAATAGACTGCCGCAGGGTTGCCTGCCAATATCTTGCCGCATTTACCTTAATTATATTTTTTTTTATATTGTATGTTCCGTTTCCGTGAGTGTGTCCGTGGCATCAACAGCGGGCCTTATCAAAATAAGGCTTTAACATAACTGGTGAAATGTGGGTATACTTAGTAAAGTCTCCGCCAGATAGCAACAAAAAATTAAAGTCATTGCTCCCACTTGTACGTAGTACGTAACTTGAAAACGATGATTTTTTGTTTATTGAGATATCTTGATAATTTTGGTCTCAAATGAAAAGTATATGCGTAATGCATAAAATGGTTCTACATTTTATGCTTTAAATAACGTAAATCGGTCCACGAGTTTATGAGATATTAACTCATTACTGAATGCCAAGTGAAAGGGTAACGGACGCCCCTTACCGCGATACGTTTGTTTTGATCGTGTTAGCGACAATGCCTTTACATTAATTTCGTATCGTTTTGAAATATTGGAATACATTGGTAGACAGGGTGTTAATCTGGCAGTGACCTCTGCCTAACACTTCGGGGAAAACCGGCGTATAGTGTTTTGTTTTGTTTAATGTGTTCTGTGAACAATAGAATGAGTGCTATATCAGTCAAATGTGTTTTCCTTCCGCGTATTCCATTTCAGATGGGATTGATACTTTACTTAATTACCTACCTACCTTATTATACCTACTAGGTATTCAGTGAATATTTCCTCAATGATTGATAAGTTTATCATAAAGAGGTAAAGTTTGTGAGGTTCTAGGGGGTAATTTCTGGATCTACTGAACCGATTTAGATGAAATTTGGCCTGGAGATAGGTTGAGACCCTGGGAAGGACATGGGATAGTTTTTATTCCCTTGAGATAGTAAAACACTTTTTCGCTGCTATCACTGAGTCGAATTGGCTGAATCCTACATGAAGGACTTTTTAACAAACTTCAAAAAGGAGGCGGTTCTCAATTCGAATGAGTTTTTTTTTATGTGTCAGAACTTTTTACTAGGTGAACTGATTTTGATGATCCTTTTTTTTGTCTTTTATAGACTCGCCTTTGACCACTATCTCGCCTGAAATGTATTTCAAAACTGTTGCTTCTCATGTGTTCCTATTTAATTTGGTGAAGAATTTCAGAGAAACATAACAGAACCAAACGACGGCAAATCTTTCGACATTGCTGCAATCCCATGTTTGTTTATTGTTTACTCCATTTCATAACATAACATCACGCCGGAACGCTCTAAAGGGGTACGACTGCGAACTGTGTACAGTTCACCCTGGTACACTCTCATTTCACCGGTTATGTTCAAGTTTTATGTTATTCGGGGATTATGTAAGTCGGTTGTCATAACTTTCACGGAGATCACGTAGCCAATGATGTTATATATACTAAGGTAGATACATTTTACCTAAGTCTGCGCGGCAATACAAACACAAGCTAACCAGCTTGAGTAAACTCAGTCCGTCCTGTGTCTGGCCGCGACACGAACGTACGTTTTTGTCTTTTTGACAACGGGGTCCTGTTTATATCTCTGTGATCTTTTCTTGGAACTTTATTTCTATGATCTAGTCAGTCATAGAAATAAAGTTCCAAGTTCCATAGGTCTATGTAGGTAGCTTTAGTAAAATATCGCCATGTTTTTATTTCTTTACAAAGAGTATGACGTCACTATTAGTGAAATCTCATTACACGTAGCGATTTGTTTTTATTGAATGAATGAATGAATGAATGAATGAATGATATATATTTATTTGCAAGAATATAGGTAGCTAACATAAGTTCTTAAGATCTATAAGGTTTCACTATATTCGGCATTTCAGCCGTGCAAATATTTAAATTTTACATATTGTTTATACTTATAGCATGCAGTACACATTAAGTAATTAGCCATAACATAAAGATATTAATAATAAATAAATAATAAATTGTGATGGGTAACGGTACACAAACATATTCTATTACGGTTCTTGTGACTGTTTATTCAACATCTGAATCAAGACCTTTGATTTAAATTATTAGTAGATATCTGTAAACGGAATCGTCTTTGAAAAAGCATTATCAACATTATCTATACTTGTATGTAGCTATATCATGCCTCGTCCCTAAAGATGTAAGCAGAGGTGTAAGCTTGCAGGCCTGATGTAATGGTATTATCATGGTTTATCCGTCATGTCTGATAATGGTAAACGCAACATTTAATTAGGGGCGAGATTTCCATTAACTGAGCAGACTGATCAGGGAGCTCAAATAATAAGCAAAAATTACTTTTAACTTGTATTGAATCAACAACGTGGCTGCCCTCAAGCGGCCTTTACTAGGGCATGTGATTTCGGAAGATTTTCAATTCCAATATTGATTTCCGATATTAGATCTCAATATCGGAATTCCGATATTAATATCGGAATTGCGCTCATTCGTTAGATATAGCACATTTTTTTTGTTAATTGCACAAATTCGGTATGAGGTTGGATTAAGTATAATAAAATAACACGTTTATGCCAAGACATAATGGGATTTTCTATTGTGTCTCTCTCTAAGCAGCAGTGGCTGGATAATCGGGCGCTTAAAACTTCACATTTGTTCCCAAGAAAGAATACTAAAAACATGCGTTTCTGAAAAAGGATAGTGCTAAAAAAAAAACAGAAAATAAATGTTTGTCGATCAATCTGAAAGTAGTTCCGATTAGAGAGTAATAATGATTTATAAATTCAGTATAAGTGTCACTAGCCAAATCCATGGGAAAAAAATATCTAAAAAAAATTAACTTTTATTTTTTTCCTATTAAGTTTATTGTTTTTAATAGACTAGAATAAATTCTGAGAATATTCTTCTTCATTTGATTTGATGTTTTTTTAATCAGGAGCATTATTAAATAAATCCTGGATTGCTGAGATTAACTTATTTCGTAAAACTACTATCTTTAACTTAATAAAATATAGCAATGGAGAAATATAATTATCTCATCTTTATATTATTCAAAATCAATTAAATACAATTAAAAAAATGTAGAGATAATGATTGTAGTCAAGTAGTAGATGTTGGTGCAACCAACAGATTAGTGATCGAATAGACTAATTTGTTTTATTTAATACCAGCACAAGACTAAAAAATACTAAGCTTTAATTTTATTGAGGTGTCCAAGCAAGTAACACATTAGAAATTTGAGATTCCGATATTACGAGATTCCGAGATTTCGATATTCATGCCCTAGCCTTTACAGTAGTGACAAGCAAAGCTAAACAAAAACATCTGCAATTATTTTTCTAGCAATCTAATTTCAATCAACTTCCAAAAATAAATAGTTACCTGTTGCCAGTTTTATAATAGGCAAGGAGGTTGCCTCTAAATAAGCGAGGAGCCCTCACTTGACCTGCGCCCCTACGAATAGAAGCGTTTGAGCTAGACTCGGATGCTATATGGCTGCTAAGTTTTCTTTTTAGGTGCCGATATACTGAAAGTGCACATAAATATACTTGCCTACTACCTACCTTACTACGTAATAAAACGTAGTTGTACGTAGAACATAAATAAGCTAATAAAAAACGTATAATATACTCACTTACTATAACATTTCGATTTGTAAATAAACCACATACCTAGGTACGTATGCATTCGTTGAAAAAACAGGAAATAAATTTATTTTTAATCTCGCCGTAGCCAAGAGTGATTCTGATTACAAATATACCATCCGTGAATGTACTGCATTTATTTAAATATATGAGTGTAAAACATATAATGTACAATGTAAAACATATAGTGTGTTACATAAAAAAAAAAAAGTGTTTATTTTGGTGCATGTTTCTCTTTTTCATTATACCTAATGTTTTCACGCACATTGCCGAGGAAAGTGTTGACTGAAATAAACAAGGCAAGGCAGAGTCTTTAAAAAATCTTCACACTATTGGATTTCGGTAATGTCTTATTATGAAGATAGCAGCAAAGATTAGGTTCTTATTATATTTTTGGTTGTACCCAGTGGCCAAAACCTCGCCTCCCGTGCTCGAGGTCGTGAATTCAAATCCGGGCAAGTATTACCAAAGTGACCTTTTCAATTTTATATGTACTTTCCTTTCGAAGTTTATCTTGGATATTGCTGACAACGGTGAAAGAAAAGATCGTGAAGAAACCTGGACTTATCATACTTTATACTTATACTTATCTATACTAATTTTATAATGAGGAAAGATTTTTTTGTTTGTTTGTACCGAATAGGCACCGAAACTACTAGACCGATTTGAAAAATTCTTTCACCAATGGAAAGCTACATTATTCCGGAGTAACATCGGCTATAATTAATTTTAAAAAATATTAGAGATCCTTAAGAAAATATCAATAATGTAACCCAAATAGCTAAATTTTGCCTATATATTTTTTTTTTTGTTTTGCCCTGAGAAAACTATCGATGACAGAAGTAGGTAGGTAGGTGGTAGGTAGGTAGGTAGGTGGTAGTTAGGTAGGTGGTAGGGTAGCCAGTTGACGGGAGAGAAGCCGCGGGGATCAGCTAGTAGTTAATATAAGTTTGAAATAGCCAACCCATCTTAAAAAAGTGATATCAATTTGTCTCATCATTATCTAGCCCTGTATGGAAGCGAAAGAAAAGAAAATATTTGAAAGTTATGAGCGTCGAAAGTTCCACTTTTCGATACTAATTTTAACGCATTTTTGGGCGCAAATAAAAACCATAAGAAGACGGAAAATTGCAAAACGGCCTCCATACAGCGATAGTAGTTCAACAATGCATATAATTTTATTTGGAACAGATTGATATTTAGTCGTTTTTTCATGATATCTAGACTGCCAAAGCTCTGTTTATAAAATTTCGCGCGCTCGGTTTTGTTCTAAATCATTATCCATTTCGCTACAAATTTGCAAAAGTGTGTATTTGTACGCGAACTAGCTTCCTACTGCTCATCACAGCATCTATCTCTTCCGCACGTGTTGTCGGTTGATATAAAATGCATTTTAACCTCGCACACAAAATAGTTCGTGCCGTCGACTAGTGTACCCTTAAGCGAGCATGGTGATCAAAGCTCGGGCCTTATATGTATAAGAAGAGGCGTTTTCCCTGCAGTGGGACGTTACAAGCTGGTATTATTATTAGGTTTATGCAATATTCGTGACAAAAAACGAGTAATGGCTCAGGCTTTATCCGTATATGAAGGGGCTTCTGCCCAGCAGTGTGACAGTTACGGGCTGGAATTTGAAAGAGAGTTACCGCAGATTGTTCAGGCCAATATGGTGATCTATCTATCGCCGTGGAACGGAACCGAATGCGATCGATTTACAAAAAATAATCGGTATAGTCAGATAAAAAACGCTAGTTACGTCGGCACGGTTTCATTGTATGGGATGAGGCATCTGTATGCTAGTATTATATTATCTGTGGCCATGTCTAATGAGCGGTTACATAGACACCTGCCAACCACGCTATTGTCGTTGTTCTGCCGACCATGACTTATTGTTACAGGACATTTACAGGCACATGATTTGACAGTTTTTAACACCACATCCACATACTTTGAAACGGAAAACAGTTCATGACGGTATCATATCAATTTTCCCGAACTCTTTTGTCTAACAGTATTTTTTTATTTGTTACCTACTAGCTTCTTCTTACAGCGCGGTTTCGCCTGCGTCAAAGAAGAAAATTATCCCGAGATAACGTATTCCCGGGATAAATCGTATGTGCAATTCCTGACTATAATCTGCCTTTGTGCCAAATTTCATCCAGATCCGTTCAGTCGTTTGAGCGTGAAGAAGTAACAAACATACAAACACACTCACAAACTTTCGCCTTCATAATATTAGTGTGATAGTCTCGAGTTTGACCACTATCTCACCTGATGGTAAGCGATGAGCGGCACGTGCCTAGAATAAACCTATTTATTCTTGACTTAAGAGCCCCTACAAGTTTCACAAGAGCTAAAAACAGAAAAAAGGTTATTATATTTTCAGGGTTAATTTCTCAATAACTGCAAAATATATGATAAATCTTTTAAAACAACTTTTTGCGTCAGATAGTTGTCTAGGGAATAGACATTACATATTTTTTTAAACTGCTCAATTAAAATTAGAAAAAATAAATTCCTAACACACGTTTTTACGTAATCCCGAAACACTTAGTTTTTCAATTGCTTTTTCAGCTTACTGATGGCGAATAACAATCTGCAAAAAATTGGTGGCTTACTAGTATACTATATGCCCATAGTATACTAGTAAGCCACCAATTTTGTTTTTAAAAGTTTATTGTATTTGTACTTAAAAAAAACATTGTCCACGCGGAAAAAAGGCAATTCTACCATGTGCGAAAGCGTCGGCTACGTGTAAGAATATGTTGAATATAAAAATAACTGATAAATAATTTGAAATTTGAGGTGTTTATCAATCGAATCCAATTTTTATATTTTATTTTTGAGTACTTATTTTATTTTAATAAATTGAATATTGCCTTATAAACCGTTGCGCACGCGCGAGATATTCAATTTTGCTCATGGGTTTGTAGACGAAGGACCTGTGTCGTTTTTTTTTTGTCATTATATTTTTATCATATATCTTGTAGTTATTGAGAAATTTTCGCTGAAAAAGTAGCTGTTTTCTGTTTTTAGCTCGTGAAACTTGTAGGGACTCTTAAAGACTCCCAAGTTGTAGCTATCGTGAAATACTCCGGTAGAGAATTTGGCTTAGTAGGTGTTTCGGCCGATGAGTTTCGCCCGATCCGGTCGAAACAGGAATTTCATTATTATTGCTATTTTTGAGTGGTGTTTCGGACGATACTCTTTTTTAAGCAAATTTTGTACAGTCAGAAAGAAAAACCTTCGGTAGAGTTATATTATTTAAGTAAAAGTCAGGCAACTTTTGGAAAAAGATAAAGCTTAATATGTACAAAATGGCAGTGTACAAAATGGCACCTGAGGTAATCCACATACGGCATCCCTAGATATTTTTCGCAGGTGCCATATGTGGAATCTTTTATTTTTTTTAAATTTTATTTCACATTTGGCACCTACTGATCTGTAGGTACAAGTGTTGGGACGTTTATTTTATTAGGACGTCAAAATCAAAAATTCGATTAAAATCAGTTGAGAGTTTAATAACATGATAAAAATATAACTTCCTCTTTTGCTTTTTAGTTACATGTTGAACATTTATACACAAACTACCAGGAGACCAAAATCATGAAGAAGTATTTGCGGGCCTAGAATCATAAGCGGTAGAGACTAACGGAGTACCAGGAGGTCAGAATCTAAAATCTCCCGGTACTCTTTTTACATCTCATGATTCCAGCCTCGGTAATACTTCCTCATGATTATAATCTCCTGGTACTTAAGTAAGTCTTTACCGGTAATGATTCCCGCTCCAGCCCCGCAAATATTAAGACTTCTTCATGATTCTGGCCTCCTGGTAGTTTGAGTATAAATGCTTATAATGTTCAACATCTAACTAAAAAAGCAAAAGACGAAATTATATTTCTATCATGTTATTAAACTCTCTACCGACTTTATGTTTCTGACGTTACTTTGCCTCTAAAAAAGAACTCGTCCGCAACACCACTCAAAAATATTAATGATAATGAAATTCCTGTTTCGACCGGATCGGGCGAAACTCAGCGGCCGAAACGCCTACTAAGCCGGGCATTTCACTTCTTAGCTATATGCATAATAAAAGTATTCCCAAAGCGTTTAATGCCCTATGGCATGGGTGGAATGTCCACCACGTACCGATGGCGCATCGACGTACGTCTTTTATTCCTATTATTGAACGGGCTAGGCGGAATTTAGTCGTGCAATTCCATCGCACAATTATTAGGATCAAAAATTTGAAGATATTTTGTGACAGCCATCAAACAGTACTGGCCTGTGGTAGGCTACTCCGTTTTGCTGAGAGGAAACCCGTATTCCTGTATCCCAGCAGCGGAAACCCCCACAGATAGAAGACACCTGTAGGTAATCCAGCAGAAGTAGAAACATAGCCTGATAATGCTTATGCCTTGAGCAAACGTGGGGATTAATCCTCGTGCAGGGTGCGGGGCAGGCTGATAGTATTATTTTTATTTCACGGGCTCCCAAAGAGCTGTAATAGTAATCAAAAGACTAGCTCCAGTTTATTTCGGCTAAACACACGAACTGATTGAGCCGATAACTGATTGATTTCAGTAGCCGACTGTTTACAAGTAACTGCTGATTACGCTGCGTGCAATCAAAATACCCGCTACGAACAGTATAATTAACTAAAGCATTTAATTATGCCTTTTTTTTTGTTTTCGGGGGGAATCCTCCAAAAGGATCCTGGATTTTTTGGGGAGAAGACCAGGGTGTGTGAGATTTTTTCCTCACTAAAAACACCCTGTGCCCCCTTTTTGCAACACCTGTCAGGGCACAACTCTTTATTTTTTATGGGTAATCATCTAATTACTTCTCTCGCTCTGCTGTCACGGTAGGGCACATCCCTGGGGAACTAATTATGTCTGATAGACACGGTACACTTTCGCCTTTCAATTTGGATGAAGTAACCAAAATTACTTCATAAAGTCTGCGGGAACCGCTGGATGGGCGAACCTGTTGGTGTGGCGACGGACGCTTAGGGAGGCCTATTTCCTGGGGCGGTATTTCTGCTGAAATTATCTGCTGAATAAACTTTGGTATGGTAAATCCTACACATTGGCTATCTCTAAAAGACTTAAGAGGACCTCTCTAAGATTACTCCTGTCTATGAGCAAAGGATCCTCCTCCTAGATCGTAGAAACAAGAGGACTCCTCTCTTGTCATGTGTTTGGACTCTAGTGTCCTATGTGGGAACAGTTAGCCTACTACGCTATCCAAACTGAGTTGTTTAAACAGAAATGTGAATCAATGTCGGCCAAATCCTCCCATTTTTCTCCTTTGGGAACCAATTGGATAGCACAGTGTAATAAAGGCATTAGTCGTACAATCCATACTAATCACATAATTAAGGCTGCAGCATATATTGAATCAAAATCACTATAGTTAGTTATAGTTGTAAAGTTTTAAACCATGACTCGTCGCCAGAAATATTCAGATTGGTCACACGTAAACTACTATGTACTTATGACTAAACGCATTATCAAGAGCTTATCACCGGTTATCTACATAACAATATTATTTTTGTTAGCCCTCGTATGTTTATTTTATTTTGTTTTAACTGTTATAATGTTGGTCTTGTTCAACTGGACCCACTCGAAATGGACACGTGGGATCACTCAACTCAATCACATTTTGAATAGCTCGACTAGACCCACTGCCCAATTGCATTATTAGTACAGTCACGGAGTAAAGCAGAATCTTATAGTTTTATTTTTATGACTTAAGGCGCAAGTATGCCCCAATGGCCTTGAGCATCCCGGCGAAGCTAAACTCACACACCGGCATGGCTCACGCACACATAGTGCGCACGGACTGTGATCATAGAATATACGCGGACGCAGATGCGACTAGCTCGGTGGTATTTTGCCTACGATTCCGTAAATAAATAATACGTATACTTTTTACAAGACATATTTTTTTATTACATTAAGTATGTAGGTCAAGTGATATAAAATTGTTTAGATTTACCTCTTGATTACCGGAAACGCAGATTACGGCATTGAACCGCTAAAACCTACTTCCGTACAGATGTTTTAAGTTGTTATATTTGTAAATACATATATATACTAAGTAGGTAATTTAAAAATAATTGTCTTAAAAAAATAACTCAAACTGGAATGGTAACAATAAAGCAAAAGTCAAATACATTTGTTTAGTTAAATCCGCTTTCAAATTATTTTTACCATGAGCGATTCAGTTCAGAATCAGAATCAGAATCAGAAATCATTTATTTGCAAAGAATGTAGGTAACAAAAACATAGTTTTGATGGTGTAAAAAAGAAAAAACAATTGGATCCAGTACATTCTACCGTATGGCATGCAACATTAAGCACTATAAAAATCAAAAGCATTGCAAATCTATATTAATCAAAAATTGTCATGTAATAATAATTCCAATGTCATATTCAAAAGTCAAATTCAAATAATCACAATTTATCAGATCAGTTCATAATGTCACATTCCTAAAAGTAAAGTTTTTAATAGTTACATTTTCATCCCACCCTCAAAACTTTAGAAATTATTTCGAGCATTTTGTTGAGAATAGAGTGCCTCATTTGCGTAGATTTAGACAGTGAATAGTTCCG
Source organism: Orthosia incerta (assembly GCA_948252205.1). Taxonomy (NCBI): domain Eukaryota; kingdom Metazoa; phylum Arthropoda; class Insecta; order Lepidoptera; family Noctuidae; genus Orthosia; species Orthosia incerta. Next base: position 28,968,087 of record OX411755.1, on the reverse strand, counting down.
TAGTCGTACAAATATTTACGGAGGAACAGGTACAGGATTGATTTTATCAACAGAAATTTAACCAAGTTTGTATATCATAGAATTTCTCGAAAAATTATAATAAGTATAGTTAGTTCTGTGGTTGTTACTAGAAACATCCCATGCCTCACAAACGAAACACATTAATCGCGGCAAATCAAATATCAGCATCACATGCTGAAGTGCATTTTGTTGCATGCATCCATGAAAACAGGTGTGTGACGTATTATTGGATCCCATAATTAAAATATTATAATGTTTCTAAGTGTCTTTTTTAAGTCAATGGTTGTGAGATATGGGTTGTTTTCGGTTACAACCCTAAAGATAACTTTGTTATTCACAATTTTATCGAGAAATTCAATGAAATACAAACTTATTTTTGTGATTGATAAAAACCAATAATATACATCTTTTTGCAATGTCAGGACGGTATGGAAGAAGAAAACGTGTTGCGCCTAATCCAAGTAACATGGGATAAGGGCAGGAAGATGATGATGTCAGTGGTTCCAACTCAAACACAGCTCATTCTAAAAATCTTCCAGGTTACAAATCAAACACAGCTCATTCTAAAAATCAGTAAATTATAATTCTCTTTCTCATTTCAGCTCTGCTAAAACTCGTATACTATTATCCGTTTTTTGCTTCTTATTCTGGTCTTCATTTGAATATTCTTTGATTTCCTGTTTTGTGCTTTGTTCTTGATTATCTGGTTCATTACCTGTGGTAAATTATGTCAATTTTAATACTTAATTGTTAGAAATTATTTAAACAAGGTCTTTTTCTCAAAAACTATGAGATTACGCACTATAAAACTTTTTGAAAGCTTTTATTGGAAGAGTATTACACAAAAAATTTGAGGCACCTAACAGCTTGAAAAGGTTATACACTTGCGATAAATCCGTTGCGTGGTTTGGAATAGCACCCTAATTGCATACGTGAATTTGGCAAGGCAAAGGGTTTGACCCCATGAAAGAGTATGACAAATTCTCTTTATATAATTAGGTATTGCCAAAAATTATTAGACGTTTTCATTGGTGAAAATACTCTTTTTGAAAGAGTCCAATATTTTTTGGCAATACCTTGTTATTTAAAGAGTATTTGTCATACTCTTTCATGGGGTCAAACCCTTTGCCTTGCCGAATTCACTTACACAATTAGGCTGCAGGGCTACCAGACCAGATACGATCGCGGGCCAATACAATTCACTGAATAGATTGGAAGGCCGCACAAACAAATACCTAATAAAAGTTAATCATTTAAGTAATATCAAACTATTTAAAACATTTTAGTTCATTTATTTGAGATACCATAAAAGTAAAACAATGTAATTTTACCAAAATACCAAAACAAAATTGCGTAAATGTGGTAAATTAGAAAGAAGCCGCGGGCCGCACAAATGTTAGCCGCCGGCCACATGCGGCCCGTGCTTTGGACAGCCCTGGTTTAGAAGAATTTAGCGGAAAAGCAGAAATGACGTCGACAGACTTTGTTTTGTACTATTTATAAATATGAATAAAACAAGTGACTATTTACCTACCGCTATCATGTTATTTCTACTAGTAGTATACTATTAAAATTTACCTGAATAGAATTAAGTATTAGACGGATTATGGCCTTTCGATTTCTTTTGTTTTTTTTTAAATTATTTCTAGATCGTAAAAACTTAATATCAATTATGACATAAAATTTGTAAACAGTTGTGGAAATGTGTAATTGTTTTTATGTAAGTACAATTATAAAGTACATTCTATTTTACATCAGATAATAAAAAAGTTAAAGTAGTACTTTGACAATATTTAGGTGTAATAAGTAATTAGGTACTTACAAAACAAGATGCATTTTCTTAGCCCTTAGTACTGCATTTTCTTGATTTACTTGGTCTTGGCATTATTATAAATTTTCATGATGCACAATATAAACAGTCTAGAAATATAAAGCATCAATAAAGAGTACAGTCAGTACACACGTACGCGCACGATCATGTTGGGTTCTCTGCGTCGAGCTAGTCTATGAACGCACACTAATACACAAACTTAGTAAACATTTGCACTAACACGTACGAATGCGCTTAGTCGGACGATAGCCCGGCGGAGCAGCGAGCGACACAGCCTTCCCGTGCCAATGCTAACGCGGTACTGGTTTCGCCCCTGTAAAGAGCTAGAATTTATACATTGGACCTTACTTTGCAAGACTTTCTTCGCAAAATTTTGATTGATTTAAAAAAGCAAAGTACAATCTAAAGAACCTTTTACCACCAATCTGTCAACCTAAAAATATTTTTAAATATCATATCCGTTTTGGAGGAGTTTCCAAAAGTTGCGAAAAAATATCGTGTTGTTAATTATTTTTTTATAGCAAAACGATTAGTTACACGAAAAAACCTTGTGTCCCAAATAATGTACATGAGTCAATAATAAATATATATTTTTTTCAAACCTTTTAACCTAGCCGTTACGAAGGAGTATGCTTTAGAAAGTAACCGTTTTACGGCACTAAAGCGCATGTAGGCCCTTAATTGGTTCCGTGTCATGGGTATTGGAAATATTGAGTTTTTAATACGATTTACGCTTACAGATTTTTTCTATAGAAAAATTAACATATTAATTTAATTATGATTTTATGTTTTGTGCTGTATTTTGTGTGCACTAAATGAATGTTTTATCTATCTATTTACATAACCTGCATTTCCTGTCTGCCAACTTAAGGCGCCGATCCCTTGAGTAGCTGATTTTATAATGAGAATCACGTCTAAACGGCTAGTCCAAATTTTTTGGAAAAATATATGTTACATCAAATTTTGAGTTTTATTCGTATAACATAGTGTAATTAATTTGTAAAGTTATGTCTAAAACGGACCAAAACACGACAATCACACCAAAACCGCTGGGCGTTTTAATGAAATCAACACCATCTCAAAGGCAATTTAAGTATCTACATTTTGATCTGAGGCTTTTTTTTTTAAAGTCATAGAATAATAAGGAAAGTACAAAAAAATACTAAATTTTGATCACACGGGTGTGAAACGAGAGCGCGTTTTGTTCCCTCAAGGTCGTTGGCGTTAGTCGTCGTCTTAAGTCTGTATTTCCCGAAAGAATAGGCAGAAGTTTAGCTATCTTCTTTCTTCTTTTCGTATAAGGATGTGGCCAGCTCTGGTGTCAAAGTTAATAAAGCCGCCTCTTGGCACCCCACAAGCTTCTGACTTGGCTATTTCAGACTTACATTAACTATATAAGTCCAGGTTTCCTCACGATGTTTTCCTTCACCGTTGCCTGTGATGTCCATGATAAACTTAGAAAGTACATATTATTTTGAAAAAGTCACATTGGTACTTGCCCGGATTTGAACCCACTACCTCAAGCACGAGATCCTATCGCCATTACTAGGGTACAATTTCAGACCCCGAGCTAACTATACTAGTTTTACCAGATAGTATAAAACCTCATTTTTAGTATCTAATTGATTCTAGAAAGTAGTGTCTAATGGAACGAATGAGTAATATCTGCCTAGTTCCCCATATACTTACAATTTTTTTATTTTTGATGGGTTTGCTCTTGAGTCTAGTCTAGGTCATAGGTGACAGAGACAGAGTCGACGATGGAGTAGCTTACCCAGAAGAAGCCTGTTCACTCTAACTTTGAAGAGATTCGGGTTGAATGCGTTCGGAAACACAGACGCAGGCAGTGAGTTCCACTCATTCGCTGTGCGCATTATGAAGGATGTTTGGAAGCGCTTGGTGCGAATTGGTGGAATGGCGACAAGGTAAGGATGATAACTTGCAGTGCGTCTAGATGTCCGATGGTAGAAGGGGGCTGGTGGGATGAGGTCGTGGAGTACTTGAGCACACTCACCGAAGTACAGTCTGTAGAAGACCGACAAGCAGGCAACTTTGCGGCGATGAGCCAAGCTGTGTAGCTTGGCATCCGCCAGCTCAACGTCGCCAATGAGCCTCTTGGCTCTGCGTTCCACCGAGTCAAGCGCGGCAAGCTGATACTTAGCTGAGCCATCCCAAAGGTGGCTGCAATACTCCATGCAGGATCGGACTTGCGCTTTGTATAGGGTTAAAAGCTGTCCAGGCGTAAAGTATCGCTTCACCCTATTTAGGATGCCCAGTTTTTTGGCCGCAATTTGGGCTTTGTACTCAATGGAGGCGCCGAAGTTGAGACTAAACAGACAAGGGGGAACGCTAAAACACTTGATTCCTGATTAACTTGGACATCACTGTCATTGATAAAGGAAAACATAGTGAGTGAGGCGATGTGGATAACATACGTAAAATAACCCTTCTTAGGGCATAAATACTTCAATTAGTCTTCTTGAATATTTTAGGTTAAATAGGTAGCTTTCTTCAGTGAAGCAGTAATGCTCGCAAAGGAGGAGGCAGAACGCGTGAGGGAGACACAACGGAGACGCCCTCACGCCCCTAGCCACCGCAGGAGACGCCCCGGGCGTCGGGAGTCGCAAGCCGATTCCCGGCCACCGTAGGCGCGGACTTGCGGACGGCGAGTAATGGGTAGCTCGCCGTCCGATAAGGACAAGGCCCGAGTCGACGGCGCGTAGTGTTCCACGCGCGCCTCAAAGAGATGTCAGCAAAAGTTGACGGGGTCCGCTAGGGCCGATGCCTGTCTGGGTCGCGGATAAATTTGAAAGAGAGTTACCGCGGCCCTGGCACAAGCAACTGAAGGAACACGGGTGGGTTTTAGTCAGTAAAAGTCTGACACGCCCTCCAGTCATTGGATGATTTCCCACCCAAAAAAAAAAAAAAAAAAAGGCACGTCGAACCAATAGAGATTCGATGCATATTACTCCGCAATGGTTTTTCGCCGAAACGGACGCTCGATCTAATGGCTATTCGAAATTGTGGTAAATCGATGATATGGAATTTCGGTGATTCGGACGTTTTATCTGATGACTTCGGGGAATTAGCCATCGAGGATATGACATTCGGCATCAAGCAGTAAACCCATATTCCATATAATTATACTGGCCGTGCGCCCGCTCGGTGCCAAAATATCAAATTACATACAACTTTTGTGCTCTTTCGCTTCCTTTAACCGCAAAATCAATTAAAGGAACGAATAGACATTCTAAATTAATTAAAGAACTTTAACTCATCACTTCTTAAATCACTTATTAACGTTTAAATGTTTCAACATCATTATACTCCGCAAAGATGGGATGAACCTAATATTTATTTTTTCTATTTAATAATTATACCTTTTTTACCACATTACTACCAGGACAGAACGTTGTCGTCGTCCATTGTACACAGAAACCAACTAACAACTACTTTGTGGCGAAACGGGCAGCGGTTAACGACAGTGGTGTTAACATTACGTCGGACCGGCAGCTTATAGTGTGAACACTATAACCCGATAGCCGGTCAACGATTCGACCTAATGTGAACCTGGCCTAACCATTAATGAATCCTAGTCGTTTAGGAGGAGTAAGCAAAAGAGTAAAAAATATAGTGCTGTCAATGTATTTTGTAAAGCAAAAGTATTAGTCATACGAAAAAATCATGTTTCACAAATAATGTAGGTACATGAATAATTACTTTTTTAATTTTTTTTCAAACATTTTATCCAAGCCGTTAAACGGGGTCCCAGCGCTAGAAAGAAAATTTGGTTCAAATAAAACTCACTAGATGGCGCGATATGCATCGATTTGTTATTGTATCGTGTGTAAAATTAACATTTTCTGGAATTGAACAAAAACATTTTATGTTCTTGTTTAATCAACTCTTCTAAGCACAAAATTATGGAATGTTGGGCTCTTAATTCACATTTCAAAGGTTATTTGAACGGATCATTTAAAATTGATGTCAATAGATGGCACGGTTTTAAATTTCTGAGGCATTCCGCTCGATTGCTTAAATTTGTATTGTAACACATTTTAGTGCAATGAAACTGTAAAGTACAAAAAGTACAAAAAAATACTATAAAACCAATCGTCACTGTATTTACAGAAAAAATATTCACGAACCCAGTAAACTCTTTTACTTGCAAGTCGCTGCTAACACCATCTATCTATCGCTGTGGAACGGATCCGCGATCGATGTGCAAAAAATAATCAAATAATCAGACGAAAAACGCTAGTTACGTCGGCACGGTTTCTTTGTATGGGATGAGGCATCTGTATGCTAGTATTATATTATCTGTGCTAAGAAGTAGGTATGCTTTAAAAAGTAACCGTTTTACGGCACTAAAGCGAAGTAAGGGCCTTAAGGTTACACTAGTCGACGGCACGAACTATTTTGTGCGCGGGGTTAAAATGCATTTTATATCAACCGACAACACGTGCGGAAGAGATCTAATGCTGTGATTAGAAAGAAAGAAGAAAGCAAGAAAGAAAGAAAGCAGTAAAAAGCTAGTTTGCGTACGAATACACACTTTTGCAAATTTGTAGCGAAATGGATAATGATTTAGGACTAAACCGAGCGCGCGAAATTTTATAAACAGACCTTTGGGAGTCTGGATATCATGAAAAAACGACTAAACGTATCTGATCAAAATAAAATTATTTGCATTGTTGAACTACTAATCTATACCTGCATGGAGGCCGTTTTGCAATTTGCCGTGTTCTTATGGTATTTATTCGCGCCCAAAAATGTGTTAAAATTAGTATCAAAATGTGGAACTTTCGACGCTCATAACTTTCAAATATTTACTTTTTTCACTTTTTTGTTTCCATACAGGGCTAGATAATGATGAGACAAATTTATATCACTTTTTATTTTCAACGTACATTGTCAAACAGTGGAATAATCCCTAGACTACGTTTGTATGGAAGAATTTTCGACTAGTGTAACCTTAAGCTTGTAATCGACCGCAAACTCTTTCATTTTGTCAATTAAACATTATTCATTGCTTGTTCAACGCTGTCGAGCAGACGGATTTTTAAACACTTGAAGTAATGGATTAGGATATTCTTTGAGTTGTGACGGCAACTGTGAGTTATTACACAATTAGGGTGCGGGCTTATGCCTTACAGATGATGCCATGGCCACTTTTGACGATGACCAATTTAAGTCTTCACATTCTGTTCATTCTAAAGGTAAAATAAATTGTAGTTCTAAAAACTAAAAAACACGCTTTATTGGTAAGGATAATGGGACAAACTGTTTAAATTATTGCATTGTCATCGGTCCTTGATAAGTGTGCAAAGTTTCAAATCAATCCAACGTTTTGAAGTGGGTGAAAATCACGTTCAAAGATTCCGTTACATTGATACATTGTTACATTGATACATAGATACATAGATACATACATACCAAGCTAATAAAAGCGTGTTAAAAACGTTGCATCTTCTGTTAGAGATTTTCACGATGCCACAGGTAATATGCCAAATTAATATTAAGTGGCAGTGGCAACCAGCATTAACAACAGTTCCACGAACTCAAACTGTGTTTCAAGGCGCTCACAAAACAGAAAATAAATATCAATCCGATGAGTAAGTAATAGACAAATCTATGATTTAAATTTTTTATCCTCATCTCGTAAAATCGCAAAACATCCAGGTTTTTCCCAAGACCGTCCATACTAATGTTATAAATGCGAAAATAAATCTGTCTGTCTGTCTGGATCCTTATCATGACGTTCCAAAACTACCAAGTTTTCATTGTGAAATAAAGACGGAGCTATTTGTCTTGTAAAGCTCCGTCTCTGCCTCACGCGGTCGAAGCCACTGGTAGATGCTAGTGTGTTTTAATAGCACTTACGTCTATTTCTTATAACAGATCGTTTTCCGAGGCATATATTTTTATCTCGACGAAAAAATAAACAACGTCATTGATGATTTTGCCCAGATCAGGAAATATACGTAGTTATGTTGTTTTCAATCAATGTGCTAGTGAATGAAAATTAACACAGAATAAATAATTAGTATTACCACTAGGTAAAAAAACCGGCCAAGTGCGAGTCGGACTCGCGCACGAAGGGTTCCGTACCACTATCGCAATAAACGGCAAGAAAATCACGTTTGTTGTATGGGAGCCCCACTTAAATATTTATTTTATTCTGTTTTTTGTATTTGTTGTTATAGCGGCTTATACTAAAAACAGACTAAAATAAATATTTAAGTGGGGCTCCCATACAACAAACGTGATATTTTTGCCGTTTTTTGCGATTGTGGTACGGAACCCTTCCTGCGCGAGTCCGACTCGCACTTGGCGAATTTTTGAAGTTGTTTTTTGTACAATATTTTTTGGGTACTTAATTGAATTATTTATTATTATTGTCTGCCTGCCCTTGTCCCATGATAGTAAAACACTTGGGGCCAGCTTCTTCCATTCCACCCTGTCAACCGGTACGGGCTTGATAGAAGTCGTATCTATGATATGATATGCAGTTGATTTAATTAAACGTTTCCTAAGTCGATAACTTTGTTTTTGGAACAGACAGGAAAAGATGTGTCAGCCGGCCTTCTCTTGCACCCTTTATCATTTCAGCTGAAAGACGTCCACCGCTGGACAAAGGCCTCTTTCAAGCGTCGCCACATCGACCGGTGCTGTGCTTCTCACATCCAGCGGCTCGCGGCTCTCACTAGAGTCATTGGTTCACCTAGGAGCCCTAAGTAATTAGGTTATGTAATTATGTTAGTATAAACGGGCTGGTTTCCGCAACTCCACGTCCAAGCGCGTATTTTACATGCGGGTGGGATTAACCCGTTGAGTGCCCGAAACGTGGTTTCACGCGAGACACAATGGCTTTTTAATCGTTTCAGTATTTACGGCTGATCATTCGAACCACCAAGTGGCCCAGTGGTATCGGCCGCGACTTACAAGTTGTAGGTCGTGGGCTCGAGCCCGGGCAGGCGCTTTACTTTGTGTAAATTATTTCATCACCACTGCTCAAAACGGTGAAGGAAAACATCGTGAGGAAACCGGCATGTCCTAGAACCAAAAATTCGAAGACATGTGACATCCACCAACCCGCACAGGGCCCGCGTGGTGGATTACGGCCCATTCTCTCTCACAGAGAGGAGGCCTTTGTCCCAGCAGTGGGAAAATTAATAGGCTGATGATGTGATGTGATGTGATTCGAACCACCCCAGCTCCACAAGGAAGGCCAAGGCTTTCGGCCCTTAGTTAAACTAATTACTTATTTTGTTCTACTAGGTACTTTAGTTAATTAATAGGTTAGGGTTGATTTTCGTTTAACAAAATACACTAAAGAAACTTCAACTACAGTCTCAAATGTCATTGGAGAATGGTGGGTCCTTGGCTGAGTACAAATTGAAAACTAAAGAAGTTGAAAGAGTGCTCAATCGGAAAGTTTTCTAATTAATCAATTGCAGTTGGAAACTAGCTTCGATTTCAGTTCTTTATTTAGTTAGGTGGCAATGTATTTACTTTAGTTTTTCAAAGAACGAACGGCGGATGGTTGTACCACAGTTTCTGAACAAAATGAGGTTCTATCAGCTGTAACTATCGTCAAAAAAAAATACCGACCTCCAAAACAAAACACTACAAATCGAAAAATAACTTTGTTTGCGGAAGTCGGTGTCTTTGGTGGATATTTTCTTTCGTTTTTGACACCGACTTCCGAAAAAAAAAGTTATATTTCGCTTTGTAGTTTTTTGTTTTGGAAGTCGGTTTAAGTTTTTAATTTATCTCTTTTTAGCTTTTGTACAGTAACTTATAATACCACGAAAATACGCATTATTAAGGATAACTCAAAAAATACTCGTCAGGTCATGATCAAATTTGAATGGGACCTGAGGATATGAGAAGCACCAGCTTTCAAATCAAAGAATCATCAAAATCGATTCACCAACTAAAAAGTTCTGAGAAAACTCACATGAAAACATACAGTCGAATTGAGAACCTCCCCCTTCTTGAAGTTGGTTAATAACTAATAAGTAAGTGATTATCATCATCATCATCAACCATGCGCTTGCGCTTAGCACGGTTTATTTAGGGTCGCCGTAGCACGCCTTCTTCTTCCATACTTCATGGCGTTGATATGCGCTATATGCTTTAGACTTTTCTAGGATCATTATCGCTGCTAAGTTGCTGCCGGTTTTTTATCGGTTACATTTCGGAGAACGCACACTGCGTTGGCATTTCAATAACTAATTCCTCATAGCCCGTTCCACCATCGGACTACAAAACGTACGGCGATGCATCATCGGTACATGGTGGACATCCCACCCATAGGCACTAAACGTTTTGTGAATACTTTTATTGTGCGTACAGCAAAGGAGTGGAATTCCCTGCTGGAGTCTGTATTTCCTACAACCTGGGAGTCTTTAATTAAGGTTAGAGTGAATAGGTTTCTTCTAAGTAAGCGTGCTACATCGTCGACCACAGCATCGCTTACCATCAGAGTGAGATAGTGGTCAAACGCAAGCCTTGTTTATTTTTATTATGTTTTTAAATTTATATTAATGTTTATATTTTTGGCGTTCGTGGCTAAATAAAAACAGCCGCACGGGTCGAACATAAAGGTTAAGCAACGCTTGACGAGGTCGGTCCGTGGATGGGTGACCATTTCAACATACCGAGTTTCCTCCGTGCCTCGGAAAGCACGTTAAGCCGTTGGTCCCGGCTGTCATTTGAAGATCTTTGACAGTCGTTACGGGTAGTCAGAAGCTTGAGATCTGACACCAGTCTTGCCAAGGGGTACCGTGTTACCCAGTTACTGGGTTGTGGAGGTCAGATAGGCAGTCGCTCCATGTAAAACACTGGTACTTAGCTAAATCCGGTAAGACTGGAAGCAGACCCCAATATAGTTGGGAAAAAGGCTAGGCAGATGATGATTTTTGGCGTTTATGGTGTAAGCTGCAATAGGCAACATACCAGCACATATTTTTTAACATAGTTTACTGCAAACTGTATATAATGCTGTTGGTGCACTTTAGGTACCTATGATAAAAATAAACGACAACGTGAAAATGTGTCATACTCCTTCATGGAGTTGTTCCCTTTGCCCTGCCGATCTCTCTTACGCAATTATTTTGCTGATATCAGTTAGGGTAGACGGAGTGGATGCCAGCGAATCGGCAAAAGTAAGGTGCCTTCAGGCTAGGTGGAGCGACGAACTTTGCAGCGTGGCTGGTAGCAGCTAATTGAGAGTTATCGAGATGATGACTGGCATGTGATTGGAGAGGACTGTTCCTGACTGACTATTGATGCATGCATCGTTGGTCTAGTTCAGGGATTCCCAAAGTGGTCGATATCCACGTCTTGGGGTCGAAATCGGTTTCCCAGAGGTTGAACGAAAAGTGATTTTGGAGGTCGACGAGGTCTAAAAATCGACCCCTATTAATGAACACAAGTTCTTATCTAACTTTCAAGTTACTGTTTATGTTGTGTTACGCGTATCAATATCAACTGGTTATAAGAATGACAAATATTTTAGTAGGTATCATTGTAGTACTTTTAAAAAACACAACAAGTCGATAAGCGTGCAGAAGTTCGTACACGATGAAAAACTCGGCAAGTGAATAAGCGGATATTTAAAGTAATTTGGCTATGGGGGTCTGAGGCATCAATTCATTTTGGAAAAAGGGGCTCTTGCCCTAAATAGTTTGGGAATCCCTGGTCTAGTTATTGCATGCGCTAGGGCTGAGCACAAGGTCATAGGTTCGATTCCCAGGGGTGGGCAAAATTTCATTGGTTTCCTCCATATATAATATCTCAGTTAAAACCTGGAGGCTGGCTTGTGCCCGGTTAATGCCAATAGGCTCGCGGGATTATATGGGACTTAAGAACCCCTACAAGTTTCACAAGCCAAAAAAAGAAAACAGCTACTTTTTCAGCGAAAATTTCTCAATAACTACAAGATATATGATAAATCTTTTAATGCAATTTTTTGCGTCACGTATTTATCTAGTAAATGTACATTACACAAGCTCAAGCTTTAGCTCGTGAAACTTGTAGGGGCACTTAAACAGAACTGGCGAAATGAGGGTTACCATAGCCACGGGGTCCCAGCGCTAACAAAGAAAATTTGGTTCAAATGAATGTCACTAGATGGCGCGATATGCATAGATTTGTTATTGAGTTGTGTGTAAAATTAACATTTTCCAGAATTGATCATAAAATTGTATGTTCTTGTTTAATCAACCCTCCTAAGCACAAAATTATGGAATATTGGGCTCTTCATTCACATTTCAAAGATTATTTGAATGGATCATTTAAAATTAATTCCAATAGATGGCGCGGTTTTTAATATCTGAGGCATGCCACTCGATTTTTTAAATTTGCATTTTATCACATGTTGGTACAATTAAACTATAAAAAACGTGCAAAAAATACAAGGAAACAAATCGTCTCTGTATTAAAAAACAAAAATAGTCACGAACCGAGAAAGTCCTTTTACTTGCAAGTCGCTGCTAACACCATCTATAGGCTCACGGCTCGGAACCGAACGCGATCGAAGTACTTAGAAAAATAATCAGCTTAATCAGACGAAAAACGCTAATTACGTCGGCACGGTTTCTTTGTTTGGGATGAGGCATCTGTATGCTAGTATTATATTATCTGTGGTATAGGTGCAATTTTGTCTAACCCTACAATCCCCATTACAGGCGTGATGTTATGATTTATGTTATTCCAGCAGTTGACTGCTGTAAGCTGGTTATTATGATGATTAAGTATAAGAGATTAAGGTTACTATTGAAGCTTTTTATTAAGTAGGTAGATGATATTTAAACGTGCTAATAACATCCGTGTGTTTTTGATAATTTAGTCGGTTCTATAGATATTGATAGTATAAGGATAAATAATGTTGAATGCTGTTTTATATATATATAGCACCTAACCTATTGTTCTGATATATATGCATTATATTGACAGTCAACCGGTACTTACCTATCGGCCGTAAAAATATATAGTTACATTGTAATGTAAATAACGAAGTAACATTCATTGTAGTGCTCCAATCGATTGTTACCTACCATCACGAATTTCTCGTGTAACGTGAATGTTTGTATTCCAGCCCAATCAGTTCTAAAATTAGATACTTCTTCATAAAATAATATACCTACTCTGTGGTTAAAATAGTTTATGCTACTTATGCGCTGTTCTATGAAATTTTGAATTCAAAATTTAAAATCGATTTGCGATCTGTCAAAATTTTGACAGATGGAATTCACGGGACTTGCGTTTCTCAACCTTTTGTTTTGTGTCAATCATTAAAACTATTTATTTTTCTTGAAATAAACAGTTTTTGTTTACGCCAGAAGCCGTGTTTCACCTAAATACACGGTAGACTAAATAGAGAACTGTTTAGACAAAGAAATCCTTCAGTTTCAATGGAATTTTAAGTGTAAATCAGGCAGAGAGGCACTAGTAGTTTGCTGCTGTGCAATAAAAAACTAACGATCCACAGTCCGATCGCAACTATACATCAACAAACAGACAGACAAACAAACCGGGTATGGATTGAACCTATTAACAGCGCATTGAATTGTCGAAACGTGACAGCTTCAAAGATTATCGCCATACTAACCTTATGAATGTGTAGATTCCGTGTTGAGGGGGGCACGACACACACAATAACAACTGTCCACGTCGCGATATCGTCAGGAATAGTGTTTATTTGATTAAGGTGAGGTTTTTTGTGTTATCACGCGGCTTCGTTGTGCCGCAGTGGCGGTGAGAGACGCTGCCGCGACGGAGCGCTATCGCGGACTGTGGCTCCGAGCGGCGCCGAAGTGTGGCTGGTCGGCAGGCCGCGACACCGCGCATGCGCGCCGGCCAAGGTCATGCGCGAGAATACCGCTTGTGTACAGGCGCCGTGTTTACACCGACTATGACCACTACTAATAACGCAACCACCATTGCGCATAAAGTTCCCACGATGTTTGAATTAACAGATAGATGGCACGCAGTGTAAAGTAACAGACGTCTGGTACACTGGCATGAAAAACTGTCCCACGTTCCAAGTTATCAGCTGTACTGGGAGGTGACGGTTGTGATCACCACGCCCACCGTTGCGACTGATTACCCCACGGTCTAAGAGGAAGTCAGTTCTCGATGATAAGACAAATCGTAATCCGCGGCAAATATTTTTGAATAAGTTGAAATAACATGCAATATTTCGCAATTTTAAATCACTGGCCAGTTTTTTAAGAACAGTTACACGTCGATTCGAAGTTAATGGCGGCTGTGAAGTTCGTTACCGGAGTAGCAATTTGAATAACAATCATGAAATTGCTAGAGCACAGCGATTCGTGGAGTGTTTCAAGCTGCCATTATGTTTTGAATCGACATATACATTCCATCGTTTTATCAATAAATAGGTAATAATAGGTAAAATATACACAGTCAAGGTGATACTAGAATAGCCTTACTTTACCAAGGTCATTATTCTGGCTAAGATGAGGAAGTTCATGTAGCAGGATTGAATAATTAAGTAAAAAAAAATAGAAATAATATTTTATTTAAATACTTAATCTTACAAACAATATAGCCAATGCCTCTTAAAAGAGACATACAGAAAAAAAACAAACTAATAATAAATAAAAAACTAAAATGTCAACTAAAGTTCATCAATCAAAAACAAAGTTATCTTAATTAAGTGGTTTAAATAAGTAGGAATCATACCTCCACCAAAACCCACTTTTAAATAGTTAACAATCACTTAATTCATAAACAAAACTCTTAATAAAGAAACAAACATTTTAACGAATGGTAAAAATTATCTCTGTAAGTAGTGATTTTAAATTTAAGTTAAAAACTATTAACATGATTTTTATTATTAAACTATAAAATAACTAACAAATATATAAAGTAAATGTTTCTGTAAATAAAATAGATGAAAAGTTTGAGATCCACTTGGATTTTTAACCCTAATAGTAATAATATAATTTGTGTATATTGGTACTTTTTACCCGTAGTTTTAGCAGAACCTTCGGAAGACTCAAATAATTAAATAAAAACTAATAATAATAAGATAAAAACAGTCTTAAAAACAGCCTTTTCATGATTAGAAAAATGCATTTTATACTTAAACTTAAAGATTGAGGAGTAACTTATCTACTATACCTTCTTATTAAATATAGGGAAAAGATTTTTGATTGAGTTAAAAATACGATCACTTGTGGTGATACAAAAATTTCGATAAAAATCATGGTCCAGCCATTTGCTGATCTTCATCAATAACTTTTTTCTCATTCAACTTCCATCTTAGCAATCTCTTGGCTGGAGGTATGACGGTGTCATGTTCCTCCGTGCAATGCCTCTTTAATTCTGAATACTTCCGGAATCTGGACCCACAGACCAGGCAATCCACGATCACCTTCCTGACATTATGCTTTATCCACTCATGGTCCCACTTCTCCTTCAAACTGCCAAAGTATTGGCGGCAGAACCTGCACCTGAATTTGCTCGTCGTTTCCCTGGTATGCGAGCACCTCAAATGCTTATTCAGCATGGACTCAAAATGGAACACTTTGTCGCAGTACCGACACTTGATAGGCCGATTTTTGTTGTGGTACTCCATATGCTGAGTTAACATTTTCTTGGAATTGAACTTACGTTGGCACAGGTCACATTGAAAGTAGGTAGTGCCGTGGATTTTTTTGTGCTTCGAAAAGTTGCTGGAGTCGCTGAAGGATTTGTCGCAAAACGTGCACTTGTAGAGAGTGAGCTTCGCGTGTTCCCTCAAGTGGGCTTTGTATCTATCAATCTTAGTAAATACCTTCTCCTGACAGATTTCACATCGGATGTTGAGGACTCCGTACGTGTTCACTGGGTTCTTAGCTAGCGTGCTCCGTATCACGTGCTCGATGAGGTGCCTCTTGAGATCACCGATCCGGTCGAACTTTTTGAGACACACTTCGCAGCTCTGGAAAACAGATTTATTGCGTTATATCATGCAAAACTCGTTGCCAAAAGCTCAGAACAGGTTTTTAAGTTGTATAGGTGATAGGTCATACTTATGCATAAGTTATTTTACATGGCTAGTTATTGTGTACCTACAGCGCTGCGAGTAGCGTCGATGCTACTAAGTAGGGGATAACAATGGACAGTTAAGATCATATTAAATCACAACAGACCTTAGAAGTCCACTGCTGAACTTGGATTTGATATTAGTCGGCTACAATGACCTAGGAATGATCAAGGAAAATGGACCAAACATACTGATTTTGCAAACAGACAGGGCGGCCATGATATTTAAATGCACAAAGAAAGATGCTGTTTGAAATTATGTAATTGATGTTCTAAAAAAGACTATACTATAATATTATATAGAGGTAAAGTTTGTGAGGTTGTAGGGGGTTATCTCTGGATCTACTGAAACGATTTACAAAATTCTTTCACCAGCAGAAAGCTACATATTTTAATCCAGAAAACGGGTCCTGTGGGGAGGGTCACGGGAGCGAAGCCGCGGGGAACAGCTAGTATATAATAAAACGGTGATGAAAGTTTGATACCTTGTTATACTTCCTATATTTCTTGTTTGCCTGGGCGTTTGTTTGAAATAACTTGTTGGACATAACTTTCGCGATAACCGCGTCAGGAGTTTGTAGATGCTCCGCCTCCTCCTCATGCTTCACAATGTCTTGATCTTGTGTCTTGTCTCCGACCTTCTCGAATACGCCTACAGCGAAGTCAGATTCACTGGAGCTCGTCGAAGGTTCGGAGAGGCTCGAGTGAAGTTTTTGATGTTCCTCCAACTCCGATGAAGTTTGGCACCCAAACGAACATGATTTGCACGTAAGAGTGAAGTGCAATTTCGATGAATGTGTGTGCAATTCCTCCATCGTTGCAAAGCTCCTTGAACAGAACTTGCAGGGGAACTGTCGAGAATGAATCTTACGGTGATTGCGTAAGGTGAATTTTGACGCGAAGACTTTATGACACTTGTTACATTCTAGTTCGGGGTCGCCGTGGCCGAGGCAGTGTAGCTCAAATTTTTCTTGGTTTTTCAAAGTTTTGCCGCAGTCCGAGCACATGTACTTGAGGTTTCCGGAGACAGAGCGCCGGTGACTGCTGACCACGTGGAGTTTGAAGGCAGACAGTTGGTCAAATATCTGTTTGCATTTGTTGCACTGGTATTTTTTTGAGCGTGGATTGCTTGCGATGTCGTTGTCCTCTGAAATCAAATGTTTGCATGTTTAAATAAAAAGTTTGAAATCCACTGACTTTGGTAGAAGGTACCTACACTATCTGCATGTTTGTCAGATGATGTCTATGGAATGGCAATATAAATATTTAATAGCAATTTAAACATTATAAATCCTTAGCGAATTAAACTAACTTAACTAGTATAATAAAATGTGATAATAGTACAATAATGATTTTGTAATGTAATTTATGTAAGTATCAGAAATAAAGGCTATTTGAATTTGAATTGAACTAGGATAACGGATCTATGAGTCATATTTATATGATTTCATATTCGTCTTTGATAAAAATATGATGATTTTTTCATGGTGATCTTATGTAAGACCATATATATAATTCTGATATTATTAATGCTACAAACGAAAGTCACAGACATACAAAACTTTGTTTGTTACCCAAATATCTAAACACCATCTAAACTTTTTATGATTGTTTTAATTGTAATACTGCAAGATGCAAGCAAGCATCTTGATATTTGGTTTTTATGGACCCCGTAGACTTTCGTTTGTAGCATTAAATCAACCTAATACTTACCTAATAATAGGCATAATTATGACATTGTACTTAAATAATGTACTAAGATTAACATTAGAAACGGGATATTTACCATGTTTACTGTTTGTTACGAGTTTCCGAGATGTCGGTGCTGTTGCAAGCACCATGATCACGGATAAATACGGAGCACCATGATCACGGATAAACCGTGTCACGGTCAGACAGTAAACATGGTAAATATCCCGTTTCTAATGTTAATGTTAGTGACCATCAAAATTTAAAAACTTAAATAATGTATCTATATATTTGTTTTATTAATCTATAATTTTATATACATTTTTCTTTTTTTTACTTTATAATTATTTTTTAGGGTTCCGTACCCAAAGGGCACCCTATTACTAAGACTCCGCGGTCCGTCTGTCTGTCTGTCACCAGGCTGTATCTCATGAACCGTGATAGCTAGACAGTTGAAATTTTCACAGATGATGTATTTCTGTTGCCGCTATAACAACCAATACTAAAAACCGAATAAAATAAATATTTAATTGGGGCTCCCATACACAAAAGTGTTTTTTTCGTCGTCTTTTGCGATAATGGTACGGAACCCTTCGTGCGCGAGTCCGACTCGCACTTGGCCGGTTATTGTATTTATAGATTAACTGTAGAAATCTTTGCCCACAATAGGAATTTCTCCTGTATCGTGACCTGAGTGCATTTACATACATATAAATTCACATACACAAACAACCAGACCGGAACAACTATCTGTAGGCCATACAAATATTTGTTTCGTGCGGGAATCGAACCCGCGACACGCCGGCAGCCGATTACTCAACCACCGCGCCAATCATATCGTCAAACAATCTATGTTGTTAAGAAATAAATGACTTATGTATGAATTAAAAATATTATGTTTGAAAA
This sequence comes from Orthosia incerta, assembly GCA_948252205.1. NCBI lineage: Eukaryota > Metazoa > Arthropoda > Insecta > Lepidoptera > Noctuidae > Orthosia > Orthosia incerta. The sequence continues at coordinate 28,949,576 of OX411755.1, read as the reverse complement.
TTATTCTTGTTCAGTTCAACTTAATATTTTTTGTTTATAGGCATTTGTTATAAAATATAATAATTATGATGGGACTGGCATACGCTATGCTTACATCCTACAAATATATATATTCTTTTAATATAATTATCATGAATACTTACCTACCCATTTGAAATACCTCCGTTAGTTTTTTTTTAGTCCCAAAATCTTTACCTAGCCTTCAGTCCGTTCAACCATTTTAAGTTCTATACCGTAATCCTATGAATGTCATAAAAAGCATAAAGCTGTTACCGAAACCAACTGCTTACTACAGCTGCCATTTATCATGGTACCAAAGCAATAGTAGTCAAAATTGGTTGCACGGGCTGTAAAACGGGCATATTTAAATTTCTAATGTTATTTGAATTGGAGTATAGTAAATATTATAATTAACATGGGACTTACCAATAGTAACTTCATTATCAACCTCACCAGCTCCAACGCACTCCACTGAAGGATCGTTGATGGCAATATTCTGTACCGTTTGTCCGGAATGAGAGTCATGGCCCAAAAACAATATAGTCTTCTGCTGCCTTGACACAGACTGTATATCTGTAGACATCAGCTGTTTCAACGCTCCGTTGTCTGTCTGCAGACCAACAAAATTCTTCTCATCACGGGCCCGAGCATCTTTCTCATTGATCTCCTCAGACATCTGAGACAGAAACACACCACATTCGAACTCATCTTCCTCATACATGTTAACAATCTTTTGTTCCTCGTTGGCTGGGGAGTACCGAATAGCTTCATTGTAACTGTACACATTTTGTGTTATGTATGTGTTATGCTGCTCAATAGTAACATGGTTCTCAGTGCTCTCATTAATGGTGTAAGTCTCCACAGGTGGTGAGTCACAACGGTTGTAGACAAACGGGCTCCTAGCCGGGTCGATCCAGACTTGAGAATCATTGTAAGTTGGTATTGCTATCTGATTAGCTTCAGTCAGAATTACAGGCATGTTCTCAATGCTTGGGTAACTATTTGGTGATGCATACCTGACGTTGATATCACTTCTATCCAAGACCTTCACGTTACAGAAACCCTTGTAAATGGCAGTCTCATTGCCTTCTGTGTCTGGTGTCGTGATATCCAAGTGTATAAACACATCTTCTGACATCTCGCAATTGGTCATCAATGGTGTGCACACTTTTGGTATGAACAGTATTGGGTAGGGCCCTTCAATATTCAAGTTATTCTCTTCGCCTTCCATTTTCGGAATTTAAACCTGGAATATGCAGAGAAATACATACTGCTGACAGTTCGTAGCTCAAGTTCCACTAAATGAAGGTAAAATAAGAAAATAATAATCATAAAAAGAGATTTTTAATAAATTGACGGCGTCTTACCTCGTGTCGCTTTGGTGCCAGCCAGGAAAAAGGATGAGTGGAGGTAGGAGTAACAGACACGTACTTTGAATATATTTCTCTCTACCCTCCATTTTTTTGATATTTATTATTTCTGATAACTTTTGTGGGTAAGCTTCAAAAATGATTCACAAGTACTTTTTAAAAACAAAAGCTTAACGGTACTTATAAAATATTTTTAACTAATTGATCATTATTTTGATTTTGAATTGAGAATCACAGAAAATGAAATCAACAAGGTGTTTGTTTTGTTGATTTCAATTTGTTTTCGTTTCTGTACCAACATGTAAATGCTAAGACATCAAAGCAAAATATCCTTTATAACCTGGTTATAAGGTTTACAAAACATTGGATTAAGTGTCAAAATCTAAAAAGTTATTTTTGACAAGCGTTGCGTTCGAATTAACGCAACAGTAAACATATTGAAAATGATGACAGATAAAAAAAGTTGAAATAAATAATCATTGTAATTTTTAGATAATTTATTTGTAAACAAAATGTGAAGGTCTAGATCTAGTTTTAAGTTTTAAAGATCACGGCTTTACTAACTATGTATTATCCAATTTTCCTATCAATTATTTTCGTTGTCTTATGATGGTTTCTTTTTCTTGTGGGTAAAGTTTTTCAGTCAAATGGTAGGTATTTACAACTTACTATTAAACTTTATTAAAAAAAAAACATTTTCTAAACAAGTAACTTTTATTGTAACAACTTATTCTAGATACTCGTACATTTTGACTTTAAAACGCAATCATATTTGTTAAAACGACTAAGTATGCAGATCTTTTTCTCGGGAATCATTGATATAATTTCATGAAAAAAGTTATAAACTCCTTGTATGCGCTGACTCTGGCATACATATCTGGTACTCCAAGATCCATACACGCGAAGGCCCAAGACGCAATGCCGATTTGTGTGCCTGTCTCACTACACATGAGAGGACTGCCGGAGTCGCCCTGGAAAAGAGACATCAGATATTAGATTTTATTTGGAAGTAGTGAAAGTAAGGCGTTACTCTGACGTATCAAAATTAACTGTCATGGTTCCATAGGACGAAGAACACTATAACTTTATCACAGCAGAATCATGATTGCGTTAACACGTTATAGTACCTACAGGCCCAGCTAAGTAGTCGCTCAATACAAAATAGGTACCTACTGGTATTGGCTATGGCTATAGCATCAGTTTAAGGCATCACTTAGACTAGAAGCCCAACATATTTGAGATAACGCTCAGCAGATGAAGATGAGCTCTTTTATGTGGGTTATAGATGTTTGCTCAGTTAACAGTTGTTAATGTAGGTAGGTAGAAGGAAGCGGCGGAGCGGGTCAGGGAGGTAGACTCTCTCGCTGATGCGATTCGTCGCAGAAGGGCAGGACGGCGCAGGCGGCGAAACGCCGACTTGATGCCGCCATGACAGGGGTCAGCGGACGATAGATCGGGGACTCTATCGTTCATGCTGCACAGCCCCTGGAGATATGGTGATGTCCCAGTGCACCCGGACATCGCCGAAGAAGGGAGCCCGGAGACGGGCAAAGAAGAGGGAGCCCAGAAGTGGGCCACGCTGGATGGGTCGCGAATGTCATGCGTAGCAGTTCACGCGGCCCACCCATCAAGGCGAAAGTAGGCATTTTCTTCGTCCAAAAAAAAAAAGAAAAAAAAAAGGTAGGTAACCATTAGGTCAGTGCATACGAAACGGGGCATTATAAAAAAAGACGTCACCAAAAACCATCGCCTAATCAAGCGTTCGGGACCCGGTTGGATCCACATCCTACAGTTAGGTTCAAAGATGTGCTAAACTTATAAAACCAACTTACATAACACAAGACACCGCCATCTGAGTTCAGTGAACAGATCTCGAGGGCTGGGTCAACGGTAGGTGCATCTGGCCACCAGATGGTGCTAGCTTCGCGAACGACATCAACGCAACTTTGAGGATCTACAGTGTTCACCTCCAAACGCTGAAGGTTGGAGGGAGTGATAGATGGCCAGGTCTGGAAAGGAAAACATACTATTCTATTACTTCGTCGGTCGTGATCGTGAGTGACGTTAACCAAGAATATTAGACGGATTTGAGAGAATTAAAATGAATTATTATGATTGTGAGCTCCTAGGCTTCCCTCTCACAGAGAGGAGGCCTGTGTCCCAGCAGTGGGAACATTAATAGTCTGATGATGATGAGCTCCTGGGACTAAGGCCCATTTTTTCACATGAAATATCTGTCTGTGTGTTGTGTGTGTGAGTATGTGTTGTGTGTCTGTTTATCTTTCGTGTGATACTAATAAGCGAAACAATAGAAAAACAATATATCCTGCCGTGGATCCACGTCCTATACAAGAAAGTTTAAAGAGCAAGAGCTCTTTTGCATTTTCATCGATCACCTTATCGCCTAGACTACAAATCCAACAGTACATAAATCCCTTGAGTGCTAATTAGCAGACACAATAGAAAAAAATGTCTTGGAAATCAAAGTGCCCAAAAGGGATAATATTAAGACGTTAATATAAGTGTTGCCTTTTAGAGTAAAATGATCTCACGCCAAAAGTTTGGGCTCTTTAACGACCAAAAATGGTGTCAAAACAATAAAACCTTGGAAAGGTCACATTATAACTCACTTCCGCATCATATATACTGATACGGACGAAATGTAATCAGCTACACATCTCCCATAAAACATGGCGAAGGTCACCATAATATTCGCAAGACAGAACAGGGCAGCCGTAACTCCTTTTTATGACTGTAATCTTAATAACCCAAAATGTTCGTTAAATATTATTTCTAACTGCGCAAATAGCCTTTGGCTTCGCTAAACCCAAGCTAATGTTTGGACAAGCAAAGTTGAAGAGATTCTATTATGTTATGAAAGCCGTTATAACAATGGTAATACAATTTTAATTGGGAAATCTAAGTTGACCTGAATTCAGTAGTTGTTTAAACAATACTGTTTTTGTACTCTGCTCTCTTTGAGGGTAGTTTCGGTTATTTATAGTCTGTGTAAGTATAGAACACCTGTTAAAAGAGACGTTACGCGTAACAAAGAAACAAAATCAATACTTCGGGACCTGTGGCTAATTGCTAAGTGACCTATGTTTATTTATAATTGACTCAAGCCAACCTTTGTGCCGTTTTAGAAAGCTGAAAATATCTAAGGGTGTCCACCCTCAGATACAAACGTCATCGACAAGAATCAATGCGTCACGATCACGAACGTTGCCCTAGAAACTTGGTCTATTTAATTTGGGAGTGCTCGTGACAGTTCAAATATTTCGCGAGCCACTGACTTTCGGTTGTGGTAGGAGCACTAGAAACCGTAACGGCTTTTCGTCAGTAGGTGACCAATATTACCAGCCGTTATCTTCGGGCCCCATCATCATCATTTCAGCCGAAAGACGTCCACTGCTGAAACTAGGCCTCCCTCAAGTGTCACCACATTGACCGATCCTGTGCGTCTCGCATCCAGCAGATGTCCGCCTGCATCAGGCCAACAGACGACATTGTAAGAGGCCATTCGACGCGGCGTCTTGCGGTACTCTAGAGCTTTGCAGCCCTATCGACTATCCGTTCTGGGCCACTGCAATATAAGTATTTTAGCTATTTTACTTACCGCAATCAATCCCCATCCCGAAACAAAGCTGGCCACATTCCCTCCAAAGTGGTTGAAATTCAGCGACACCAGCTGAATATCTTTGCCCAACTGTACTACCTTCTTGAGAGCAAGGACACCGACGTCGTTCTTCATATTGATAGGGTCCCAATCTGGGTGGATGTGGTAGTCCGCAAACTGGACGGTTGTGCCTCCTTCTCTGAAGTTGTTGGATCCTACATTTCCATGGAATGTCCTGGAATGAGAGGTGGAATTCAGTGGTGTTAGCACGAAGATCTGGATGGATCGTACTTCTGGATTTATGGCTATCAATTAGGTCTTTTGACTACAAAGAGGGGGAAAAAGAGACCCACTAATAGGTTGATCCAGTTAAGTAAGTTTGTTCATTTATCTTCGACGGTTATTCAAATAAATTCTATAATCATAAATCATCGTTTGGGGTTGAAACATTAGATCCATGGGGTCCGAGTGCTCATTGAGTATTTCGAGATGTAAGCAAACGGTTAGTCGACTCTTCACGTGACCAGAGGGCTGGGCTTTTCCTTGGCCAGAGAATCAGCATTGCCATCCAACGTGGCAATGCTGCCAGCGTTCTAGGTACTTTTCACGTTGACAGCGATTGGACTAATTTATTGACGCCCTGTGACCCCTGCCCTTTTTAGTTTTATTTTATTTCTATTTAAGTGTATATAGGTAGTTATTTTTAATTAATTTTTTTTATACTTTGTAAATTTTAATTGAGATAATCAATGACATTCTTGTAAGCAGATACGTTATACACTCATAAAACAACCGAAAAAAGTGTTGCCGCGCAGCAGCGACAGCATACATACACACTTTTCATTCATCTGACATTTCACTACAAGTCGAAAGGGATGGCTTGATAAAAACAAAAAGAAAAACCGGCCAAGTGCGTGTCGGGCCACGCGCAGTAATTGGGTTACGAAAATGCGGACTAAGAAGAGGGTTTTGTTGTTGTAACATGAAAATTAAAACGGTTTCAGCGGCACACAACGTCTAAAAACGTGCCCACATAGGATGATGTTTTTTTTAAATCTACATGCTCGCGTTTGACCACTATCTCGCTTAATGGTAAGCGATAATGTGGTCACGGTGAAGCACGCTTGCCTAGAAGTAACCTATTCACTCTTGACTTAAACTAAAGAAGAACTAACTGGTAACTGAAGAAGGAGTTATAAAATCCAACTTCGCAACTGAAGTTAGAAAAATATTATCTATTTGAGTAACACCGCGGGTGCGAATTGCGAAAGGAGCCGATACGAGCTCGTGTTAGAGCCGCGGGAATGGTATGGTTCGTTTCTGGATCCTTGCGCGCACGCTCCTTGTTTATTTCTCTTTTGTTTTTTTTTTTATGTATTCACCTCTAATCTGCGGTATTCATTATTTCGTTCTGGAAAGTTTTACGCTACTCAATTAGATGATGATGATGTAGTCGTGTCGAATATTGACTTCATAGATGGATATAAGAAAATAAGTAATTTGCTTGAAAATCGAATCTAATCTGACTTTAGATTACAAAACGATGAAAATATTTCTGCACTAACACAAAATAGACACCCCGCGCGCATGCACCGTATGCACTTCGGACCTGGGGGGTGACCATAAGCTCTTAGAGCGGTATCAATTTGATATCGAGTAAGTGACAGATGTATACAAGTCAGATACATCTGTCCCTTATTTGATCTCAAATTGATACCGCTCTAAGAGCTTATGGTTACCCCCCTGTACTGCCAACGACTCCGGCCACTCCAATGCGTTATACGAGCTTATAAAACATTATTCATTTAGAAATCATTATTATTAAGGATGTTATGATTTTATTATTGCAGATCATTACATGGTTCATAAGCATATATTTACTAACTGTTTTACATAGCTAACAACGTTATTTAAGTAATTTTTCAATGGCATTTGTACAAAATTTTTTACTGTGCCAAGTACATTATGTAAGTTGGTCGACTATTACTCGTAAACTTGTAAAGCCTGTTATGATTTTATTTTTGTAAGTTTTACATGGATCATAAGCATATATTTACACTGTTTTACACAGCTAACAACGTTATTTAAGTATTTTTTCAATATCATTTGTACAAAATTTAAAATGTACTTGGACATAAGGTTCCAAGTACATTTTATAAGTTGGTCGACTATCACTCGTAAACTTGTAAAGCCTACTTGTAAAGCCTACTTATCTGTGATTATTTTCCTTTTAATTTCTTTATATTTACTACTGCCGTGAATTTTTTCACATGGCCAAGAGCAACTATTATCATCATACAAGCCAGCACCGGGGGGGGGGGGACGAACCCTTGACTCTAACATAAATTTGCAATTTAAAGCTTACTTTTACGCAAACGGAACTCTGAATCGAACCCGTAATATTTTTGAATAACCTATCCAACGATACCCCAAATACAAAAGAAAAAAAAAACATCCCCACTTTACGTCTATAGGACGAACCGATTTTTTTTTTTCATGATTTTGTTGTACCACTTTGTCGGAATTATTAATAGGTATATCCATGCCAAATTAAAGCTTTCTAGTACTTAGAGTATCTGAGCTAAGCTGCGGACGGCCAGACGGACAGAGCGAAATTATAAGGGTTCCTTGTTGACTTCGGCAGATTAACCCTAAAAAAGAGACAGCTAGTGTTTGTCTTGTCAGTTGCGTGTGAATGTAAACAAACATTATTCTGACTACCAATGTTTTTCTCTTTTTCTAACCTCCAAATATCAGAATATTAGAAAAAAAAATAGTATGAGATCCCTTCTGTTTTATGTACTTTGGTATCATAATTGGTACACTTTCTAAATACACACGATGGCATTTTAAAATTTGCTTTTGTTTCAACAAAGCGTATCGCTCTTCGCCATGCGTGACAAAGACTAAAGACATACGTCCCAATTAGGACGTATTCAAGTCTTCACAATGCGCGCGCTTATAACATATCTGTTTAATAGAATATCATTGGAGATAATTGAATAAACATAAACTAAAATTAAGGAATTCCTTCCTTAACTTTATCATTATATTATCTGTGGCTTTATATCAAAAAAGTTGACCTACTCTAAACTCCTAATTGGACGTAAAATGTAACCCATCAAGAACATACCAAGGAAAACTTTTTTTTTTTTTTTTTGGATATATATTAAATATTTATCGTAAACAACACACATCACTCTTTTAACTTCATCATCATGTTCTAACCCTTATCAAATGTTACTAAGGGTTGGTTCTTGCATTATATATTCTCCTGTCGCCTCGCTATCACTAACTCCCTTTCCCTGTCCACATTTATTCATAGACTTAATTTATATAATACTTACTGCATAAAACCATGACCAGGCACCACATACACGTCAATACAATGGGCTGCAGTGAGGATCAAGTTCGGCAGCAGCAGGGACCCTCCACAGGCCACCATGACGAAGGCATCTCCAATCAGGATCGCGGCCATATAGGGGGCAGAACCTTGAGGTGCTTTTAGTCCTCCTATGATGTGAGGTTTGACGAAGTAGCTGTCCAGGTTTGGGTCTGTTTCGATGGGAATTCCTAGAATTCAAGATTAGAGGTACGTTAACACTTTACAAATAGTATAAAACTTGAAGGCTCGTTTCAATTCAAAGAATAGGTATTGAGATGTTTGTGTCAATAAGCTGTGTTACCACCCACACTGGGCCACTTTGTTGCGTCCACGCTGCAAAGCTGATTATAAATTGCTAATATTACTTATAATAAGTTGAAGAAGTTTTTTTATACTGACCATTACCGCAATGTCTTAGCATGAAAAACAAAGTAAACAACACTTTATACTGCATTATCACAATTTTAAGTTCTTTAAGTAAAATACAAGAAGACCTTTCTTGATACAGTTGCAAATGTAACTGATACTTAATAGCCAAAATAAATACTATTTATACTATACTCGTAAAATATTACTCCTAAGCTCCTCAGTCCGTTGACTGATAAACATTTTAATAAAAGATAGATTAATTAAAGACTTTGACTTTGAAATTCATAATTTGGCTTCGTTCAAAACAAGTCGCTTTCCAGGAAGGTTACGGCAGGTGATAAAGAATTTACGTTCAAGTTCGAAACATTTAAGTAATACGAGTAGCTTCGAGGTACCTAGTTATTATTTTCAGGGTTCAAATTTCCTTTATTGGCCGCTGATTTTTGGCGCGGGGATGGTGGGGTTGGAGGGGGGGGAGGTTTGGCTAGCCCCCTGTACCATCCCCATCACTCGGAGCCCTATGGTTATGGAATATCTCCGAGTGGTGGGGATGGTATCAATGGTTAAAGTTTTCAGGTTAGAATAAAAAATTCCGTAAATATCCATCGTTTTTAGGGCCGGGGAGGGAGGGAGGGAAAGGGGTTTAGGAGGGCTACCCCACTGCACCATCCCTACCCTACGGACCCCATGTTTATGGAGATATCCATGGTTAAAGTTATTACGATTACTATTTAAGCAAAAAAGTCGCAAAAAAGTCGTTTCTGTCTGCAGGGTCTAAAGTAATCTAACATGATGGAGGAGAGTTCGCTCTCTTTGCTCGCTCACTTCAGCTCCCATCATCTCCTTCGAACCTAACCTATCCGTGTCGGGGTCCCCTAAGCTCTTGAGCTCGTTTCGCTCGCTCTTGGACTAGTTCACATTTTTTTACCTCACTAATTATATTTAAGTAAAAAATATAATCTGACTAATTATATCTAATATCTCCATAACCATGAGGTTCCGTGGGGTGGGGATGGTACAGTAGGGTAGTCCACCTACCCCCTTTCCCTCCCTCTCCGCCACTTAAAACGATGTACATTTAGTGTATTTTTATTGTAACCTGAAAAATTGAACCATGGATATCTCCATAACCATAAGGCTCCGAGTAGTGGGGACGCTACGGTGGGGTAGCCAAATATCCCTGCCTCACCCGCACTCTCCCCGCGCCAAAAATCAACGGCCCATACAGGCAATTTTATCCATTTTCAGTTTGAGGTATGGAAACTTGCCAAGTTTTACAAGCGTTCAGGAAAAGCCAGGAGTTTGAGTTGAATCTTCCGGTGAATGGAAACTGGTAAGACGAGCTTCATCTTTCATCCTCCTGCCCTGATTCTGATTTATTGGGGATATAATTTCTTTACATGAATACCTTTTAAAAGATATCATAGGACTGAGTTCTCTCCCTGGTAATTTATAATTGTTTTTTTGGATATTGATATTGTTTCCACCTTTTATGGTCTAAATAATGAATGCGCAAATTTACCGATTCGAAACGGGTTTACCTTTTTTTTTTTTTTTTTTCTTGTAGAAATGCTCATGCATGCTGCACTACCACGGCACGGGGAGATAGTGCAGTTATGTGGGACTCTAACCCACTAAAACTCCACGGTGTCCTCCAGTGCCGCTTATAGCGAGAACACGGGCACGCGTTAGCACTCACCGCGAACCCGCCGCGGCTGTCCGTCACCGGACCCTCCTCGGGGGAGTACCCCCCATCACCGGCGCACCTGAACACACTGTACGCCGTGACCACCCCAGGGACCAAATCAGTACATGGGTGCCAGACGACCCCGTGTATGGCACCCTTGGTCCCACTGTGACGGGTCAAGGTCAATGGCCCCGCCACCTACCATTTTGCGGCCGCAGGGGATAGGGAGAGCGGCTAACGCTTTACCGACACTCCTCTTCCCCTGCGGCCCCACCGCGTCCGCCATCAGACGGTGGCGACCCAAAACGGGTTTACCTAGTTAAATTTTGTCTAATGGAGCAATCTTTGCCGCAGAAAACGCAGCTAGACGATTACTATTTCCTGAAACTTGATCTTGTTTAGATGCTGTCTCGCTGTTATTACTCACAGAGATGTAAAGGATATGGTTTCTTTGTCGCTTATACAACCTACTCAAATTCCAATTACCTATTGTAATGGCGCTACTTCACTTAAATTAATGGTTGCACCGTCTTTTATTTCACAAATAGGTACTTAGTTTTGTTTGTTTATTAAAAGGATGACGCCGTGACATCGCGAATCCTTATGCATGAAATAACACTATTGAAATTTATTTAGGCTTCCTCAAAAGTGTTTTTTTAGTAAATAGCATTATTTTATTTTCAAAGGATAACCTTGCGTTCGGATGGAGCTCATGTGGCTTTGCCTATCTCCCTACTCTTGAGAGTCCGTCATCGCATCACGCTATTTCAGCCCAGCCCAATATCTTATCAGGGATTGGGTCAATGATTGAGTTCGTCAACAGCGATGCATGCAGCTCCTAGCTTTTCCATCGTCATAGCCGTTATAAAATCTTCAAGGGTAACAGCACCCTCCCAGCAGGTCAGTCACCATCATCATTGATTAAAACATTACCTAAAGGTAAACTTTGTTCACCTACATTATTACAAATAGATTTTTATATCATTTTGTTAAACCAGACAGAATTATCGCATCAAGGTTACGTTTAAGGAAAGTGCATTCAACGTAGATTAGTAGATAATGTTTAACGACTAGACATTGAATTATGTGGGTCTGGTCTGTTTGTTTGTCAGATTTTAGCAAACGAGATGGCAAGGCAGTAGTAATCTCCTCCGGTGGGTTCCCGCATTGTCAAGGCGGGAACCCACCGGTGGGTGGCTCAGTCAGCCGTGGCATGGTCACCCACGGTGAAGCGAAGAAGAACCCGAGGAGGGGCCGCTCGTCAGGGCTTTTGCCGATTAAGCCGACGACGTAGCGGCCAACTAGTAGGTTGCGGTGCCGCTTGGTTACAGGCGACATTGCAACTGAGGCGGGCCGCGATGTCTTATGGAGCGTCCCAGGTCCCATACGATATCGTGGCTGAGAGTTGGAGGCCGCAGCGGGAGAGGAGTGCTCTCCCTACTTCCGCCGCCTAGACGAGGTCGCCACCGTCTGATGGCGGACGCGGTGGGTCCTCAGGGGAAGAGGAGGTGTCGGTATAGCGTTAGCCGCTCTCCCTATCCCCTGCGGCCGCAAAATGGTAGGTGGCGGGGCCATTGACCTTGACCCGTCACAGGGGGACCACGGGTGCCATACACGGCAGCGTCTGGCACCCATGTGCTGATTTGGTCCCTGGGGTGGTCACGGCGTACAGTGTGTTCCAGTGCGCCGGTGATACTCCCCCGAGGAGGGTCCGGTGACGGACAGCCGCGGCGGGTTCGCGGTGAGTGCTAACGCGTGCCCGTGTTCCCGCCATAAGCGGCACAGGAGGACACCGAGGATTTTTAGTGGGTTAGAGTTCCACATAACTGCACTATCTCCCCGTGGTAGTGTAGTATGAATAAAAGACAGTAGTAACAGAATGAATTAGGCCTAGGTTCTTTTGTGTCTGACTAATTTGGAGAACCAGAATAAGAGTCAATACTGCCATCATTTTGTAACGGGTATCGGCAAAGCTTCTTGCTCTGGTCTGTTTATTATAGCTCGTTATCCAGTTTCCTAGACATTTCTTATGGAATCTAATATCGCCTTTCTTTGTACATAAGCTGTCCTATTGTATTTGTGTCTTATTATGGTTTTGTGTACAATAAAGAATAAGAATAAGAATCCTTTCTGGCTTATCCATCACACCTTTTTGGCTTGACCCCGGTTAGTCCCGTTATGCTCGACTCGAAAAATACCAAAATGCACGAAATCACATTCGCGGGCATTTAACCATTTAAAAAGTAAATTAAGAAATAGCATTTAAATTCCGTTACTTTCGCGAAACAAAGTCCATAAACGTTCCGCTCGCCTCGTCACCACTCTACTCGTCCCGTCATTCATTTTTAACCGACTTTCGAAAAAGGAGGAGGTTCTATGTTCGACTTCTAGTATGTTTTTTTTTTTTTTTTTTTTTTTTTTTTTTATGTATGTTCACCGATATCTCCGTCAATTGTGGACCGATTTTGAAAATTCTTTTTTTGTTTGATAGAGTATGTTCCGAAATTGGTCCCATTTTAATTAAGTGAAGATCTGATGAAGAACTTCGAAGATATACAACAGAACTCTTCAATAAATAACGGCAAATCTCGCGGGACTGCTGCAATCGCATGTCTGTTTATTGTGTATACCATTTCATAACATAACATCACGCCAGTACGCTCTTAAGGGGTAATCAGATCACTCATTTGATCTGTTTTGTTCAAGTTTTATGATATTCGGGTCGTCTATTCTGGCGTTATAGGAAACTTACTAAACAACTTGCCTATTAGTTAGGTACAACTAAAAAGTGAAAAATAAAAAATCTTTTTTACAAAAAAATACTACCGACTTCCAAATAAGAAAACTACAAAGTGAAAAATAACTTTAATTTTGGAAGTCGGTGTCCATAACGCAAAAAAATGGTACCTAGGAAAGACACCGACTTCCAAAATTAAAGTTATTTTTCACTTTGTAGTTTTCTTATTTGGAAGTCGGTAGTATTTTTTTGTAAAAAAGATTTTAAAAAACAAATTGTCCATCCATTCCATAGAACTGTGAAAAACGAAACTTCATGCCGTAAAAGAGAAACTTAACCAAAAAATTTTTCGAACCAAGATTTCGATATTTTTTGTTTAATTTCAATATTTCTCAGCTTCCTGCTCAATTTAATTGCATTCAAACACTTTTCTTTCCAACTGTACCTTCCATTGTTTACGCAGCATCGAATAATTTCTTGCATAGCGGGCCTTTTTAGTAGGTATTTTTCGAGTCGAGAATAGCCAGCTACAACCTGCGACTCCTGCGAGTATTTAAGTCAAGAGTAAGAATTTGATTTATTTAAGAATAGGTTACTTCTAGACAAGCGTGCCTCATCGTTGACGACATCATCTTCGTCAAGTGAGACAGATAAAATAAATAAACTATCCATACTTCTAGATCTGGATATTATCAAATCGCTCCAAGGTCCTCACCTAGGAAGGGTCAGCAGGCCAATCACCACAGATGTCAAAGATTAAAACAATAACTAGCTCTGATAAAGTCTGTTTACCTATATTATCACAACAAGATTTGTTAAATCGGACAGAATTATCGCATCAAGGTTACACATGAGGAAAGTGCATTCAACGTAGATAATGCTTGGCTACCGGACATTGTATGTAGGACTGTAAAGTACCTTGTGAGTATGCAGCAGACGATACGGTGTTATTGATAAGATTTATTAATTTTATGGAAAACACTAACTTAACTATTTACCAGTAGTCTTTATAACCTGGCTGATCCATGGATCCATGCGAAAGTTGATCTTTTTGATCCTCAGATTAATCCGAAGCCATATAGGTGGAGTTCGGAATTCTGACTGAGTAGCATATTACTCGTATAATATTACCAATGGCAAATTAGGGAAATGCTATATCCTGCTAAACAAGCGTCAACTGTGACTTGCGTAATGAAATTCTCAATATGCTTGGCTAATGGATTTGTGGTTATAGAACCTAATTGTTAAGTTACAGGAACTGTAAGATATTTTAGATTCGCGACGGGGTCTTCCTGGATAGGCTCCTCAATAACTATGCCCGGTTTATATTCAAACTGGCGAAATATGGCCATGTGTCATCTCAAATGGATTGCAGCAGAGAAGAAAATTGCACGCTTTGATCACGTTTTTCTCTCTACCAAACTCTCCCACCCCTCCTTCTTATCTCATACCTCACTTTTAATATTGACGCCGCCTATGGACCTGTATCTTGCATGATGTTTTAATAAATATGTAAATAAATACATTCTCTTGATTTGTTAATGACATTTGCCTCAGGCATTAAGTCCGCCTATGTACTTTTATGTTGCATGAAGTTTTAATAAATAAATAAATAAATAAATTTGAACTGTATTTCTTGCTTCACTGACGGAGAAGACGAACCAATAATTATCTTGAAGCAAGTTCATTCACCAGGGTTACCGAAATATTCCGAAGATTTGCAAAACTTAAGTGCCAGTGGGCAGTGCACATTGCTCGCGGAACGGATGACCGATGGGGCAGAAAAGTTCTGAAGTGGCGACCGCGAACCAGAAGACGTTGCGTTGGAAGGCCTCCCACCAGGTGGACCGATGACCTGGTGAAGGTTGCGGGGATCCGCTGGATGCGGAACGGGACCGGTCAATGTGGCGACGCTTGGGGGAGGCCTATGTCCAGCAGTGGACGTCTTTCGGCTGATATGATGACGATGATGATGAATTTCATCTGTAACTTTTCTTAAGTAAAACTTGCTTCTCGTGTGAATAAATGTTTATTTATTTTCGGAGCTATATCTTCTTATCAAATTAAGAAATGACAGTAGTTACTTACTATCATCAAGGTTATGCAAAGTGCAACAAACTCATTACTCATATTTGTTTACGTATTCATTACGAATATTATCTTTTACTCATTATAAATATTTGTCGTAATATTTTTAGAGCGTAATATCATTCATGTCAAGGACGACACTGCCGAAAACAGTTCGATAATAAAAGGGTAAAATATTTCCCAAATATTATCGGTTACAGACTAGAAAAGAAAGTTTTAGTATAAATAGGAAACAATTTATTGGAAAGGTATCAGTTATAATTGATTTGTTAGGAACTAAAGACAAAAATAAATAAAGTGAATATGGCGCAGCTAGCTTATGCAATTTTGTGTGGAGCGATTGCAAGGCATGCCTTCGGTAAGAATTTTTATCTGGGTATATTCGTAGTTACTGTGGGGACTTAGCTCTGTCATTTGAGCCACCCTGAGCTAAGTACCCAAAGTACCTAGTTATTGGAAAGGGCCTTCACCTTATACCCCCTTACACATTGCATCTGCCCTCTAAACGCTCATCTTCCTTTAGGCATAGCACGCACTGCGATTTTTATTCGCGCGATTTTTTTCCGCCCTTTCTGTGACCTATGGAAATGTATGAAGCACTGCGGATAAATAATCGCCCTCAAATAGTATAAAAATTCGTACGGAAAAAATTCACGCGAATAAAAATCGCAGTGCGTGCTATGCAACACGTTTTCCTTTTCCATACCGCCCTGGTCAAACGGTGGAGAAAAAAAAATGGTCACTCCCCAATCCACTCCCATGAATCCATTTAAACTAAAAATTACCTGTAATTCATCTTTATTCCACCATGTGGAAGAACCATTAGGTAAAACTCTGCCTTATCCAGCAGTCTAATTGCGAAAATGAATTCGGCAAGGCAAAGGGTTTGAGTGTAAACCATCGGCCAATCACATTGACGGAAATCCACATCGCGTTTTCCATCTCGTATGTGATTTGTCGATTGTTCTAATCAAACCCTATGCCTTGACAGCTTCACTTACGCAATTAGGCTGCAGTACTTCCCGTCAGGCGTGATGTTAAATGTCACAAGTTCCCCATTAATCGTTTGAATAAAATTCTGGGGGTCATGGTATGTGCAATGTAAGTAGCCAACACAGTTACTTAAATGTGTAAAGGTATAAAGAAGAGACCTATCCTTCAACGTACTTAATAATAATAAACCAAAATTTGACCGATTTTTTACCGACTTCAATAAAAAAGGAGGTAATAAATTCGACACGTATGTATGTCATATTGTTGGAATTGCTCAATATTCACATTATGTTACTCTGTATGATCTTCTACATAAGTGTATGTATGTTTGTTTGTGTTTATGTATGTATGTTTATCCATGCATTTCTCCGAAACTACTTATCAGATCGTAATCATTATTTTTTATTGCATTAAGTTTGGTGGAGTAAGTTTAAGCAAGTTTCATCAAAATCGGTTCAGCAGTTTTCAAGATAGGTATGGAACATAAAACCGAACTAAAAACCGATCGACAAACAGCACGAATGTGTAAATTAAGTTATTAAGGGTATTTTCAATCCTTTAGGTAACTTACTCTATAGTACAAAAACTCAAATAGGGATAGGGGGGAGGGGGATAGGGTGCCAAAACTAAAAAAAACTAAACTCCATTTTGGAGTTCAGCTCGCCTTTGTACATGAATTTTGATTTCACTTTGTGTAAATGTATTGTTTTGGTGTACAATAAAGAATTAAGAAACTAAAAAGAGTGAAATAAAAACATTTTCATAAAAAAATTAACCGACTTCTAAAGAAAAACACTAAAAAGTCAAAAATAACTTTCGTTTCGGAAAAGTTTTGAGATATTATAGTGCACAAGTGTGTGCATAAACCCAGCTGCATCCTCTGTTCACTGAATCTGATAAATAATTTTATTTCTGTAAGTTGGTTTGTACAAACACTTTTACATGTCGAACATATTTTAAAACTAGATGATGTCGGCGTTTCCTACCTGACTACTCTGAGAAGAAAGGCCGAAACAAACTCAGAGGTCACAGTCTCTTTTAAAGTCCAGACAAAAATCTTGGTTAGATCATGTGAAGACCATGTAGATTGATGTCTGAAATGGTCTTTTGAGGAAAGAACCAGCCAGATTGAGTGGACCTGTCCAGTCAGTGCACGCATTTGTCAATAACCGAGCAGCTCAACACAGAATTTAAGGAGCTCAACGATTCGACGAACAATACCAAAGAAAAGACATTCGGGTAGGCCGCATAAACTACTCAAACTGCCAGACCACGATTAAAAACTAAGATAAATTAAAAATAAAAACAAAAAAAAAAAGAGTGGTCCACATAGTCTTCACATTCACAGTAATTAAAATAAAATAATGTAATACTTTAAAAAGTAAATATTTTTGTCATTGCAAGAAAACCAAAAAAATAAAAAAATAAATTCACGGTGGAAAATATAAAAAATCTAAATTATTTTTTTATTGGAGCAGCTCTATCCCAAGCCTATTTGTTCTCAACGTACCTAATCTTTAATGCTATAAAACAATTAGTTCAAACGACCGGAGAGAGTTCAGGCGTAGTGCGGTCAACGGCGTAACGCGCTTGCCGAGGCACGGGGATTTGCAACGACAACTACCAGATAGAAAAACAATAACACTTTGCCCGACTTAGGAATCGAACCTAGGTTTAGTGCTTGCAACCACTAGACAAGGGATGGCGAACCTATGGCAAGCGTGCCTGTGTGAATTTCTGGGTGCAAATAAAGATTTGATTAATTCATAGCATTTAGAGTTTTATTGTACGTCAAGTCAAAATTCTTTGGTGGCACTCTTCATTTTCACGTGAAAAAAAAAATGTAAGTAGCACGTTTTCTAATAAAAGTTCGCCATCCCTGCATTAGATCAACGAGGGCTTGAAGGGCCTCTCTTAAAAATGCAACATTGTACTAGTACTAGAATTTGGCGCCTATTCAAGCAATATTGCATATTGTCAGATTTGCGGCTTTTATTTGTATTCTATTAATGATATTCTAAAACAGAACACTAATAAAAATATACCCAACCTAAATATAACCTACTACTATATACAATGAGGTGTGAGAATAGGACTCATTGCGCATCAAAAAATACGTCCACATCGCTGAAACGCGAAATGTGCCCAGAACGCTGACAGACAGCATTGCCACATTGAAAGTCAACGCTGATTTGAAAGCTCAGACCTCTGGTCACCTAAAAAGACGACTAGCTGTTTAGTTTAGTATTCCCTTAATCATTATCCTGATTCTCCATTTCCAGGGTGACTCCGGCAGTGCCCTTGTGATGCAGAGCACCAGGGAACAGATCGCCGTCGTGCCGCGGGGGGTCCAGACATTACGTCAGGTTAAGCGGCAAAGATATCAGGGATTTTTTGGAGAAATTTCTGAGCTGAAGACCGATTAGGTTAAAGAATGATATGGCTTTGTTGTTTTATTTTAAAATCTGGTAATAAATGAGTAAGTTTTTAAATATGGAATGTTGATTTATTTTTTTAGAAGTTGATAAAGATAGGCAAACTGGCAGGGTCCCTATATCAAGATAAACTCTGAACCTGACTAAGATTATCACAAGAATAATACGTGTAGCGGCTTCTATACTGCCGCCTACGAACTAATGACCTGACGTCACTTCACACACAAATCCTGCATCGCGCAAGCTGTCTTCAGCGTGATTTGACGTATACAACAATCCGACAATACCGTCGGGGTATGTGAATCCGACGATACCCATCTTCAAACTTTGCATAACAATAAACCAGCCAAGTGCGAGTCGGACTCGCGCACGAAGGGTTCCGTACCATTATCGCAAAAAACGGCAAAAAAATCACGTTTGTTGTATGGGAGCCCCACTTAATTTTTTTTTTTCTGTTTTTAGTATTTGTTGTTATAGCGGCAACAGAAATACATAATCTATGAAAATTACAAAAGTCTAGCTATCACGGTTCATCAGATACAGCCTGGTGACAGACAGACAGACGGACCGCGGCGTCTTAAGGGTCCCGTTTTTACCCGTTTGTAAAATTTTGGCCTGCCTACTTAGAATAAATCAGAATGAATATATTCTCAGGAGAATAAGGTTTTAAAACCGTTTTCACTGGTATCTTAGTTTTATTTTTCATATTTATTATTTGCACCGACCCCTGAAGGTGAACATTAACTTAGATTTTGGTAACATATTTAGGTAGGTACCAACATGGCGTAATTTGTGTATAGAGAAGCAAATAATAGAAAAAGCAAGTTCAGTTCGTAGTTGGTCAAACACAACAGAAACAAATGAAAATAGCTTTCAAAACATTTATTTAAACAAATAAATTTATTTATAGCCGAATTCATAAAGTAGCTCTAAGTCCATATTCAAAAGCAGTCGATTCTGGATCATTTCAGGTTCATCTTCTTTGGTCTTTAAACAACGTTGGAGCTCAACCAGCTCTGGTAAGCGCTGATCCTCACGAACATGTCGGGTGCTCCACGGGCGCAGGGGAAGCCCCACGACACGATACCGAACTGCTGGCCGTTGTCGATGCGTCTCAGAGCACTGCCGGAATCGCCCTGGAAATGAGAGAATGGTGTTTAAAAAAGGAGCTTATGGTTAAATAATAACAGCCGCACGGGTCGATATTCAAGGTTAAGCAAGGCTTGCCGAGGTCGGTCCATGGATGGGTGACCATCTACACATAGCGAGTTTCCTCTGTGTCTCGGAAAGCACGTGAAGCCGTTGGCCCCGGCTGTCATTTGAAGATCTTTGACAGTCGTTACGGGTAGTCAGAAGCCTGAGACCTGACCTTAGTCTTGCCAAGGGGTATAGTGTTACCCAGTTATTGGGTTGTGGAGATCAGATAGGCAGTCGGTCTATGTAACACTGGTACTCAGCTGATGCCGGTTATACTGGAAGCCGACCCCAACTTAGTTGAGAAAAGGCTAGGCAGATTGGCAGATTGATTGGTGGTTAGAAAAGGAGTTAGATCAAAGAAGATATGGACCAAAGAAAAGATTATAAATGAACTGAGTAAAAGTTGGAAAGAAGAAAGTAAACATTTTGATGACGGAGATGAAGAAAGAAGAGACGACAGGAAAGAGATACGAGGACTGAACTGGTCCAAAATAAATTGAGAAAGAGTCTTCCTTTTTCATGTGAGGATGTGGCCACCTCTGGTGTCAAAGTTCGTCCTTTGAGAACCCCACAGGCCAGACTTGGCTATTTCAGACTTACATTAACTATATAAGTCCAGCTGGTTACCTTCACTGTTGCCCGCCCAAGTAACACAGGAAGCATGTTAACAAACGAATAGTAAACTTATGTAGAACTTAAGGTCCGTATAAACTCTTATATAAGCTCACCGAGCATCCTGACGCTTTATATTGGCATTTTTAAACCATTATGATGCTTTACTCTGTATAACGTTTGGATAATGGCATATCAAAATGCTTTTGTAAAGCCTTTAGTTTTAGTGCAGCAAACCACAACGCAGCTGTAAAGCTTTCAGCTGTTTTTAGTGCATTTGGAATTACAATAGCATTTTTAAGTAGTAAATAAATGCTTAATGCTGTTTAATAGCATATACATGCACCATTATAATGCCACGTAAATCCGCTATACAGCATTCAGCTGTTTTTAGTGCCGTTGGGTCTACAATAGCATTTTTAAGTAGTAAGATAATGCCTAATGCTGCTTAATAGCACAAACTTGTGCCATTATAATGCTCCGTTATACAGCTTTGAGCTATTTTTGGTGCCCTTTGTTGTTTAATAGCACTTTTAAGTGGTTAGTAAAAGCCTAGACCTACTGAGCAGCATAAACGTGAATCAATATAATGCTAGCATTTTTAAAGATCAACTGAGTTCTGTTGTATAGCTGGCAGCTCTTTAATCAAATACACGTGAGTTATTGTAATGCGTAAAGCTGTATATAGGTTCATTTTACTAAATTCGTAAAACCATTTGTCAGCCATATTGAGGAAAAGCACAACATGGCTTATAAACATGCTTTTTTTTGTTGAAGGCACCATAATTATTTTTATAAGCCACGCACAGGCTTAAGGAGATCATGCGTTCAGAAAGCTATTTTATCAGCAGACTACAAATTGTAGAAAAATACTGAAACGGGTTTTTTTGTTTTGCTCAAGGATCCCCAAAATTGCGTTCAAGTAATAGCACTATTTCAGTCTACATCAAGCCTACTGGTATACTGGTGAACCCATATAGAACTACTTTACAGACAATGGCACTACAGTGGTTCATAAAAAGTCTTCTCTCTGGTCTCTGGCTTAACAATTGTTCACGTGTGAGTATTTATACTGCTGGCGGCATTAATTAGCCATTATAAAGGCTCACCGGGCTGCCACAGACCGACACCATTTTGTAAATATTTTATATCCAAAATGTATTATCATTTGGAACTATTTATCAAAGCAATAGGCCGTTATAGTAATAAAATAACTTAATTTAATACTGTCAAACCAATACTATTAAGTTAATTGTGCAAAATTCGTTCTATACTAGGAATACACAATTGTTTTGGTTATTTCACACATATATTTATATATTTTTTGTTAACAAAACCTCAAAATATCGAAGGCGCGTGAAAATTTTAAATGAAACTAATATAGACATTTACAGTAAACTACTTTGCGCAGTAATATTTGAAGGCATGAAATAACAAAAGAGTCAAAAACTTAAACAGTAATATACATTTTGTTTTGATGCAAAACAAATATGGTGTCAATCCCGCTGTTCGTCCATATTATATTGCGAGACCAAGTAGTTAAATAACAACGATAATTTATTATAACATTTGTACCGTGGTATTAGAGATGTTTTTGCAATAATGTAGGGTTTAATTAAGTTCTAACTGTGAACACTTAAATAGCTCCAATAATTCTTTTACTCCATTCTAATGCTAGTCTAATGCTTTTGTAATGCAATTAGCATCTCCATTATCAATAATATTGCTAGTATAATGCTTCTGTAATGCTATTGGTAAATTCATTGACCGTAATATAGCTTATTTAATACGATGTGCAACTTCATTGACCACAATAATGCTAATATAATGCGCCTGTAATGCAATTAAACAACTCTTGTGAACGACTTTAGGATCTAAAGCCGTATAATTTGTGCCCAAATAAGAATTACAGTAGCCGTATAATCGTTTGTAATGCTACTATAGAACTAACTCAAAATGCGAAAACGATACAGAAATGCTGTAAATCAGCCGTTATACTGCTTTGATGTGTTACTTGGGCGTGATGTCGGATTTGAACCGGGAAGGAGTATTATAGCGTGTCGATGGCAAATATAGTTTTTACTATTATGTTTATACTGTCCGTATACAGCTACGGTATCACCATTCGCCACTGACCTCTAACATACAAGTACTAGAGGTCAGTGCCATTCGCTGAAGCAGAAATAAAGAAAGTCATCACATGTACAGGTGACAGGACATGCGAATGGTGAGCCATGGTCTGCAGGGAGAGGCCTAAAACCTAGTTAGTAGTTAAAGTCTGTAAATAAACAAAATACTTACGTTGCAAGTACCGAATCCAGCGGAGTGGAAAGTGCAGACCTCGATATGAGGCTCAACGGGAGGAGCACGTACGTTCAGCTCAACGGAGGCACGAGCCACGCGTTGCACGCAGTCGTTGCCCTCGAGGGTGGTGGCTGATAGCTCAAGAAGAGTAGCGGACAAAGCACCGCCAGCCTGGAATGAGAAGAGTGACGTTGAGAATGAGCTGGATGTTTCTAAAGTTATAGAAGTTAGTGTGTTGTTCAAAAAACGGCTATAGGTTTAAGGGAAATCAGACACTAATCTCACGGACTCCAAGTAATCCTTTTGTGCTGTGTTAAGTTTTCTGTTGCATTAAGGATATTGGCGTAATGCAAAGACGGTTTGTCATCAAATCATCATAGCTTGATTTTTCGGGTTCCGTACCCAAAGGGTAAAAATGGGACCCTATTCCTAAGATTCCACGATCCACCTGATGTCTGTCCGTCTTTCACCAGGCTGTAACTCATGAACCGTGATAGCTAGACAGTTGAAATGTTCATAGATGATGTATTCTGTTGCCGCTATAACAACAAATACTAAAAACAGAATAAACTAATATTTATTTTATTTATAACTATTACAGATAGGCTCGCCGGTGACCACTATATCACCTGATGGTAAGCAATAATGTGGTCGACGGTCAAGCATTTAGAAACAAAATAAAAATTAAAAACTTGATAATTTCAAGTAAAAAATTTAACTGACTTCCAAAACAAAACACAATGCGAAAAAAAAGTTTCAAGTCTTTGGTACCAATTTTTTTGACGTTTTTGAGAACATACTATATTCCTCCTTTTTGAATTCGGTTGAAAATAAGGACAATATGTTCATAGTTTGATGGTTACTGATAATCTATCTTCTATATATATAAAAGCGAAAGCGCACTCATCACGAAATATCGAAAACCGTTAACCGACGTATAAAGATGAAATTTGGCATGGAGGTTCCTCAAGTAACGTAAGTGAGCACTACGAAAGGATTTTTGTAAATTCCACCCTTAAGCGGGTAAAAAGGGGGTTGAAAGTTTGTATAAAATGTCTACAGTTTGCAAGTTGGACACGTGAAGTTTTACATTTACGCTCTCGGTTTATAAAAATAATTTATGTATTTATTGGTTTTTGAAATTCCACCCCTAAAGGGGTAAAAAAATGGTTGAAAGTTTGTATGAAGTTTTTACAGATTGTAAATTGGACACATGAAATTTTAGATTTACTCTCTTGGTTGATAAAAATAGTTCATGTATTTATTGATTTTGTGTGGAACTTTGTTGGGCTTATATATTTGAAACTTGCCATAAAAACTAACCTAGATTATTCGTTTTTCAACACTACTCATAAAAGACGATTCAGGGTGTGTTATAGTACATTACTGTAGCGGCCAGCAAAAGAGGCACTTACGTATGTGTGCCTCGGCTTCGCCTCGGCCCACATTTACGCGTTCGTCCATCAATGCCTAGATGTGGCCAAGGCTTGTATAATGCTTTTCTCAAATAATGCGCGGAAATCAAAACTAAATAGGTAGCACCTAGAACTCATTTTTTTATATACAATTACTTTTCGAAATCTATGACGAACAACAATAATATTCCCGTGTTAAAGTGTTATTTTTTTTCTATAAACAGCTTTCTATTTTTGCAAGCCAGTTCGAAATTTAAATAAAACCTTTCATAAGTTACCTCTTTGGTTGTCATGTTTCGTAGTAAAAGATTGTTCCATTTTTTTTAATTACATGACAGATATGAATTTACTATGTAATTTATTTGGCCGCTAAACACGACAGATATGGATTTTCATACAACTTTTGCCGGCCGCTGCTCGCATGTATATGGCCAGTACAGCAATTGCGATTTATCTCGAAGAAGGTTGTCAAAATAATGCTCAAATTTCTAAGCATGTTTGTAAAAAGATTTTTAAAGAATTTTACTGTGCAAGAAGCCTTTTTATGATGTAGGGGAGCACTGTGAAATGATTTATGGAAATTCAACCTTAAACGGGGCGAAACGAGAGACATTTGTAAGTTGTATGAAAAATCTTTCAACAAATGTCTGTTTCTGTTTTTGTTAAACACTCACTCAATGGCTGGTTAACAAAAGTTACGAAGGAATCGAGTAATCGTACTTACGATCACATAATTTTAATAACATATTATTATAATTTAAAATTCCAACTTTAAATGCCAGTTTTAAATTTAATTTTAATTTGCATTTTATTAATTTTCATTTAATTTGATTTACATATTGCCATTAATTTTTATTTTTTATTTTGGTACCAATTGATTTTGAATTTGATTTTAATTGAATTTATTGTTTAAATTTCTCACTCATGTAATATGAAAGTAAGCCGGAAGAGCGGAAATACCTAATAAAAGCAATGTATTGTTATATAAGTACTCGTATATAAGTTGTAGAAATAAAAGTTTTTAATTTATTTTTTTGGCTGCCTCAACTAACTGCACGTAAATCGATAAAAAATAAAAGGATAAAATACGGATCACGCGAATGAAGTCGCGGGCGAAGTGTTACTTAAGTCTATAATCACGGCTTTAACGCTCATCCTATGAACCTGCCAACAAATATAAAAGTCACTCATTTCATTGTTTTAACTTCTACAAAGTAAGTGAAATTTCAAATCACCCTGATCCTGCCCCATCCGGCGACCCTGGACGCAACACCCGCGCCGATGAAGGAGTATGTGAGGGGGACGGTCCCGACAAGGTTGTTCAGAGCAACATTACTGGCGGTGATGAGGATACCGATGTCGTTCTTGATGGTGGCGGCGACGTAGTTGGGATGGGTGACATTACGGGCCAGGGTGTAGGCGGTGCCGCCGCTGTTCCAGCGGTTGGTGCCGACTGTCACACGGAGAGAGCTGTGGATGAGAAACATTGAAAATGAATAAAGCGATAGATCTAATGCAGATTCTTCAAAAATAAAAAGTTTGGTAGCTTTGACTAAAATCGTGTAATATAATGATCCTCCGTTTTTGAGAGTATTTTCATTTCCATTTTCATCGACAGCTAAATTTTGATAAGTAAGCTATCGATGAAGTAAGTAATTAAAATAAGCAGTACGCGGACACTGATTATTATAAACACAACATAATGTAAACCACGTATACAGGCATTATGTCAATCATACAGAATGATTAATTTTATTCGGTGCAACAAATGAACGCAATGAGTTCTAGAGCTAATCTGCAACGACCTTGAGCCGATAACTTGGGGTCCAAACTGGTTGGTTTTCGAGATATCGAACTTTACAAAATTTATTTTGGTTTACCAAAGCAATACAAAT
This sequence comes from Orthosia incerta, assembly GCA_948252205.1. NCBI lineage: Eukaryota > Metazoa > Arthropoda > Insecta > Lepidoptera > Noctuidae > Orthosia > Orthosia incerta. Next base: position 28,923,470 of record OX411755.1, on the reverse strand, counting down.
TGTGCAAGAGATAGGGATCAACTGATTCTTGGCTTGAGGACGTTAACCGTGATCTTAGCCTCTGTAACGGTCACATCCGTTACACACACACACAGCCTACGTGCAACCGACCAATGCCCGCCGAAGCTAAGCCACCATATTGAAGCCTCCCCTCCAGTCAAGCAATGTCAAGCAGCGGGGATTGTGTTAATATAAGCGATTGCCAGTCATTTATTTGTCTCTTTGGATTGTGAATACAAGATCTGAACAAAGCTCTGCCTGGTTTTTATTTATCCGTTTCACCCAATGAGGAAGGAAAATCTATGGAGACGGCCTATTCTACTATATGAAGAATAGTTATACACATATCTATCAAATCGACACACGCATGTCAAAAAGCGTTTTGTCTCTTTTTAACTAACCAAGAACTACATATGAAAAGAGAGACATCTAAATGCTTGTCAAGGACTAAACTTGGTAACACTTTTGTGTGACGTCAAAATCATGTCTATGCGTGGCCGGTCGCCATGTTGATTACCGAGTAAAATTGGTAGTTGTGTGCTGTTTATGTACGTTTATCTGTGTAGTTGTGCTGTCAAACAGTTGCAAATGGCCTACCTCATTGGCCAATGGGCAGCCATCTTAAGTTCCCGATTTATGTAGGTATCACGCTAATTTCGTAGGTATGGCAAGTCCATAGGTTTATAAGTCAGTGGTTTCACCTCTAATAGACGTCAACGATTGCCATTGTCAAAATGTCAGACATTGATCACATGACAATTCGATAGCGCTTGGGGCCGGACATTTTTGACATTTTACCAATCGCTATCGCGACGCTTTTGCAGAATGTCACTTGTGTAGAGCCTATGGTCAACTCTGCTGCCAACTTTGCCGACTTACACACTGATCCTTACCTAGCCAGAGAATTACCGCTGAACACAGCAGCGATGCAATGGGCAGCAGTCAAGACAGTGCGCTGGGTGATGAGGGAACCTCCGCAGAGGAAGCTCCTAACCAGCACTCCGCTGGACATTGCCACCATGTGAGGGTGGCTGCCGACGGCCGCCTGGGTGCCACCGACGATGCGAGCGTTCGCATCCGTGTGGTCGAAGAAGATGGACATGTCATCTTCGGGCGTTGGGAGGGCTGGAAATAGAAAATGGCACTTTAGTGTTTGTGTGACAAAGTCAGCGATGACGATTGTCAAAATGGTATTTAGATGATACACGAATTTCGATCATCATCATCATCAACCTTTTAAAGATCCCACTGCTGGGACACAGGGCTCTTCTCTTTGAGAGGTAATGGACCTTAATCCACCACGCGGGCCCAGTGCGATTCGGTGGATGTCACATGTTTTCCAATTTTCCGACATTCAAATTCGACATTTCGATAGCCTTTGGCGATCCCATACGTTGCTTATCTTCTCTTCTCTTCTCGAAATAGCCTAAAACGTATTCGCAATCTGCCTCTGTATGTTTCTCAGCTTTCTTATTCTAAACTCCTCTACGCAAGATAGGTATCGCAGGAGGACCAAAGTTACCGACATAGCCCGAAGAATTGCCAAACTTAAGTGGCAATGGGCAGGGCAAATTGCTCGCAGAACGTATCCGTTAGACTATCGTCGATGGGGCCAAAAAGTTCTAGAGTGGCGACCGCGTAGCGGAAGCCGCTGCGTTGGAAGGCCTCCCACTAGGTGGATCGATGACCTAGTTAAGGTTGTGGGAATCAGCAGGATGCAAGAAGCACAGGACCGGTCAATGTGGCGGAGGCCCATGCTCATCATGTTCGTTTTTCGGCTGATATGATGATGATGAAGCAAGCAATAGATAAAGCTAAGCGACTGCTGTTTTATATTCTTATATAGGTACCTAAGTGGTACATATGAATGCGGTCTTTACTTGGTGGAAGGTATTTTTAACCGACTGCAAAAGACTTAAAAAGTCGTACGAGACGGTAAGCCATCAAAAGTTACTACAGAAATTAATCAACATAGGTATTTCAGTCAGCGCCCTCAGTATGTTCATTTCATATTTACAAGATAGAAAATAAGTAGTTAAAATAGATAACTTCAACAGCTCGATGCAAAACGTAACATACGGCTGTCCGCAGGGCTCAATTTTTAGCTCATTACTATTCCTCATCTACATAAATAACATTGATAAAATAGGGCTGACAGGACACCTTACGTTATATGCGGACGATACCTGCCTTTTTTACTTCGGAAAATCTCTGCAACACATTATAACCGATGCGCAAAGGGACCTTGACCTGCGCAACGAATTGTTAAAATATAACTTACTGACGATTAACACCTCAAAAACATCATTTATGATTTTTGCCGCAAAAATAAGCCATTACCGGAGTTCCCACCTCTGATGATCAACGGAGAAACAATCAAACGATCAAGGCACGAAAAATATCTCGGACTGAGGGTAGATGACAAACTTACTTGGAAACTGCACATCGATCATGCTAAAACAAAGTTAATATCGGTATTGGGAGCGATACGAAAAGTTACAAAATGTATCCCGAAAAATTACGCCTAATTATAGTTTGTAAACGCACCCACGATACAGGAAGAAATTGCCATTGTGGGGCAACGTTTTTTAAAAAAAGAAAAATAATAACTAAAAAGAGAAAAGTAAAACACTTTTTAACAAAAAAAAACCGACTTCCAAAGCAAAACATTATAAATCGTTGAAATGTTTTTTTTCATTATTTTTAGAAACATGTTCTTCTTTTTGTACTAAAGATTCTTTTCAGATTTTATTTCGGTTAAACATGGCAATAGACTAATCCATTAATTTTAAGTGATTAATCAGATAAAACACTCTTTATCATCTTAATTAACTAACGTTTACTGTCTTATCAGATTGCTGTAGTGCTAATTATGACAGGTAATTAATAAAATTATTTAGTGGCACGTGAACAATGACTAAAATAAATAAGCGTCACAGAATATGTATACCTACAGAATCAAATCAAAATCTAAAGGCATATTCTGTTGAAATCAAGTTGACTTTTTTTTTTAATAGGCTCGCGCTTGACCACTATCTCACCTGATGGTAAGCGATGATATTGTGCTCGACGATGTAGCACGCCTACCTAAAAGAAACCTATTGGACCTTGACAATCAACAGTTTTGGAAAGACAGAATTTACGCCCGCCTGTCTGGGAAGAAGAAATGGCACAACAAACTCCCCAACAATCTACTGCTAACGACGCTGTCCACTGGGAATGGAATGGCTATATGTACATGCATACTAAACTAAACTGTACCCGTAAACTAGGCAATAGCTCTCAATGAGGAACCGACTTTATATTATCTAAGTTAATAAAAAACCATAGAGCTATTGCAAAGAATTAACTAAGCAGCTGATAAAGACGATTTTACACATAAACTTAGACAGTCATCAAAGATAATACATCGATTTAAAAATCATTGTATTATGAAAAGTGTAATATAATCGCCTAATCTGATCGGTTTACTGAAACCTGACTTAATATACGTAAACCCGATGCAAGATAACATTTTAATTAGTAATTAATTGATTGGAGAACGTGATTGTGCAATTTACTCGTGTTTTGAGTTAGACTCGCGTAACTACTGTGAAATCGGTTCAGCTGTAATTCCACTAGTTTACGACATGGTGATCGAACAGTGATTTTATAGCTACACCTAAAATAAGTCCTTATAAGATTTTGTAACTGTCTGGTAAGACACGAAATAAAGAACACAATCAAAAGAAATAGATGAGTGGTCACAAGCCTGCCATACTATTCCCAATCACTGCAAATATTGAAAGCCAGAATCAACAGTGACGGCCAGCCGAAAAGCGCCGAGTCAATGAAGCTCAACGAGTCCCGGACAAACGAATAAAGTGTTGATGTCTGGATAAAACTACTGGGGTCAGACATCAGAGGAAAATTGAAAGCCAACTTTCTGAATATACCCTTTTGGAGGATTGGGTTTTAAGATAAAACCATTACTTACATATAAATCACATCATCAACGTGACACAGATTGGCATATTGTGTGACAATATACCAAACTTAGTATAAACCAATAAATAGTATAGCTACACTTGTATTCTAACAATAGACACTGTGTTTGTATCTCATTAGATGGCCGCAAATGTGTATACTAAAAGTAATAGTAAGTCAGGAAGTGGCACCGGTGACTAAAAGTTGTTTGGGAATCCGTTGTCATGACATGGGAATTTGATGCAGAGGAATGAGGAAGTGACTTGGAGGCAAGTTTTGAGTATGAATCTGGTTGATATACACCGTGGCGTTTTAGTCGTCTTACAAAAGCAGACCACTCTTCTGCCCATGTATATGAACAACTTCTATTTTAATGGAAGTCATAGGCAATGCCCAAAAAAATAATTTCCAAACAAAGGTGTCATCAGCTGATGAAAATTTGTATCGTAGATGCAATTTTTTAAGAGTATACGAAGACAGAGAAACGATAATGGGGTGCGTGACAGATGATCCCTGTAGTTCTCGTAGAATGAGGGACTGAGATGTCAACTAATAGAAAAGTGTGGATGAAGACGATCCGAAATAAATTGTGATAAGAGCATAATAGTCAAGACTTGACAGCATAAAATAAGTATTCTTATATTTTCTTATTCCTACTAAATATTGTAAGATGTTCGTAACATTCTTAAGTGTAGAACCAATGAAAACTAATACGAGTAAGATATAGAAAATTAATAAGAGCTCAAATGTTACTGATGCAAGCTTAGAAAAGATTCTGTTAAATGGAGTTAGAAATAGACAATGGTAACCAAAACGCTGGCTCCACCCAGTTGGCAAGGATAGGTCAATAAAAGATGCAGATTACTAGAAAAGTGATAAGGATAGATGTGAAAGTTAAAAAGAAAAGATGCAGACCTAAGCAAAGGTTTGTGTAGAAAAAGAGCAATTAATAGATATAGAGAATATATGGATATCTCTAACTATTCTCAATCTCATTTTTTTTTCTCTTTTAATTAGACTTTTTACAATATTTTTCAATCATCATTATAGCCCTTTGCTAAGAATAGTTACAGCACTGATTACAGTATTTGTGCCACATGTTAAATTTAGTGTTGTGTTTTTTTTTTTACCTTTGTATAGATTCTTTTACCTATTGTGAATGTGTGAACATTGTAGGCTTTCTAGATTTCTAGATGATTGTTAACATTTGTTAACTTTTTATTTCGTGCATTATTTTTTTTGTTTGTTGTTTTTTTTTTGTTTCAATTTCGTACGACTTATTGTCGGGCCTACGTTGTCCCCCCATATCCAAGTACTAATGCTGTAACATGGAAATATTGTAAACAAAAAAATTTAAAAGAGTAACCATGGAGTTTCTTGCCGGTTCTTCTCCATAGGAAACGACTAACCCGAACCGTGCACCTTTTGTCGACGTTTTATAAGTGCCCATGTAGGCCTATGTAAAATAAAAATATTTGATTTTGATTTTTTTGAATAGAAAAGGAAAGAAGTAAACACTGAGAAGACGGTTAATGCAGATGTAGAAGAAAGATATATGTATGCCACACCAGCCAAAGCAAGAATTAGACAGGAAGATGAAGCTGTCAGATGCAACTAACAAACTTTTTTTAAACTCACCGAAGCACCCAACCAGGAGCGTAAACACCAGAAGTCCGGTTTTAATGTCCATGTTTAATAACGCCCGAAGTGAGTTTGATAGTTTTTCGATGCATACTGATATTTATAACAATAATGAGTGAGATAATCATTAACTCTGATTGATTAACATTGATAAGCTGCTCAAAATTGTACGCAATTGTACCGTCATCGAAGTGTTATCTGTGATGGTGTTAGGGGACGGCCAAATAAAATCAATACAGGTAAATACTGGATTAGCTGTAGGACCGATAGCAGTTAGTGATAAACGTGGCTGACAGGAGACCGTGAATCGAAACGTGAAGTTTTTTTTTTTCACTATAGGCTCGCGCTTGACCACTATCTCACCTGATGGTAAGCGATGATGTGGTCGACGGTGAATCACGCTTGCCTAGAAAAAACCTATTCACTCTTGACTTAAAGACCCCTAGATTGTAGCCGTCGGGAAACACAGACTCCGGCAGGGAATTCCAATCCTTAGCTGTACGCACAATAAAAGTGTTCCCAAAACGTTTTGTGCGTATCGGTGGGATGTCCACCATGTACCGGTGGCGCATCGCCGTACGTCTGGTAGTCCGATGATGAAACGGGCTAGGTGGAATTAGATCATGCAATTCCATCGCACACTCGCCGAAGTGTAACCGATAAAAAACCGACAAGCTGGCAACTCGGCGACGATGTTCAAGGCTCTGGAGCTGGTAAGTAAAGCGTAACCCAAAGGTGTATGATTGAGTAGTTGACTGGTGGCAGAAGGAAGCGACTCGGTGTCACTAGCTACGGAAGGTATTGCATTTATTATTAAGGCCCTCATTCTAGGTGGGGGGTAAGATCTTTGTAAAGTGGTTCTGGTAGCAGCTGGATCATGGTAGCCGAGGATCCAGTGAAATGACAAGCGAATGGACTGCGCTTTCAACTGTTTGGTTGGTTAAAATTGGAAGATCCACGAACTGTGGGTAAAAGCTGCCTGAGAATAAATGGGCTTTTTTTATCTGGAAGAAGCAATTCTGGAAAAGTGAATTTCGAATACAATAGAAAACCTAGCTCCACTCCCAATTATCATTGATTCGTAGGCACCTACGTAATTAGGAAAACCCACGGTATTTACATTGAAAATAAAATAAGAACCTAATCTTAAAACTGTAGATATTTATTTCTATTGATTATTTAAAATGAATCAAGTTTGTTATTATTCAATAAAAATACTAAATAAAACACTTAGATAAACGTTTACAATTATCTAGATACCTGCCTAGATATGCATGCAGCCACTGTCAATTGTAGTGGTAAGCAGCTGGTAGTTACTGGTTCTACGTAAACGCTATAGGCCCTTAAATTGGGTTCTTTATGTTTTTTTTTTTCATCTTAGCCCCATGTTGGGCACCACTTTTAAGAAAGTTATTCTTCAGGTTCTGTGTTGGGACCTATATTTCTATGAGACGACGGACGCGCTTTTGGCCGGTACAAAACAAGGAAAAGAAAAACATCTCCAGGTAATCGTACCTGTTCGTTGCCTAAGCAGATATAGAGTAAATACAAAAGCGTAGCGTGTTTTCAGTAGAATCTATGGCCATCGATGGGAACATCTATCTAATACCTTGAAACGAGCAATTCTTGTATATATGTATGTCATATAATCTGAATCTCGGAAACGGCTTGAATGATTTTCATGAAAAGTATGCAGGGCCTTTCGGGGGCGATAAATCGATCTAGCTAGGTTTCATTCTTAGAAAACGTCGTTTTCTCTATCTTTTTTACCCGAACAGAGCTCGGTCGCCCAGGTACTAGCTGTTAAAGTGCAGGGCTACCTTCATGAGGTAGCTTTGGATGAATGTAGAAGTGACGCCCGCTCTTCCAGCTTAAGCTACCGAAGGAGCACAGAGTGTTTTCGCATTGAGGGCGGTAGTGTGGTGGTACTCTAACGACACTCACTAACGTTTGAAATGTTAAACTTAAAAAAAGTCAAAGATAAAAAATGTATGCCTTTTTAAATGGTTTTATTAAAAAAAAACATTCATTAAAATAAATTATTTACAGCAGAAATCATGACTTAAAGTCGAAATACAACAATCCTTTTCAACTAGCACCCCCTGTATATTGACTGATCCTGGCGGCCTTATTATATTGTACCGAATGTTGCATGCGACACCTATATTTGTTTGTTTAAATCCTTTTTAGAGAAAGTTTGCTTGTATCCAGGACTGGTGAGCGCTGATCCTGACGTAGACATCAGGGTAGCCACGAGCGCAGGGAAACATCCAGGAGACGATGCCAATCTGTTGGCCATTGTCGACGCGGGTCAGAGCGCTGCCGGAGTCCCACTGAGGAAGAGGATTCTGGATCAAAATTGGGCACTTCCATGGAAACGAAGCGAAGCATGATGCTAAGTATGTTGCGGCGAAATGACTATAACAACTCGAGAATTTCGAGTAGATAAATAATATAATTCTCTTTATTCAAGAATTCATGGCTCAATTCATAATTCTTAATTGTACACAAAAATTACGTACAATATAGAGTGATTGAAATGTATTGTGAATTCATGATATTTTTATGCACTACTTGAAATATTTGCACGACTGATAAGTCGAATATAGTGAGACTAAAATTATGTTTACCATGTAAGTACCTATATTCTTGCAAATAAATAAATTTCATTTCATTTCATTATAAAGTTGATGTGTATACCAGCAATCTTTAGAGTGATAGAGATACTATACAAAAGAAATAATATAAAATAAATCATAAATATACAAACATACATAAGTATAAATATATATACCTACATACTAATATTATGTCATTCCGAAAGAAAATGATTCTTGATTATCCTCTTGAAGACAATAATAGTCAGTTAAACTTACGACGATACAAAGCACTGACTGACTAGTTTATATAGAAAAGGGACAAAAAAAGTTGAAAGGATTATGTAGAAGATGAAAGATATGGCTAAAAAGAAGTTACTACTGAGATGACGGCTAGGAGAGTTGTAGGTCTGGAAGAAAAAGTCTTGCTACACCGACCACAAATAAATTGAAATAATAGCGAGGTGAAAGAAGAAGGTCAGGACGATGATGATGATACTCACGCTACAAAATCCATGACCAGTGGAGTGAAAGGTGCAGAGCTCGGTAGCTGGGTCGACGGGAGGAGGATTCATGGAAGCTGCTTCAGCCCAGCGATTTACACAGTCGTTACCGTCGATGGTGGTTGTCGTCAGTTCCATGAGAGTCACAGGGGTTGCGCCGCCCAACTGAAATGTAGAATGGAATTTTAGAAAAATAAATAAAATTGCTAATTAGTTATAACCAACTTCCTTTCAGCTTTCGACTAGAGGAAGAAGTTTGTATTCCCTAATAAAGAACGAACGAGCAAAGCGGTCGTTGGAGTACCGCTCCAGCAGGACTCCATTCTATCTGGTATATTATATTAAGTCCAACTTGCACCAAAAACATGACTGAGAGTAGGTGGCTAATACGAGGTTAAATTTATATATGTCATAGCTACATAATGTCACTTACTAACTCTGTCAAAGTCAAAAGTAAAGCCATTTATTTGCATTAAATGCGGTACAAAGATGGTATAAATAAGTTATTAGCACAATGACACATTCCGCCATAAGTTGGCAAGCAAATATTAAGATATGAGTTAAGGTGCTTACAATAAGCAGATCTCATAACACATTATTTTTATTAGGTATTTAACCTGTTAAGTTTAGTAAACTCTTCAAAACACTTAGTTTACTTACTAAAGTAGACTATGAAATTATATGGTTAACAACACATAAAATATAAATCAAATATTATCATAAAAGGCAGTAGGTGGAAATTACAACAACTAATAACAAGATAATCTACAATACATTCCTGTAGTGATAAGATTGACATGGAGATTTTTTTAGAAATTCGTTTATAGAATAAAAGCTGTGAGAAATGAGCCACTTTTTTAAAACTATACAGAATTTTCTGTAAGGGAGATTGGTTATAAAGGAGGGTATAGAATTATATACAAGAGGGGCCATGTAAACACAACTACGCCTAAATAATTCGATTCTGGGTACAGGCAATTCTAATACATACTGTGTAACTTTTCGTTTATTATTGTTATTTTTAGAATTAAAAAGTGAATAATTAGTTTTTACAAGCGATTTCATATATATACATACAAGGAACGGTGAGGAGATTGTGTGCTTTATATACTGGTCTGCAGGAATCAGTCCAGTCCATATAAAAAATGCTGCGGATGCATTTTTTCTGTGCCAACAGAACTCTACAATGTTCAGAGGAGTTTCCCTAGACAATGATGCCGTAACGGATGACGGAGCAAACATAGGCATGATACACCATTAGCGCAGTTGGTTTGGATGCCGTTAGCGACTAATTCAGAGTTAGTAAGATAAGCAAGGGTGGCGCAAGAGCGCCAAAGGTATTAAAATTTTAGTAACTTACCGAAGTTCTACCCCACCCTGCTACCCTAGCGCGGACTCCCTGAGGAACGAAAGAGAAGCTGAGGGCCACAGGCCGGACGAGATTGCTGAGGACTACGTTAGAGGTGGTATAGAGGAGGGCGATGTCGTTCACGTAGGTATACGGCACGTAGTTAGGATGTATCACGCTTTGAGGCATCATATTGTAGGAAGTACCGCCGAAGTTCCAACGGTTTGTTCCAACATGCGCGCGCAGAGATCTGGGGAGACAAGTCAAATAAGTGTTCAGACAGTATTCAATTAAGATGCAAAATGTAACCTTTAACATAGGTTATAAAAATAATTTCAAGTAAATGAGACGATCTTCGGAGGGTGACTGGTAGCAGCAAGATGAGAGCTGCCGAAAATCGACACACATGGCGTGTGACTGGAGAGGCTGCTAAAGGCTGATGATGAGATGAAAATGATGATGACCAGACAGAGCTGCTACATATTCAAGTGAATCATCATCAGCCTTTTTAATGTTCCCATTGCTTAGACACAAATAGGCCTCTTCTCTGTGAGAGCCAGAGAGAGGCAGGCCCAGTGTCAAAGCATTCAAGTGGATATCACAATCATTTACTTACTGAGCTGCAATGTTCATATAGTCGAGACAATGCGCAGCAGTTAGGATAGTTCGCTGGCTGATCAGGGAAGCTCCACAGATTAATCCTCTGACCTGAATACCAGCGATGAGGCCGACCATATGAGGGTGACTGCCTATGGCCGCCTCTGTGCCACCGACTATGCGAGAGCTGGCCTCATTGTGATCGAAAAAGATGGACAGGTCAGCTTCAGGCCCTGGGAGTGTTGGCAGGGCTGAAAGTTAAAAAAAAAATGAGTATTCTATTTTCGGTTCGGATTTTCATATGAGCAGCAAGCCCCACAAAGTAATCATATTCTTTATTGAACACAAAACAAACAAATACAATAGGACAGCTAAACGAAAGTCGGAAGTCGAAAACTTTTGGTCTCAATTAAAATACCTATTTAAGAACTTTTACAGTACCAGAGATCGCCAAAAAGAGATCTGCAAAATCTTCATAATTTGTATAGAATAAGCTTTCTTGTTGGGTTGTCTTTTTCTGTTTTGTTAAGGTAATTAAATTCATTAAGGCAAGTTTTTTCTTTCAACTCACCGATGCACCCAGACAGGAGCGTAAACACAAAAAATCCAGTTTTGATGTCCATATTTTAGCAACGCCCAAAGCGACTATTGAAGTTAACCAATGCCATCAGCTATTTATAAAATTAATAATCTCTTTTAAGCCGATTAATTGGTTGATTATCTATTAGCTAAAAAAACCCAATGATGCAGTGATGAGTAGGTATACTGGACTGCCGTAATAATGACTACTTAGTCTAATCGACGATGGCCATGGTGATGGCCAAATTTTAGGACCTTACCAATGAACCTGGCGTTTTTGACAAGGATTACTTTGAACTGATAAACTAACTAACAGATAACAGTGGAGCAGTGGTGGCTCAGTGGTAACGGCCGCAACTTCCAAGTTAGGTCGTGGGTTCGAACCCAGGCAGGTGCTTTACCTTGTGTAAATTATTTCATCACCACTGCTCTCAAAACGGTGAAAGAAAACATCGTGAGGAAACCGGCATGTCCTAGAACCACAAATTCGAATACGTGACATCCACCAACCCGGATTGGGCCCGCGTGGTGGATTACGGCCCATTCCCTCTCGCAGAGAGGAGGCCTGTGTCCCAGCAGTGGGAACATTAAAAAAAGGCTGATGATAAACTAACAGATAACTATAGTGGGCTTGGAATTATAAGTTCAAATAAACTTTACATTAAAGCAATGTATAAAGGCGTGTTAATCCTTTTTAAAAATGTGTTTTTTTTTTAAAGGAATAATAACATGTCACTTGTGTCTAAGAAAATTTGTGTTTTTGTGACCGGGAAACCTTAGTAAGGCGATGTAATCTAAAATGGAAATAATCTCCAGTTACCGCCACAGATGTTGTTTAGATGTTGATTGCCTTAGTTATAATTTTGATAATTTCAGTAACTTTGAAAGTTATCTTTGCCGCAAATCTTTCTTTTCCAATTCATGTCCTCCAAATCGACGCCACTTCCATTCATCATGGTTAAAGCATGTTATTTATTGTCATTAATTGAGGGCTTTTTCCGTTGTCATAGAGACTGATCAGGGTATTGTCACATGATTGGAATACCTACTACATTAACATCTTAAGCCGCCTCTACAAGGATTTTGCCACAAACAGTGGCAAACACCAAACACGTGCCAAACACTGACCACAACCATCCAACACAAACACGGCATCCACAGGCTTGGCAGACGTGCTAGTTTATTCCGGATTCGCAATCATGGCGGTCGACGAGCTTGTTGTGGCAGCGATTACTTTCGGGTTAACCTCCTCAGACCAATCAGACATTTTTCCTTACAATTTAGCTTAGGATACACAAAATGTCACAATTCGTAAATTTAACCACCACTATTAACTCCGTCCGCGCCGCCCGCAAGCTCGCGCGTACTACTGAACTGAACAAGCGTCTGGATACATCGCAAACACGTTTGTCAAACACTCAACACCGATGCCGAACACGGGCGAACACAAACAAAAATAGGGAAATACAAACAAACACCTATCCACATGTTCGTGCTTGTTGTTTTGTGTTTGCCATTGTTCGCCAAGCGTGAGGAGCCGGCTTTAGACAATGAGGGCTTCCGTTTTTGTGCTCACCAGTTGGCACCACTGGCGAATATATATGAAAAACGTTGTTATTACTCATTACGGTGGTTATGGTTTCTTTAAGGCACTAAATATTTGTATTTTCTTGTGTACCTGTGCTATAATTTTTACTATTTTATTTTGTTGTTGTGCTTAATGTATCTAAAGAAAGGTGTCCTAATAAAATTTATCTTATCTTATCTTATTACGCGCACGGAAGCAAAGTTTGAATTTAAATAATTTCTAATGCCGTAGAAGTGCTATTAAATATAAAATCAAGTATGCCGCAGTCTTGCGCAGCCCTTTTATTCGAAAAATAAAACTATTAGAGCAGTGTACTCTAAAACCCGTACCTTCCTTAATCTGCCATACCTATTTGGAAAATATTCACTATAAGAAAAAGTCTATACAATCTTAGTATAACTACTAATGAGCAAGAAAATTGAGTACCTACTGAAAATAGCAATAGAACTCAGGATATACAAAATCATGAAATAGGTACTGATATATTTCACCATATCATTTATGTGATTATAGATGGAGATAAATGATCTACCCCACAAATTGGGATTTTAAAAAGTTAAAAATATACTATGAAATTTGTCTTTTTGAAGATCTCACTCTACACCAGCGCCCCTAGAAACAAATTCAAACGCAACAGACCTCATTGAGCGATGTCCCCTGACCCCCGCACTCTCTGCGCTCAACGCTCTATTGGACGCGAATCCTGACTGCGATGTCCTCGCGGACGGATGGAAGACGATCATGTGAGATGAGTCTGTGAATTATTTGTGTATACAAATAAAGAAATTGAAGTGTCTGTATTGTTACAAGATAGGGCAACGCCATCTAGTGACGAGTAGAATAACTAAGTAGTTACTGGTGGCGCCATCTAGTATCGAATAGCGGAACTAATCTCTTCGTGTCGAATGGAATTTTCCGGAATGTTCGAACCGAACATTCTGGAAGTTTCTAGTCACTTCGAGAACAGTGAGTTCGAAAGTCGATTGTTCTGGAAGTTTCTCGAATTATCTAGAACAGTATGGAACGTTCTAGAAACATCTTCGGTGCTATATAAAGAGCGGTCGGGTTCGTCGTGGGTCAGTTTCGATTCGGAAGCGACATAGAGCGATCAGAAAAGGAAAATAGTGCGAAGTAATAGAATTGTTTAAGAAGTGTTTTTGTAATAAAGTGTGATTAATTGAAGTCTGCTGTTTAAATAATTTATCCCTGAGCCCCAGCTCGTAACAAATTGGTGTCAGAAGTGCGGGATAAATTATGCCGGTTCTACCAAAGGAAGAAACGGAAGGGGTGCGCACCAGGAGTCAGCGCCAGCAAGATGTAGACCAGAGGCGCTTTGGAGACGCTCCCTCACCGTCATCAGGTGGACATCGAGACTCCACGGCTGCAGCGGAACCCGCTCAATCGTCGGCGTCGCCTGACCTAGCCGCCCTGATGGCATTCATGCAGGAGCAGGCTCGCCGTCAGGAGGAGCAAGCTCGCCGCTTGGAAGAGCAGATGCAGCGTGACAAGGAGGAGCAGGCTCGCCATCAGGAGGAGCAGGCTCGCCGTCAGGAGGAGCAGGCTCGCCGTCAGGAGGAGCAGGCTCGCCGTCAGGAGGAGCAGGCGCGGCGCTTGGAGGAGCAGCTGCAGCGCGACAAGAAGGAGCAGGCTCGTCGTCAGGAGGAGCAGCTCTTGGTGATAAAGGACCTCCGCGGAGCCATCGGGAAGGAGATGAAAGAAGTAAAGGACCAGGTCCAGCAACATGAGACCCGCATTGTCGAGATGGAAAAGACAATACGTGGGTTCAAGTCTGGAGGCGGGACCGTGGCAGCTGCGGTAGTGGCACCTTCGCCTCGTGGTTTTAAAGTGCCACCATTCGATGGCTCTTCGTCATGGTCCGCCTACAAGATTCAGTTTGAGGCCGTGATGAAATCGAATTGGTGGACCAACGAACAGGCATTGACTGCTCTAACTTTGGGCCTCCGCGACCAGGCCTTGTCTGTATTAGAAGCGCTTGGACACGACGTCACCTTTGAGAAGCTTCTAGAAGCATTAGAAGCTAGATACGGCGACGCACACCTGGAACATGTGTTTCGGGCCCAGCTGAAAGACCGATCGCAACGGAGTGGTGAAACTCTTCAGCAGTGGGCTCTTGATGTGGAAAAGCTGGTCCGAAAGGCCTACCAGTCATCACCGGTGCTGATCGATGGGAACCTCGTACAGGCGTTCACGGATGGGATCCGTGACTTGGAGGTTAGAGCTGCCGTAAGGCTAGGGCATTTCAAGAACCTTAAGGACGCCCTAGCCCACGCTTTGGAGGTGGAGGCAGTACGGCGGGACGAACGAAGTCACCGAATCAGGGAGATTGCGACTTCACCCCGGTGCTATGGCTGCGGAGAAAGAGGCCACATCCGATTGAGCTGCCCAAAGCGAAGGCCACCCCACGGCAATAAGCAGCCGCCAGCTAAAGAATCACCAGACGTCCCTGCTGGGCAACAGCAGCAGGGAAACGAATAGAAGCCAGGACTAAGGGGCGGGTGCTGGCTGGTGATGGAAGAGCCCCAAGGATCTCGATCTCACAATCCTGTGACGGGAACAGCCTGATCATCGAGGGCGAAATTAACAGAACACCTTGCAAGCTGACATTGGATACTGGAGCTTCTCGGACGGTTGTCAGTTTCCAATTAGCAAGACGGTTTCTTGGGGACTTCTTCGGGAGCCATGAAGGTGTACATCTGAGAACAGCCACCGGTCAGCACATACCCGTCCGAGGTGAGAAGGAGGTTGACATAAAGTTAGGGAACAAAGTTTATCGCCACAATGTTATCGTGGCCGACATAGTGGACGACTGCATTCTGGGTTTGGACTTCATGCGGAAACATCAGTGTGAGATTGACGTTCATCAAGGAGTGTTGAAGTGTGGCTCAGAGGAAGTCTTCATGGAAGGTGCATCATCGGGAAAGGTGTACTGCGTCAAGAAAGTTATTCTTCGTCCAAGGTCAGAAACAATCCTACCAGTTTGTCTACCAGGAAATTCTGGTCGGGAAAACCGATGTGTACTTATAGAAGGATTAGATAACGATGCTTCATGGAAGATTGCACGCACCTTGGTAAGGGGAACTAGAGTTTCATCCGTACGTGCACTCAACACAAGTGATCAGGACCTAGTGCTCAAGAAAGGCACAATGTTAGGCACTTGTGAAGGAGTGGTTTGGATGCGTAGATGCCACGAAAACCCTACCAACGCCAAAGTTCAAAGTGCAAGATACGACGTGACTTCGCTTTTGAAGGACTCCCAGAATAACTTATCGGAAGAAGAAAAGAACAAGGCTAAGAAGATGTTGAACAAGTTCGCCGACATTTTCTCGACAAATGATGCTGACATAGGGAAGACTGCGTTAGTTCAACACAGAATAAATACAGGAAATGAGGCACCAATCCGCCAGCGACCAAGACGTGTGCCAGTGGCACGGGAACGTGAAGTTGACGCCATGATCAAGGGTATGGTGAAAGATGGCGTGATTGAACCTTCATCCAGTCCATGGTGTTCACCGGTAGTGTTGGTGAAGAAGAAGGACGGCAGCATGCGCTTCTGTGTTGACTATCGCCGACTAAACGACATCACTAAAAAGGACAGTTATCCGTTGCCAAGAATCGACGACACGCTGGATACGCTTACGGGAATGAAGTGGTTTTCTACCTTAGATCTGAAGAGTGGCTACTGGCAGGTCGAAATAGACCCTCGAGATAAAGAAAAGACAGCATTCTCTACAGGAAAAGGATTGTGGCAATTCAACGTCATGCCATTTGGTTTGTGTAATGCTCCTGCCACTTTTGAGAGATTGATGGAGCGGGTGCTTACTGGACTGATTGGAGATGCCTGCCTTGTCTACTTGGATGACATTATCATCGTGGGTAGGAACTTTGAAGATCACCTCCGCAATCTGGAGCAAGTGCTGTCGAAGATACGAGGAGCCAATCTAAAACTAAGCCCAAAGAAGTGCGCTTTGTTCAGGCGGCAAGTGAACTTTTTAGGACACGTGGTTTCCGAAAAAGGTATTCAAACGGACCCGGATAAGCTCGTTGCCGTCATGGATTGGCCAGTTCCAGAGAACAAAACGCAAGTCAGGGCATTTCTCGGTTTGTGCTCCTACTATCGACGGTTTGTGAAGAGCTTTGCTGACATTGCCCGACCTCTTCATAAACTAACTGAAGACAAGATACAGTTCTGCTGGAATGAGAGCTGTGACGTCGCATTTCAGAAGCTGAAAGAACATTTGTGCAATGCTCCCATCCTAGGCTATCCTGACCATGAAAATGAATTCATAGTTGACACAGATGCCAGCAATACTGGAATCGGCGGGGTGTTGTCACAACGAAAAGGAGATCAGGAGGTTGTAATTGCGTACTTCAGCAAAGCCTTATCCAAACCTGAAAGGAACTACTGTGTCACTCGAAGGGAGCTTCTAGCTGTAGTAAAAACATTGCAGCATTTCAATAAATATTTGTTGGGGCGGAAATTTCTCCTGCGGACGGACCACGCTGCACTGAAATGGCTACTGCAATTTAAGAACCCAGAAGGACAGGTAGCAAGATGGATTGAATTACTGCAAGAGTTTGATTTCGTAATTCAACATCGTAGCGGAACGTCGCACGGTAATGCTGATGCTCTCTCGCGAAGACCATGTCCAGACCAATGTAAACATTGTGCGAGACAAGAAGCTAAGCAGGTAGCACTAGTGCGGGTTTTAAGGACGGATCTTAGCGAAGAGTGGAAGGAAACCTTGCAGAGTGCTCAACAGGATGACAGAGACATAAAACCGATCCTTGAATGGAAGAAATCAGGTGCTCCTAGGCCTCACTGGAGTGATGTCGCAGCAACCAGTTCCATCACCAAGAGTTATTGGGCACAATGGGAAAGCTTGGTTATCCAGGATGGAGTTCTGTGCCGGAAATGGGAGAATGCTCGCGGTGACCAATGTCATCTACAAATGGTCGTACCTAAAGTTAAAGTGCCGGAGGTCTTACAGCTCTATCACAATGAAAGTTCAGGGGGTCACATGGGAGTTAAGAGGACTTTAATCAAGATCCGAGAACGATTTTACTGGATCCATTGTCGAGAGGACGTTGAGGAATGGTGCCGCAAATGCACAAATTGTGCGGCTGTGAAAGGACCACAAACTCGAAGCAGAGGGGCACTAAAGGTTTACAATGTTGGAGCACCGTGGGAACGTATAGCATTAGATGTTGCGGGACCATTTCCGGAAAGCCAAAGCGGGAACAAGTACTTCTTGGTCGTCATGGACTACTTCACAAAATGGCCGGAAGTGTTTGCAATCCCTAATCAAGAAGCCGTTACGGTGGCTGATAAGTTAGTTCACGAAGTGTTTTGTCGGTTTGGGGTACCCTTGGAAATCCACAGTGATCAAGGCCGGAACTTTGAGTCAGAAGTGTTCAAGGAGCCTTGTCGTGTGATGGGTGCTCACAAAACCAGAACTACTGCTTATCATCCACAATCAGACGGGATGGTTGAACGATTCAACCAGTCACTAGAGAGATATCTTGCAAAGGTTGTGGAAAACAGACAGAAGGATTGGGACAAACACATTCAACCATATCTCATGGCATATCGCAGTGCTGTTCATGAAACCACAACAGTAACACCAGCTTTTGCTAATTTCGGCAGAGAACTACGATTACCTGCAGATCTCATCACTGGCATCCCACCTGAGTCTCCACGCAGTATAACTGATTATGCAAACGAACTACGGAACAGGATGAATGATGTATATGAGCACATCAGAGAGACAGGTCAACAGATGTCTGAGAGGATGAAGACTCGCTACGATCGGAAGGCGAACAATAAGGGCTTCAATGAAGGATCACTGGTATGGTTACATAACCCGGTACGCAGCAGAGGAAAATCGCCTAAATTGCAAGCAAAATGGGATGGACCATATCGCGTAGTTACCCAGATTAATGACGTCACCTACCGAATTCAAAAGGGACCCCGAGGTGCATCAAAGGTCGTTCATGTGGATCGGTTGGCCCGTTATCATGGGTCTAACGATGCTCGGGACGAGCATGTCTAAGAGGGAGGCAATGTTACAAGATAGGGCAACGCCATCTAGTGACGAGTAGAATAACTAAGTAGTTACTGGTGGCGCCATCTAGTATCGAATAGCGGAACTAATCTCTTCGTGTCGAATGGAATTTTCCGGAATGTTCGAACCGAACATTCTGGAAGTTTCTAGTCACTTCGAGAACAGTGAGTTCGAAAGTCGATTGTTCTGGAAGTTTCTCGAATTATCTAGAACAGTATGGAACGTTCTAGAAACATCTTCGGTGCTATATAAAGAGCGGTCGGGTTCGTCGTGGGTCAGTTTCGATTCGGAAGCGACATAGAGCGATCAGAAAAGGAAAATAGTGCGAAGTAATAGAATTGTTTAAGAAGTGTTTTTGTAATAAAGTGTGATTAATTGAAGTCTGCTGTTTAAATAATTTATCCCTGAGCCCCAGCTCGTAACAGTATGTTATATCAAAATAACAACATGTACGTATAACATTGTTTTGTTGTACGTATATTCATATATATCAGCCGAAAGACGTCCTATGCTGGACATAGGTCTCCCCCAAGCGTCGCCATATTGACCGGTCCCGTGCGGTTCGCATCCAGTAAAGTATTGTACGTATATACTACTAACAACAAATACGATACTAATAACAAATACGCAATCATTTAAATTGTTTTCGGTCTATCTGACCGGACCGATTTTGACGGAACTTTCACTGGTAGATAGCTGATGTTCTATGGAGTAACATAGGCTACTTTTTATCCCAGAAAAATTCATAGTTCCTGTGACAAAATTAAAAATATTAAATAAACAATTTACGAGTTTGACGCAGACGAAAGCGCGGGCAGTCTTTTACTAATGTAATTTGTATGTTATCCGTTATTTTAAACTTTTCAAAGTAAAACAACAAATAAATTGATCTTGTTCACGAAAAACTAAATACTTTTTCAAAGATTTATTCATAATCACATACGATATCACAGACAAAGAGTTCAAAGTCGACAGAAGCAATCCATTACATTTCAATGATCGCCAACTTTTGCATTGCCTTATACAACGTTAGCTCGCAACCAGTTCTGGTAAGCGCTGATCCTGACGAACATATCGGGACTCCAAGAGCGCAAGGGAAGCCCCACGAAACGATACCGAATTGCTGGCCGTTGTCATCACGGAGCAAAGCAGTGCCGGAGTCATCCTGGAAGACAAAATAGTGGAAGTAATAAGGAGCTACATTGGAGCGTCAGAACTAGCCATAAAACAGCAGGCAGGCTTCGACACTTCTGACAGATGGTGTATAAAATTGGTGTTCACCTCCTTTGCTACCCAAAGAAACTCAAGTTCCAAATTTAAAAATAACTTTTTTTGACGAGGCCATTTTATGTGGCGATGCATGAAATGAAATGAAAGAGATGTAGGTATACCTTTCCAATAGCCAGGTTGGCATCTAGTTCTAGTTCTAGTTAGGGGGGTTTTGGTTTCCGCACTTAGTCCTGGATGGACCTTTGTACGTGAGCCATGGCGGCCGTTGGGTGGTCATTCCATCCAGCCCACCTCCCTCCAGAAGTCAATTAGAGCTCCTGGTTTCATCAAAACATCCGTGTACGATCTGGGTGACCCGAGGGTTCGTGTTCTTATTTGTGTGATACCTGTGCATTCAAAGAGAACGTGCGCGACGGTTTCTTCGGCCTCCATGCATGCCCTGCACAGAGGACTGTCCGTTATGCCTATTGTGTGGAAGTGTTTGTTGAGTGAGCAGTGTCCCGTGATGGTCCCCGTCACCAGGCGCAGGCCATTCCTGTCCAGGCGTAAAAGACGTCTGGTAAGCTTACTGTCCAAGGATGGCAGAGCTTCTTTGGATTGCCTACAGCCCGGTACCGAGGCCCACCAGCTCTCTGCCTGTGTCTGGGTGAATTCCTGTAGCCACCTGCGTATTTGGTTGAAAGGGATGGGTACAATAGGCTCAGGTCCATAGACCTCCGAGCTGGATCCGCGTCTCGCAAGCTCGTCAGCCGCATCGTTGCCCAGCGATCCGCTATGTCCCTTTATCCATTGTAGTGTCACCGTGTTACGGCTGGATACAGTTGTTTGTTCTAGTGCGTTGTGACATTCTAGTACTAGTTTTGATGTGATGTATTTTTTCCGTAAGGATTGTAGGACTGATGCGCTGTCGGAGAGTATCCGTATGTGGCTGTCCGTAACCCTCCTGACTTCTAGGGCTTGGACCGCTTGTATGATGGCCACACACTCCGCCTGATAGACGGTGTTGAAACCTCCTAGCGGTCTGGATATATTTATGTTGAAATCGTGTGAGAAGACTCCGACTCCGGTACCCGAGTCCGTTTTCGATCCGTCAGTGTATATTCTCATCTCTTTCAGGCCAGAGTAGTCACATCTTTCCTCTGTGAGTATTATGTTATAGTGCCTAAGGAAGTGGTATGTTTTTGGGGCTTTGTCGCATGGTGATGCTAACATCGGTTTACGCTTGATCGCATCTTCCCTTATGCGTGTGTGCTTAATTCTGGAGTCTTTATTTAGGGAACCTGATAGGTGGAGTCTAAAGGTGGCTAGGGCTGCCTCCTCCCGCACTATTAGGTGTAGAGGTGGCAGCCCCAGCATTGCCTGTAGGGCGGCAGTGGGTGTGGTTCTCATACTACTGGTAACTGCAACGCAGGCGTACCGCTGCAGTTTCTCGAGATCTCTTTGGGCTGTGCTGAGGTCTGTCCTGGGCCACCAGACCAGTGAGCCATATGTGATGATTGGTCGGATGACTGTGGTGTATAGCCAGTAAGTGACCATGGGGCTAATCCCCCAGTTCCTGCCTAGCAGTCGCTTGCACTGCCACAGGGATATGCTGGCTTTTGTTGTGATATGGTTCATGTGTTTTGCCCAATTCAATTGTTTGTCCAAGTAAATGCCCAGGTACTTGGTTTCGGTTGAAAGGCTTAGGGTTGTTCCGAAGAAACGCGGTAGTTGCAGTGTCATCGGTTTTCTCTTTTTTGTGAATAGAATTAGTTCAGTTTTTGTGGGGTTCACTGAGAGTTGGTGCTCGTTGCACCATTCCTCTACTATTTTCAGGGCTTGACGCATGAGATTGCATAGAGTGTTTTCGTGGGTTCCATTTATTATTATTGTTATGTCATCCGCGTAGCCAACGGTGAAATAACCTTTGTCGTTGAGTGTTTTGATGAGGCTGTCAGCTACCAGGTTCCACAGAAGTGGCGAAAGGACGCCCCCCTGCGGACAGCCCTTCGCGACAATGGCTCTTGTAGTGTCGTTAACCGTGACTTGAACAGCTCTCAGTTTGAGCATATTGGTGATCCAGCCCCCCAGGGTCGGGTCTATGCCGTGTCTGTCGAGGGCCGTGTTTATACTATTGAACATAGTTTTATCGAAGGCGCCCTCGATGTCAATGAAGGCAGCCAGTGCTGAGCATTTGTGGTCCACTGCGCATTCAATTTTAGAAACCACGCTGTGCAACGCGGATTCTGTCGATTTGCCTGTGGAGTACGCATGCTGTTGTTTGTGTAGTGGTTTTTCCCGAAGAGGCCCATCACGGATGTGCCTGTCACAGAGTCTTTCGAGGGTTTTCAATAAAAAGGATGTGAGGCTTATAGGTCTATATGCCTTGGGTTGTGTGTAATCAGATTTTCCAGGTTTGGGTATGAAGATGACTTTCACCTCGCGCCATCCGAGAGGTATGTATCTAAGTGCTATGCAGGCTCGATAGATCTCCAACAACCATGGCGTTAGATAATCTACCCCCCACTGTAGCAGGGCTGGGAAAATGCCATCCAGCCCCGCCGACTTGTATGGCTGAAAGGTATTGATAGCCCATTTTATTCGGTCTATTGTTACTATACTGTGGGCTCTTGACCAGTCTTGTTCCGTTGGGGTCCATTCGGGTTCGGCCTCCCACGTCTTTTCCTCCAGGACTTGGCAGTCCGGGAAGTGTGTTTCGAGGAGGACCTTGCTGGTTTCATAGTCGGTTTGTGTGTATGAGTTGTCGGGTTTTTTCAGCGCGCCAAGGGATCGATCCTGATCAGTTGATAGGATCTTCCGTACCCTTGCGGCTTCATTATTTGTTTCAATGGATTCACAGAATTGCCGCCATGCCTTCCTCCTGGCAGTTCTTGTCTGTTTTTTGAATGCATATTGGGTCTCTTTGTATATCTCCCAGTCTTCCGGGAGTCTCGTGTTTTTTGCTCTGTTAAATTGCTTACGCAGCGTATCTCTGAGTTTACCAAGTTCAGCGTTCCACCAGGGGTTCCTTTCGTTCCTGCATTGTGGCGCTCTTGATTTACAGCATGCGTGGTAAGCTTCTGTTATGTATTTGGATAATTCTGCTACGGTGTGTTCTAAATGTGCTTGGTCTCTTACGGTTGCCAGTGCTAGATGTCCAGCTAATAGTGAGGCCAAAAGGCTTTTAAACCCGGGGATGTTAGTACGCCTCGGGTTTCGCCTTGGTGCGGGTGTTTTAGTGTTTGTAGTTAGTGTAAAGCGGATCCTTCTGTGGTCTGAGCATGAAGGCTCGTCCGATACGTGCCAGTTTGTAATAAGATTTGTCGCGTTTTCTGTGGCTAGTGTTAAATCTATGATCGTTTGTCCACGGGCCGTGACCCAGGTGGGTTCTGTGCCGCGGTTAACAATGTTAAGATTAGTAGTGAATAAAAAGGTGGATAGTACCTCTCCTCTGGAGTTCGGTGTGACACTGCCCCAGAGCGGGTGGTGGGCGTTCGAATCTGTGCCGATGATCAGGTCCAAACCGGCGCGCTCACAGTGCTGCACCAGGTCAGCTAGCTCCTTTGGCGGGCAATCTGTGTCCTCGCCTGGCATGTACGCCGAGGCCAGTACGACGTCTGGAGCGCTACCTTCGGTATGGAGCCTGACAGATGTCAGGTCTCTGGAACAGAATTGGGTCAGTGTCGTAAAGGGAATTTCTTTGGGTATGTAGATGCAGGTTCTTGGCTTATCTGAGCCGTGTGTGTCGAGAATTGTCTTACCTCCGATGTTACCGAGGCCACATATTCTGTTGTTCCTGATCCACGGCTCTTGGATCAGTGCGATTGTTCGGTGTTTAACCTCCAGTGCCCTGCGTAAGCTAGCCGTGGCAGTCTGGCTATGCTGGAGGTTATTTTGGATTATGTTGAGGGGGACTGGTGGAGGTGGAGTGGGGTTAATCGGAGACGGATCCATCGGAAAGTCCCTCCGTCTCCACCTCCCGGTGTTTGTCGTCGTCGTGTATGTCCCCTGGCGACGAGGCCAGGAGTTGGTCGTTCCAGCCGGGTGATGCGGCCGGTATGGTGTCGTCGTCATCGGCCATTGCCGCTCGGGCCATCTCCTCCTCGAGCTGGGCAATGTCCGTGTCGCCCGTCTGTGTCATCGTCGTCGGGTTTGTCGTCTGTGTGCTGTCGGTCTGGGTGTCGGCGGGGCGGGTCGTGGGCCAGAAGCGCACGTATATCGACCCTAACAGGTACGATATCCGTCGCTCCCGCCCCAGGACCTTTTCAGCTTCCTCCGGTGGCAGCCCCAGGGTCAGGTAAGTCCCGTAACGGTCGCCACCGATGGTAGTTGCCCTGTACAACGACCACCTTGTAAGGTCGTACCAAGTGTTCTGGCGGATCAGGATACCGTGGAGCCTGCTTATGTCACCTCTATAGCGAGGGACGAAGAGCGAGGCTCGGACACGGGTGGGTACGTCGGTCTGTCTGAGCACCGTCAGTGTCTGGTCATTTTCGGGTAGTCTGATGTGGGGCACATTTTGGGTCAGCCAGGTCAGGGCATTGTCATCTTCGCACCATATCTGCACCGTGCCCTCCGCTACCCGTGGGTATCCGCGGAAGGCCGGGAGTGGCGTCGACGGGTCCGAGTCCAATAGTCTGTCCTCTAGGGCGGTCTTGATGTGCTCGGCCTCATCCCTAGTTAGCTCCCTACCGGGGTGGGGAAGGCAGATTGCTACGGCGAGCCGCGCGGGAATGTCCTTCGTGGCGCGCGCGTAGGTCCTCTGCCCCCCCTGTGCGGAGTGAACCCTCACACGCTTAGCGTCCCCCTGGAGCGTGCTAGGTGAGGCCGTGTCGTCGGGGCGCGTCCTCTTCCCCGGCCCCGTTCCACTCGGTACAGGCTTCGGGTTTGAGGTGCCGGGCTGGGCGTTGGGTGATGGCAACGTCCGGCGTGTGGCATGGGAGCGCTTGCCCCTGGTGCGTTTAGGTCGGGTGTGGGTTATGTCAGTGTCTTGGGGTCGGGCGGCGACCCCGGCAGGTACTTTCGCTTTCGCTTGCGGAGGCTCTTCGCGCTGGGTTGCCCCTGCGCGTACCTGTCCCCGCTCGCTTGGGTCCGCGTCCGGTCGCTTTTCGCACTGGGTTTCCCCTACGCGTACTTGCGACTGGTCGCGTGGCTCCGCGTCCGGCCGCCTGTCGCGCTGGGTTTCCCCTTCGCGTGCATGCAGCCGGTCGCGTGGCCCCTTGTCCAGCCCCTTTTCGCGCTCTGCGCGTACTCGTGGCTGGACTCGTACCCACCCTTCAGCGTCCGATCGCGCTTCGCGCTGGCTGTTGCCTTCGCGAGAACTACGCTCTCGGTCGCCTACTTCATTTTCTCTGGCTGGGAGTTTTCCGCGCTTTTCCAGGCGTACTTCGTCAACTACAGCCGTGAGATTGGTACAACTGCCAGGTTCGTCATCTTTCCCCGTGTCAGTCTTTTTGTGTCGGTCTGGGTTATGGTCTATGTGGGTGGAGCTGCCCCGCACGACGCTCTGTTGCCAGAGGTTCGCGGGGGTCATGCCTCGTGTCGTGGGTGTTGGCGCGTGAGTCGCAGCCGGAGTTGGGTTTAAGGGCGCGTTAGTCGCAGCCAGGTTCGGGTTTGTGGGCGCGTTATTCGCAGCCTGTGGATTGGGCGCTAAGTCAGCTGCCAGCCGCGCAGAAAAGCGTGGCATCAGTAAATCGACGTTGCAGATTGGTGCTCCCCCCATAATACGATGGGAGCTAACCGCCGAAGCGGTGTGGGATTCCCCGGCTTGGCCGGGACCCACCTGGGTATTTAGT
Organism: Orthosia incerta; assembly: GCA_948252205.1. NCBI lineage: Eukaryota > Metazoa > Arthropoda > Insecta > Lepidoptera > Noctuidae > Orthosia > Orthosia incerta. The sequence goes on along the minus strand of OX411755.1, from coordinate 28,897,564 downwards.
TTGTCATTCTGCATTATATATTCATTTTGTTGGGGGGTGGGCTTTTTTGGAACCGAGGTTACCCTTCCTCTGGGAGCGACAGGAATGAGGGATAGGAGGGAGGAAATTTTATGGATGTGGGTGTGGGTTCTTTGTGGGTCACCCTAGGCCTGGGAGTTGACCTAGGGATTTAAGGATCGACGGGATCTGTGCGGATAAGGAGGGATGGCTTTGTTGGGTGATGGGCACATAGGACGATGGTATACGGGTTACCCTAAGCCTGGGATTTTGGCTTTCGGGAACTTCTCTTGTCCGGGATCTCTTTGAGAGATGCCCCGACCACGGGATCACCCACCAGCAGCGATGCAGCTGCCAGCGGTCGGCCCCGCAGCCGGAGTCGGGCTATCCGCAACCTGCCCACCCGCTCGGTTGCATGAGAAGAAGTGCCTGGCAGTCCGGGTCGCCCCACCACGGATGTACGTGTACATTCGTGTTGGGTCAATCCAGCCTCCCCCGAGTAGCCTCCCCCTGCCAGGTTGGCATTTATACAGGTTGAGTTTAACAAGTGGGCGTGTGGGTGCAATTAAATATTTTGCTAAAAATTAAGAGCTCATTCATTATTCCTTTTATTCATTTTCAAATTCAACGGGTTTGATTCCTGGCTAGGGATATTATTTATTCAAAAATCCAATGATGTAGTTTTAATTTGCATCAAAATCGGCCCCAGACTCCTTTGGGTATTTTTCGGTTTTCCTCATAGTTTAGGATTTAGCCATCCAGCCCCACTTGAAAATTCACTCTGTATAGAAATGCTTGCGGGGTTTGGCATAATTTTAAGTGTTATTAACACTTAATTTATCCCTTTCACTATTATAACGACAAATCAACAAAATACTCACGTTTCAAGTACCGAAGTAAGCTGCCTGGAAGGTGCAGACCTCGATGTGGGCCCTCGGGGAGTTGAACTGAACAGCGGCGCGAGCGATGCGGGCCTCGCAGTCATTACCGGCGATGGTGGTGGAGTACAGTTTCAGGAGGGTGGCAGACAAAGCTCCACTAGCCTGCAATCTGGAAGTTAGAGTCCATAAAGAAACTGATGAGTACCAAGGTAAAGGAAAAGCATCTTCTGTAGTCAAAAATAAAAATGCTGTCATTTGTAATCAGAGACACAGCCCGACCCTCTGTAAGAGAGAAATGCAAGCCCGGTATTGTAGCGATATAGTTAATAGATAGTAGTGCAAAAGAGTTGTATTACAATTTTAGTATCATTGTTTTGTACGTGTTAGGCCCAGTTTTTGATCCGTAGTTAAATCAAACAAGGGTTAAATATGCTAACCAAGCCATGGTTTAAAATTTCAGTAAAACTCGTTTATTAATCGATTATTAGTTTAATAGATGGTCAGATAATTAACTCTTCAACTTATTTGACCATTTGTGAAGCTAATATTTGATGAAAACCAGCCAAGTGCGAGTCAGACTCGCGCAAGAAGGGTTCCGTACCATTATAGCAAAAAACGGCAAAAAATTCACGTTTGTTGTATGGGAGCCCTACTTAAATATTTATTTTATTCTGTTTTTTGTATTTGTTGTTATAGCAGCAACAGAAATACATCATGTGTGACAATTTCAACTATCTAGCTATAACGGTTCATGAGATACAGCCTAATGGCATACGGACAGACAGACAGACGGATCGAGGAGTCTTAGTAATAGGGTCCCGTTTTTACCCTTTGGATATGGAACCCTAAAAAGGCATTTTACCGCAATTTGAAACCATGGGTTAACATATTTAACCATTGGTTGATTTAACTGAGGATCAAGCCTTAGAAAAACAAATGAAATAGTAGGTGTCTTTTATTTGGACGAGTGGATGATTTGGAAGTGACATTATTGGTCCAAGTAAAAAAAAATACACTTGGCTTTGTGTCGATACCGTCAAAGATAAATAAAATTGTTTTGTTTTTAGTTAAAACTAGAAAAGAAAGATGACTGTCAACTGTATGAAATGTCACTGTTTCCACGGGCACACAACGCGAAGAAAGAAAATTTGGTACAAAGAAATTGCACTATATGGCGTGATGGTTTGATTGGTTATTGAGTTTTGTGAAATATTAAGATTTTCTAGAGACGATCATAAAAAATATATGTTCTTTTTTAATTAACTCTCCTAAGCATAAAATTAAGGAATATTGGGCTCATTGTTCACATTTCAAAGATTATTTGAATGGATCAATTAAAATTGATTCCAATAGATGGCGCGGTATTAAGTTTCTGAGGCATCCACACGATTTTTTAAATTTGTTTTGTAACACATTTTGGTACAATGGAACTGTAAAAACGTGCAAAAAATACTATCAAACAAATCATCGCTGTATTTAAAAATTAGTTGTCTGTAAAGTCGTTTTACGGACGATAGTTAAACGAGACAATGTCATAACAAAACATTGATAACGATTAACGTTACAATGAGCGTAACGTTACATTGAGTCATCCTTTTTCGTGCGTGCAGCCGGCGTTCATCGATTTATTAGACGTTGTCACGTCAAAAAAAAGTATTCTCGAATCGAGTTAACCCTTTTATTTGCAAGTCACTGCTAATACCACCTATACCCGTGGAACGGAACCGAACGCGATCGATGCTCTTAGAAAAATAATCAGTTCAATCAGATGAAAAACGTTAGTTACGTCGGCACGGTTTCTTTGTATGGGATGAGGCATACCGTATGCTAGTATTATATTATCTGTGCTGTTTCGTAGACCCTATTCAGTAATAGAGTTTGCTCACAGATGATTCTAATAACTAACATTCTTCAATAAGCAGAGGAATTATAAACTCACCCTGATCCTGCCCCATCCAGCAACCCTGGAACGGACACCCTCACCTTTATAGGAGTACGTGATGCGCACAAGGTTGTTCAGAGCAACGTTGGAGGAGGTGATGAGGATACCGATGTCGTTCAGTCGTTCTTGATAATATCGTGTTCGTAGTTGGGGTGGGTCACATTGCGAGTGATGCTGTAGGAGGTGCCGCCGCTGTTCCAGCGGTTGGTGCCGACTGTTTCACGGAGAGAGCTGGAGATAGTTAAAAGGGATTCGTCTAAATATTAGCTAGTTTTTTTGTTGGGAGCGCTGGAAAATGTATTAAGAAAATTGTGAAAACGTTTATAGTATGTTGCGTCGGAAGGCCTTCCACTAGGTGGACCGGGATCCGCTAGATGCGAGATACACGGGGCCGGTCAATATGGCGACCGATGGAGGAGGCCTATGTTCAGCACTGGACGTGTTTCGGCTAATATGACGATGACGTAGATAAATAAAAACCTAGTGACCCCAAAAGGCTGGGTGACATTGCCACGTTGTATGGTAATGCTTAGCTCCTGGCAAACTTGAAATCTATCTAGAGGCCTTAGCCTCAATGTCACTTTGTCTAGACTCTAGGTCTAGAGTCTAAAAAGTAATAGGCTTCTTCTGGGTAAGCTCACTCCATCGTCGCCTTTGTCTCTGTCACCTCTGAACTAGACTTGAGTCAAGAGCAAAGCCATCCAAAATAAAACTGCAGTAAAACCTAGTCAATAAATTTTGGACTTTAAAAATAATTTGACTGTTAGATGATGGGGCCATTAAAGTCATCTAGATGTAGTATTTTTGTCTCAAAAAAATTGTCTTTCTGACTCACCAAGGCACCCAGCCAGGAACGCAAACACCAGATGTCCGGTTGGAAGTCCATATTTTATAACACCCGAAAAGAGTTTGGAAGTTTTGCAATACACCTACTGATATTTATAGTAAATTATTTACCTATTTAGCACTGATTGATTTTGGCTGATAACTGGATGAAAAACCCCGATTTACAATGATGAGTAAATTACTCAGGCTTGGGTATTTTAAATCCGGATAATGATTTGATAAGAGTGCTGTTTTCGGGCAGTTCTTGTTGTAAATGTAGGTAGGCCGGTGGGTTCCCGCATAGACGAGGCGGAAGGGCTCAGTAGGACAACCGCAGCGGGTTCACGGTTAGTGCTAACGCGTGCCCGTGTTCCCGCCATTATAGGCCCAGGAGGACACCGTGGCGTTTAAGTGGGTTGGAGTCCCACATAACTGCGCTATCTCCCCGTGGTGGCGCAGTATGCATGAACATAAACTCAGGTTAAAAAAGTAAAAAAATTGCCAATCACCACTCAGGTACTGACCGGATACGGTTGCGAGTACCTGAATAGGATTATGTGAGAACCCAATCCCCGCTTGCACCATAAGCCGACGGGCGCTCAGATTTGGGGATTCTGTCCGCACACCAAGTGACTCCAGGAAAGACGGTGGCACAGTGATCACGTCCTGCCGTGCACAGCGAGGCTCAGAGGTGTTTTTTTAGTCTCTCCAGGAATGTCCACCCTAACAGGCGTTGCACAGAGGGGGTTTCGGGGTGGTCTTTTGAGAGGTAACGGGGGGTTTAAAGGGTAAAATTCCCACACTTCCTGGACTTTCCTCAAAAGTCCAGGCGCCTTTGAAGGTTACCCCCGTACATCCGTACATAAAAAGATAGGCAATCACACTTGGGCAGCTCATTCAGGCTAGTTCTGCTTTCAAAACCGCCTGGCCTCATCTAATTCCGTACCGTATGTTTGCAAGTTAGTTAGGAAAGTAAGTAGGTACCTACCTACCTACTGCATCAAGTCCCGCGATCATTTTGTATCTCATTAAAAAGGTGTACTCCTGAACAAAGAGGCTGAGTGGCTTAAGTTTCTTTGGTGAAATTCACCCTTAGGCCTTTCCTATGATCCGATCCGATCTTCCTTGACAAAGTTAAGATATCTAGCCGATCAAAATAATAAAAAAATAACAAACTAATGTAGTTACGTTATCAAAACATCATTTTATTCGGCAGGAATAACCAAATTTTAGGAAAAGATGTATTTCTATAGTTTATAATCTGAAAATTGTAATTATCTGTTGATAAACATATATCACAGATTAGAGACCTACTACATAAGATAGTACCTATTTCCTATTCATCAAACAAAATTGTTTTGAATCCATTAATTATTAACAGAATATATTTATTTAGCGAAATCTATATACGGCTATAGGTAGTTTCAAACTTAATGGCAGCTCAGGACAACTTTTATCAAGCGCAAGACTTAAAGACCCCAAGGTTGTAGCTATCAGGGAACAAAGACCCCGGAAGGGAATTCCACTCCTTAGCTGTGCGCACAATGAAAGTATTAGCAAAACGCTTTGTGCGTATGGGTTGATCTGCCAAATACCAGCTTGATACACTAGAGTCGATCGAAACGCGGGCCAAGAAACTCATCGGCAATGAGGCACTGGTCAAGTCAAAGCTCCAGAACCTTGAACATCGTCACCGAGTTGCCAGCTTGTCGGTTTTTTATCGGTTACATTTACGGGAGTGTGCGATGGAATTGCATGATTATGCCACCCAGCCCGTTCCATCATCGGACTACCAGGCATACGGCGATGCATCATCGGTACATGGTAGACATCCCACCCATACGCACAAAACGTTTTGGGGACACTTTTATTATGCGTACAGCTAAGGAGCGGAATTCCCTGCCGGAGTCTGTGTTTCCCGATAGCTGCAATCTAGGGGTCTTTAAGTCAAGAGTTAATGAGTTTTTTCTAGGCAAGCTTGCTTCACCGTCGACAACATCATCGCTTACCATCAGGTGAGATAGTGGTCAAGCGCGAGCCTAAAAGAACACTAGGCGCCAGTAGCGAATTCATGCAACAGTAGGCATGATGGGGGGTAATATTATACGTTCATACATAAACTCCATGATAGAAAGAAACTACAGAACGCCACATGTTACGATTGTTATAGGCTTCTGTTTCTTCGTTAACTTTCATACATCTAATCATACACGCTCACCATGCCTTTCTGAAGAGCATCAACAATAAGATGGTGAATGTCGTTCAAGGGCGTTCCCTCCTGGCGTTTCCCCTCACGTGGGCCTTGTAAATACCTTTTTCATTACTCATACTCTGAAAGTAGGTCTTAAGTTGCCTGAGGAGCGGGTTGAAAGTAATACTTTTCAGCCCTAGGGAGAATCGCTTTCAACTGACAGCTGTCAAATTATTTTAAAAAAAAACTAGTTCCTTTTTACATCTATTGAACCATGTTCCAACTTTCTATACAACCACGAAGTAAAATTGAAATAACTTACTTAAAGTTAAGTATTGAATAAAGAATGTATATTTTTTAAATAACTTTATTATAATTTAGTTTCAACAATTTCTTTAAAATAACTTAGATTTGGGCAAAATATTTACCATTTTTTCAATGATGAAAATAAAAAAATAATGGCTAAATAGCAGGCCGGCCACAGAAAAAAAAACAAACAAAATAGGCGGGAAAGCGGCAATCATTTTTTCTTTAGCTAATACATGTTTTTATTTTTATTTCCTTGTATTTGTAATGAAAAGCACAGTGTTTACCTCGGGTTAAAGACTTATTTAGTCCCTCGAACTATTGGGCCAAACTAACCCAAACCCCGTCTCGGGACTAAATAAGTTACTTTCACCCCTAGGATAACAATGTACTATTGTTAGTCGCCTTTCAACATGACCAAACCGTCTATACTCGTTTTAATTTTTGTCACTGCACCTTTTTAGGGTTCCGTACTCGAAGGGTCCAAACGGAGCCCTATTGCTGTCAATCATGCGTCTGTCTGTCCATCGTCAAACATTTTTTCCGAAGATTTTTTTAATTTCCCCTTAACTTGATAATTGGTGATAATGTTTATTGTTACGTATATTTTACTAACAAATACCAATATGTTGATAAATTCGTACGGAACTCTAAATGTGCGAAGTCCGACACGCACTTGGCCAGTTTTTTAAAAGAAAGGAAGAGGCAAGATTGATAGTTTTTGTGTTATGAAAGTTAATCTGTGGCAGTTCTGATAGCTGCAACTCTGAATGACCCTTCCTCCCAGTACAAGCGTGATGTTATGTTACTGATCAGATTACAAAAATACCTACTTTCACTTTATAATCGTCATTGTAATCGCGAGAAAAGTAGCACCTGTTTTTTTTAAATAAGTTCCTTTTCAAACGCCCCGGTTGCCGGGTAGCCGGTGGTGGATTGTTAAGTGTATAGAAATGTACGTTAGCTTTAACACGAACCGGCGGCGTAATTTGTCTGGCAAGCGATCGCCGGGTACACGCCGAATCCACCACTGTGCGTCCGGTCGCCGCTTACCGGTTAGCCGTGGCTGAACGCACAGTGGTGTATGGAAGCCACGCTTTAATACGCACCGGCTGGCGGCTGCCAGTCGCCCAGGTATAACCATGGGGAGAGGACTCACATGCAGTTTTTTCTTACACCTCTATTTTTTTCGTGGGGTTCGCACCCGGGACCTCTGGCGACACCACGGATGAAGAAAGATATGTTTTGTAGTAAAAAAATATCTCTTAATTTTATTAAAATAATGTTTAAGTACTTACTGAATTGCAATGACTAACATTTCAATAGACTGAATACAATTTCTCATCTTTGAATTCTCACGTTGCAAATAGTTTTTCAAACGGCGATGTAACTGGTCTGAAGAGTATATTAACATTCGAAAGTACGCGAAAAACCTCTCTTCGTCTTTTAGAAGGTCTGGAAATAAGATATAGAATGCTCCACAATGTTCTCTTTTGGTACAAAATCCACAGTGCAATAAATTTGTCGCGTTCCATTTTCCATTTGGGCGCACGGTTGGCGCAGTGGTTGAGCGATTGACTGCTGCGCTGCGTGTCGTGGGTTCGATTCCCGCACGGAACAAATATTAGTATGATCTACAAATAGTTGTTCCGGCTCTGGGTGTTTGTGTATGTGAATTTATATGTTTGTAAACGCACCCACGATACAGGAGAAATTCCTAGTGTGGGGCAATGTTTTTAAAAAAAAAACGCAAGTACACTGACGGTCTACAACTACTTAAACATAATAGATTTTTTCTTTTCTGAAAAAAATCGACTACCAAAGCAAGACTTCCGAAACGAAAGTTATTTTTGCGTTTTGTTTTGGAAGTCGGTTTATTTTGTTGTGATTTTTTAATTTATCTTTAAAAATCGATACTGTTTTATGTACCGGATTTACACTCCACGGGATTGTAACGACCAAAATTTAACGGTATATACCTACTGAATATTTTTTCTAAACAGACGTTGTCAAACAGCCGGGATTTGGTCTCCCCATGGTCACTCTTCTGTATTTAAAGTAAAACGACTAAATCAGAATTGTTGTGGGATACAAAATGTTTCTAAATGAAAACCAACAACTTTAAAAAAAAACATGTTTATTTCATAAATGTCTCGTATGGCGATAGTACAATATATCACATTATTCTTATATGTAACAATAGTCAGGTTTTTTGAGTCATTCCCGCTCGTCCACACCCCGTCGTCCACACTGCGGACGACTGGGAATGTTGCGTTCTGTTCGTCTACACTGTGGACGAACAGAACGCATTATTCCCAGTCGTCCACACCCCGTCATCTCACGTCTAGTCTAAGAGTTAATAAAAAGAAAATATGATGATAGTATTTCATTATTTATTAAACATACTTTTAAAATATTATATACTTAGCTTTATTACTTTAGTAAGGCAAATACTTCAAAAGTACATACCTAGTAAATCTAAAGCTTTTTTTCGTATCAATATCAGTTTAAATGCAATTAATATGTAAAAAGTTTTAAAGTTACAATCGCCTGGATATACTCAACTATTATAACTGCACCCTGTCGATCCTCCAACAAAAGATAGTCTTTGCACTCCGCTTATCAGTTTTGACGACGCTTCCGGGAATGAACAATAGATACATGGCCTTGAAATAGCCAATCAGCTCGCTGCATATTGCATGCCCACGTTTTAAGGCAATAAAGTGACGATGAGCTTTTGCATTCGGGATCATGTCGGGGTTAAGTGCACCGGCTGGTGGTTCAAGTGACCAAACTGTGCTCGTGTATATAAAAAGAAAGCACGGGACTGTTTTACTTCATGGAGGTCACCAATATTACGTTAGAAGAGCACACACAAGTGGATTAAACGTTTGGTGTTGTATTAACAGCAAAAAATTAAAGTGCGGCGGAGTTATAAGGATAAGAGTAAGTATATTTTATAGCTTACATAAAATAAAGGAAACTAGATTTCGTTATTCGACGCACATCAAAACGTTTATTTGTATTATTACACAATTTTATCAAACAAAATAAATTTTATACGGCAAAGAGGTATCTAATGAGAATTTAGCTAGTAGCTAAATTCTCAAAAAACTTAATAGTTATGTTGTTTTTAAAGTAATTAAACCGTTAAATCATTTATTTAATTTAAAAAAAAAAAACACTGACTCTTAAACTAAACATGAAACGAGGTGCGGACGACTGGGAATGTTGCGTTCTGTTCGTCTACACTGTGGACGAACAGAACGCATTATTCCCAGTCGTCCGCAGTGTAGACGACGGGGTGTGGACGAACGGGAATAACCCGGTTTTTTCAGTATTAAAATAATGCATATTGACGCGACGAAGCGAATTTCTAATAGTTTACATAGCATATTGACTCCTATCTCCACAGCATAAGGCACACATTTTTTTCACAAAAATACCGCGCACATTCGAACTGACACAAATGTAAAGTGTGTGAAGTTCCGCAACCTCCATTGAAAAGGGAGGATCCGCCCAACAGACGGGTGTTGTGTCAGGAGGTCTACTCCCTAAGCACGAAGTCCGTAGTTTCGGCCTTCGTTACGGGCTTTCCTAATCCGTATCACATACGGACGCATGATGATAACAATATTTGATAGTTGTACCTACTCCCGATGTGTTTTTACGCGTCCGATTCATAATTTCGGAGTAGTGTTCACTCCGAATTTCCAGAGTACTTTCGGGAGGGCCTGTAACTTCGTTGAAGGAGGATTGATATATTAAAAAACCCAAGATGTACAGTCTCGAACAAAAGTAACACTCGAAACTGTCACCAAACACTCACCAATTAAGGTCCGTTTATATCTACAGACACTGAGCGTGCCAGACACGTGCCGTGCCAGTCAAAATCATATTCTTTCATACAGTGAGTCTGTTAGTGTCTGCGCGGCCGTGTAACGATAGATATAAATACTTTAATAGATACTGTATAAAAGAATATTATTTTTTCTGCCACGGCACGTGTCTGGCACGTTCATTGTCTGTAGATATAAACGGACCTTAATTGGTGAGTGTTTGGTGACAGTTTCGAGTGTTACTTTTGTTCGAGACTTTATACGTGGGTAGTTATTGTGATAATATAAACATATTTTTTTTTTGCAAATTCAACCTTACGCGGATTGTTTTTACAAAGCAGTGTACAAAAAGCAATAAAATTTACGACCAGAGTTAGCAGGTAGGAGGACAAGGCATAGAGTAGAGACGAATATTTTTTATATATTTTTTTATTCATAAGACATAGTATTTTAAGAGTTTGTTAAATTGTGTTCTAAACATATAAATATACATGTCGCAAATAGGAGGGCTATCTTCGATATACCCTCAGTCTTGTGGGCTTCTGTGGGTATGATGCATGCACAAAGCTGGTAACTTATGCCGTTTTAGAGATAGTCCTTGGTCCAATAACAAAGCAGCGGATTTGGTCACCAATCGTTTCGCTTTCTCTCAACAAAAACACTTTTTCAAGTTCATACACGCCACTCTAGGCTACTTCCCAACTCTTTTCCCCACAACTCTTTTTAACTCCAAAACGAGCGTCCGCCCGTTTCTTTCCTATGTCCGCGAATTCTGGCGGGCGACTCCACTCAGAGCGTCAGTATAGACGCCCTGCTTTTTCATTGGTTCAAGCACTCATCCAGCCAATTATCGCTTATAACATCCAATCCAAATCAAGTATTTTGACATAAGAAAAATAAAGTGTTGTCCATCTAATAAAATCGAACTAAGATTGAATCATAGACTAAATATTGCCAATTAAACAAAACGGAATTGATAAGTTTACAAGAGCTATTTACCATATTAATCATATACCTTCCTCCGATATACATATTTTATCTGAACGCACTATTAAAAATGTTGCGCTCATTAAATGCGGACGGTTTTGCGACACTGAGTGTGTATCTTGGTTTTTTTTACAATATATCTATGGTAGACCCCCTAGTCCGGTCAACTGTCCGACAGGCGTTATCGGACTGTTGTTGAAATCAAATAGAAGCAGGATAGTTCGTATGTGGTGTCATAGATCGCTGCATGCGTTGTGGAGAAGGCTCAATATGCTTAAGAATCAAACACACAGAGGTATTTTTTGAAATTCGATTCGGGTCTGTGTTAGTATGCTTTGAGCCGAAAGATAAGGAGTGTTATTTACACATGTTACAACTTTAAGAAGTTACATTTGGTGGGACAACAGTGTAAATGCCGCAGATACAGAGATCTCATGAGGTAAAAAATACATTATGTATAGATAAATACATTATGTAGGAGATTCTTAAAGGCCTAATATAATATTAATCTGCACAGTAATAACGGCGTTTAGTAACTATTGATATGGAAAGAAACAAATTAAAACATAAACGACTACATATCAATAGTATAGTAATCCCTAATATTTTTGGCCGGTTTGAAGTTGGCTACAAATGGCTGCAAATTAGATTAGTCAATCTCATACTAAAACAGCGGCGCGCCATGCCTCGCGCGTCAGAAAGTCTACGTTCAACACATAGATATAAAACAAGGAGATATGCCCGGTAGACGAAAACATATCGCGCATTTCCTGTCGCTGGTCTGCTGGAAGAAATTTCTATTGTACTACAGTACCTTTGTGCTCTTCTATCTGTATTATTTCTTTTCTCTGTTAAGTGTTTTGGGTGTACAAAAATTATTAAATATATAAATAAACCTGTCTCCAGTTTGCCCCTACCACACGGCAACTAATACTCATGCAGTTCAGTAAAAGCGATAGATAAAAAGTCGCGCACACACCTGCATTTCTTAAATCAGAACGTACTACACTATTCATTATAAACCTTATCTCATCAAACACAGCGTGTATTTACAATGCACCGTACAATTTACCCATACAAAAACATCTGCACATCAATAGTCGTCGCAAGAAGCAGCAGCCGCACTACGCGATGCATCCGCTTAATAAAGTATAGTTTTGTGATTTTACATTGCTTGTCCAGTCACTTAGCGCCAAACTTAGGTAGTGGTTAAGGAGCAATGTATTTTTATCACATCTATTCAATAAGAGATACTTTATTCTTCGTAAACAGGGACTAAAATAGCTCATTAATCCCGGAACTAAAAGTGATTTCAATTTGGAATGTGGATATTGTTAGTAAATGTTCCAATAAGAAAAGAGAAGAATCACAAACCATAATAGGATTACATCGCTAAAATCGATTATGACGAATGTATAAGTTGAATGGCTAATTAGCGATTGTAATTCTATTTCGAACCGCACGGGAACATTTTATTGAACAAGTGACTGGTTGGAAAACCCGCGCGCGAGCCAAATTAAAAAATAAATCTACAACTGTTACGGATGATACTAATAAAATTGTTACGATGCACTTCCATAACTGTTCAAATATATACATTAGCCCCTAATTATTTCTTTGCTATGTCTTATGGTTCCTAATTGTATGTAAATAAATAAACATAACGTTCGTGTTCATAAGTTGCACTTACTTATTTTCTCATAGAGGGTGATAAAAAGTCCACCTCGGGAGCAACACTATTTTAAGCTCGAGTGACGTACTTTGAATCCCTCGCTGTGCTCAAGATTCTACTCTAAAATCTTTCGTTCCGCTCCGGATACAATAAAAACACTTTCGCCTTTAAAATAGTTGTTTGTTCCTTAGATAAACAATTTACTATTATTGCAAAAATAGTACAGTCGCTGTGATATTTGAAAACAAAAATAATTTAATAATGGCCATTTGCCTATTACATGGTCACTGCAACCACGCCGCACGGACACCGACACACCTCCTTGCCACTTCTGTTTTTATATTTCTATGGTTCAACCCATTCAAAAAGTTTTTTTATCAATATTATTTTAGTATTAATTACCAATGTCTTTCTTGGGACTTTTAGATAAGATTTAAGAGACCTGCACTTTATTGTATTTACGCTACAGTTCATATTTCACTAGTCACATTATTGGGTGACGATCACGATCATTGCAGTTTAAGTCTTATTCTCGGAGTTTAAGTACCACATTTACACACTCCTACATTATTATTGTTTCTAGTTTTAGAAGAGCGGGGTATCTTAACACAGGTGTTTATTATACTTTAAAAGAGGCCTCCAAGTAAGATTACATATTGTGAAAGTTTGTAAAGTTAATTGGAATAAATAAAAATTATTACATTATAGTTGATTTGCGTTAAGAAAATAGTGAGTCATCGTTGTCAGCCGGCCCCTCGACCAATCGGGTCGCAAGCTTTCTAATTTGTTGCGACCCAATTGGTCGAAAGGCAGGCTGACAACGATGACTTACTATTTACTTAACGCGAATGAATTACAGTAGTCACATAATTCGGTGACGATCATTGCAGTTTAAGCCTTATATCGAGGTGTTAAGGTCCCACATTACTGTTTACATCAATTGGTGACGATCACGTACATTGCAGTTTAAGCTTTATGTCCAGCTGTTTAAGACACAAGTCAGTGGTCGCTGACGTCGGTGACGCAGCCCGCCCGGCATGCGGCAGTGGGAGCGCGTGAGGCGTGCGCTGAGCGCGCGGCATCACCGCAGCAGCTCGGCCAGCGCGCGGCACGCGCAGGCGGACAGGCCCTCCAGGGACAGCAGGACTGATAGTTCGTCTTCTCCTGTAACATAGAAAAAAAAGTATGCAGTACTTGTGTGACTAGATATATGAACGTCAGTGAAGCAAAGGAAGAATGTTAAGATCGTAGCAGGTGGCGTTCTACTGCAAAGGGGCGAGTCTATATATGTATCTTATCTTACTTATCAATACCCTAAATAATCCATACTAATATTATAAATTCGAAAGAACTCTGTCTGTCTGTCTGTTACATTTTCACGACTAAACAACTGAAAGGAATTCAATTAAATTTGGCAAAGAGATAGATGGCATCCTGAGAGCGAAACCGCGGTAAAAATCTAGTTTTACTAATATTATAAATGTAGGAGTTTGGATGGATGGATATGCGTGTTTGTTACTTCTTTACGCTCAAACGGGCGGACGAATCTGGATGAAATTTGGCACAGATATATATTATAGTCTAGAATAGCACATGGGATACCCGGGATTTTTATCACGGGAATATGTTTCCTCGGGATAATTTTCGACATTCACACGAGCGAAGCCGCTGGCAGAAGCTAGTAATATTATAAATGCGAAAGTTTGTATGTTTGTTACTCAATCAAGCCAGAACAGCTGAACGGATCTGGATGATATTTAGCACAAAAATAAGGTAATAGTCAGGAATAGCACACAGGCTACTTTTTATCCCAGAAATGTGATCCCGATTCCCGTGGGCAACTTCCGAATTTCACGCGGGCTAAAACCGCTGGCAGAAGCTACATAGTTTGTAACATGATAATCAGAGATCGGAATAGGTAGAGTATATTTACCTAAAGTTCGAGCAAGTAAGTAAAACAGAGTTGATAATACCTCTTCTAAAATTCCGGCATCATAAACATGACGATTAAGAAATTGCAAATTACTTATTGGGCTTTTGTCGATAAATCGACGACGTAGCGGTCAACAAGTAGGTTGCGGTGCCGCTTGGCAACAGAGGCGACATCACAACTGAGGCGGGCCGCGATGTCGTATGGGAGGCATCGCGGCTGTGGGTAAGAGGCCGCGGCGGGAGAGGAGTGCCGGTATTGCGTACGCCACTCTCCCTACCTACCACGGCCCGGACGGGGTCACCAGCGTCTGATGGCTGACGCGGTGTGGCCGCAGGGGAGGAGGAGTGTCGGTATAGCGTTGGCCGCTCTGCCTATCCCCTGCAGCCGAAAAGTGGTAGGTGGCGGGGCCACTGACCTGACCCGTCACAGGGGGACCAAGGGGGCGATACACGGGGACGTCTGGCGCCCATGTGCTGGTTTGGTCCCTGGGGTGGTCACAGCGTACAGTGTGTTCTGGTGCGCCGATGATGGGGAGTACACCCCAGAGGAGGGAGCCGCGGCGGATTCGCGGTGAGTGCTGACGTGTGCCCGTGTTCCCACCATCAGCGGCACAGGAGGACACCGTGGAGTTTTAGTGGTTAGGAGTCCCACATAACTGCGCTATCTCTCCGACGTAGTGCAGTATGCATGAGCATTTCTCCAAGCAAAAAAAAAGGTGAAAACCCAAGGGTGCCGAGAAAACGCTTTTATTTTATATTTTCCAAGAATTCGTCACTAAATATCAATTTCATTTAAAACTGCGAGTAAAATTACCTTAATTGCTATTTGAAATGGTACGTAATAATCTAAAAAAGCTATATCTCTCTGTTACTCCAGGTTCTACTAGAGAGCAAGTCCTAGTGTCCAGGGCAGGGGGATCCGTCTCTTAAAAATAATATGCCCATCGCGTTCCGTAAGGCCAACAACCTCCCCCCACTTTGACTTAAGTTGGTGCCGGCTATTGTCATTAAAATATCTACATTGTGAATGGTTTACAAAAAAAAAAAAACAAAATCCAAATATTCGAAAATAGTACGCACACCGACCGGTAGCACATTGATAAATGATTTTATTTCTGTAAGTTGGTTTGTACAAACACTTTTACATGTCGATCATATTTTGATGACACTTGGGGGAGGTCTATATTCAGCAGAGATCGTTTTCGGCTGAGAATCTATCTTGTATAGGTCCGCACAAATAGGTCGGCGGTCCAAATACGGACTGCGGTCCACCATTTGGTGACCGCAGTTTGAGTTAGGGCAATACCTCACCGAGATGCCATGGCGACGTGGCCAGCGACGTCGCCAACTAGTTCTTATTGAGATGTATGACGACTGACTCACTTGGCGACCGACTGGCGACGTAGCCAGCGTAGCCAGAGTCGACCGCTCCGCATGCGGCGACAGGCGACGCTGGCTACCTGGCGACGTCGCCAGTTGTTTGCACGTGTTTGTATGCTCATGCTCAGTCACTCACTCGCCAACCAGTCGCCGCGTTGAACGCACGTCGTTTTGAGAGCCAAATGTCGTTCGATACTGAGAGTTTATTTTTATTTTATTTTCTTAAATCTTCATAGAGTTTGAGAAAAACACCGCTTTGGCTTCGGTTTGATACAAACGGATGTACCTATATTATTTTCTTTTTTCGTTTCATCTTTTTGCGACGCTGGTAATAATATAATAACAGTGCAGTAATTTCCACGTCAATTCCTGACTGTGTCGAGACAGAACTGAATGCATTGGCGACTCAGTCTGGCGACGCAGGCACGCCAGACGTAGCCAAGGCGACGTCGCTGGCCACGTCGCCATGACATCTCGGTGAGGTATAGCCCAAGCTCACTTTTGTACATGTGTTCTATTTTCACATTGTATTAAATGTTTTTTTTTATTTACCTGCAGCATCCTTTAAAGCCCCTTTCGGCATATCATGGTACACTAAGAACCCACTCAAAATCTTCTTAACATCATCATCACAGGCACTGATCTTCCTACTGCTGGGCAGACCAAGATATTTCTTCAGGAAAGGCGTCAGTCTTGCTTCCCAGCTATCAAATATGTTGGACACTTTCTGTTTGATGGCCAGAGTGAACTCGCTGGATATAAGAGGTTCATTCGTCGGCTCTTGACCGTCGACCTTCATTTCGTTCATTGATCTCCTGTTGTGGTTCTCAATTTGGGATAGTAAGAGTTTTATCTGCCAAATGTGGTACGATGAGGGGTCTGGTTTCATTGTTTTTATTATCTGTAAGAAGAAAAAATTGAATTATAAAGTCTGGTTTATGAAGTCTGATTTAGTCTGGTTCAGTCTATCGAAAGGTTGTCTGTAAGAGATTGTCCTGTGCGATTTGACCGCCCATTATACTCTAGTTTTTGTGAATGTTTGTCCTGCTGTAACAATTATAAATGGCATAATTATGTTAGCGACATCTGGTGTCCTTGAGACAAACCCAATATTGATCAGATATATCCCTGGTTGATTGTTTGTTCACTTAGGTGCTAGATGGCGGTGACATATGTATGGCATTGATAAACGTATCAATAAAATATATGCTATTTGTGTGAAATAATTTAATTCAATAAACACACAATTTCAACATACAAAATAATAAATTATTAAATTATTTTCAAATTAGTTACATAAAGGATACTTTAGAAAATGCGTCTATGGTTTAAAAATAATACGTTCAAGGTCTGTGGTTGAGATAACTGTCAATTCTTTTACAAGAGTGCACTTGAGGTCAATGGTACCTGAGAATTTTCATAACCTAAAATAAATAAATATCCTTGATGTTGGGAAGGACAAAGCTGGTTAGCGTCAAAATGAAAGAACCAATCGTTCAGTAGGCGCTGTGAGTATTAGTTTGAATTTTGTCTGAATTTCCATATTCGTGACACACGTGCGTTTGATTTTATCATGCAATTTTCTTTTCCTTGGCAGAGCTCCAAATGTCTCCTTAGGAGTATTTTACATATAAGTTATTATATTAAGAAACATAATGGTCAACTAGCAGACATAGCTTCAGCAGGTTTCAAACACTCCTGATGATATAATTCACAAAAGTTTGAAGACAGCTACACAGGATAACGGTACTGTTTGAGAAATCATATCTCCAGTATTGGGAATTGATGGTAAAATGTATTCCTTCTGAAAGTGAGTTGTTTATACCTATATTTTGGAACATCTACAAATTGTGGTAACGGACTGTGTGCTCGAAGAATTAAATTAATTGACCAAACTGTGTGACTTTTACTTCAATCAACTTCATGTGAAATCATCCCTGCTATAGTCTCATGCAGAATACCTACCCCTGAGCACGCTGGTGAGTAAGGGTGAAAATTCTACCTTACACTGTATATGTGTATTGTTTTGTGGTGTATAATAATAATAAATAAGATGTCCTGCTTAGATGGTGTGGTTGCAAGCACTACTGCAAATATTTGTTTCGTGCGGAAATCGAACCCGAGACACGCAGCGTAGCAGCCGATTGCTCAACGACTACGCCAACCGTGTCGTCCAGAAATATTTAACATAAGCAATTTAACACAAAAATATTTTAATTCGACCTCACCTTCAAAAACGTGGTCCAAATCGGCAAGGCACACAGTATATCCTTGACGACACACTCGTAGGTGACCATACCCAACGTCTGCAAATGTTCCTTCTCATCCTTCGTATACTTCCTACACTGACACTCTATATTTAACGTAACATCTTTGACTCCCTTCTTCTTCTTCGACACCACCAAGCAATCCGCACAAACCATTGGCGCCAACTCTTGGGTCAAGTACTGTCTCACGAAATTTCGGACCTTATCATCACTGGTAAAGAGGTCAATGTTGTCTGTGTTTGTGGACCAGACGTTGGCCTTGTCTAGCGTCAATGTTTGGGCCAGTATGGTGAGGAAGCCTTGTGGGTCATCGATGTAGGAGAGGCAGCCGGCGCGTTGTTTGATGTCTATGCACCATGAGTATTCGAGGAATAGTCTGAAAATGTACAGAAATTAATTAAGTTATTATTTTTGTGCAAATTTAGTACATTTCGTGTCGAGCTTAAAAAGTCGAGATTTTAACACAAGCGATGATGTAGCCAATTTCCATGCGAGTGTTAAAATAAAGTTTTTTTCCACTACCTGATGAGCTTACTTAATTATATGCAAATAAGTGCCAACAACAATTTATTAGATACGTTCAGACTAAAAACCGCAGACTATATACACACAATCAACGCGCGCTTTTTCGAGGGGTAACAGGTTCAGTATCATTCTGCCAGTTACATAATAATATAACAAAACTCCATACTAAAGTCATTTCGTAACACTGTCATTATGTAATGTTGTTTTATTTTTTATTTTATAATCTTGTGTCTAACTGTTCATATTTCGAACAATTTTTTTAGGCAATGTGTTACATAATAAACAAGGTAGTGGAAAAAAATTTTTTTCTTTCTTCTTTTAGGTATACAGCATAACATAGATTTGTATATGTCAAAACAAAACATTTATTCAACAGCACAATTACAAATTGGACATTGACAGCACCTTCGTCACCGTTTAACACACAGTTGGGAAACTCCTTTGATGTCGGCCGACACCTCCACCCGTGTAGGTACTTACGCTATCAGCAGCAAATATGCAAGGGTTGTCAAAAACATGAACATTATTAAATTTAATTATGTAATGTATTCGCATTCGGATGAACAATCTTGTTACAAATGTTTGAAGGAAACATGAGCATGGCCGTGATTTAAATTCTACTTACAACGTTAAATAATATCCTAAAATATTGTTTCTAACATATGAACGAAAATTCTGGCTAAAATGGTTTTCTAGTTCTTTACGGTAGTCAACAAAATCTGCTGGAGGTAACTGTAGCCCGCCAACATTATCACGCTAAGTATTGTATGCATGTTGGCGTAAGTAAACATTCGCGATTTACACGGACGCCCCTGCCCTCAGCGTTCGAGTGCACTAACTAAGCGCGATCGAGCACTGCGTCCTGCGTCCTGCGTCCTGCGAGCTGCGAGCCGCGTCGCCCACCTACCCGCGAGATCCCCACCTGCCTGTGAGCCTTCGTGTTGTTGTAAGTGTGGTTTTCTCAGTTCAATACCACTAACATTAAAGGTCAACCAATAATAAATAAACAAAACTCGGACTGCAAGGGCGGAAACATGGCATGTTGGGTTCGATCGTCATGTCGAGCAAAGTGTAACTATTTGTTAGACCCATTTTTGCAGGTGGCGAAATTAGGACTCTATATACCCGCCATCTCTGTAATGTGCGTTTTGATTGTGCAGAATAAACGATAACATTTTTTTTTCTACTGCTACGTAGAATATAGGCGTAATGTTATGATATGATTTTTATTTTTGTTTTTTGTCTTTTTTTTAGGGTTCCGTACCCAAAAGGTAAAAACGGGGTCCTATTGCTAAGACTCCTCTGTCCATCTGTCTGTCTGTCACCAGGCAACTAACTCATGTGATAGCTAGACAGTTGAAATTTTCAAAGATGATGTATTTCTGTTGCCGCTATAACAATAAATACTAAAAACAGAATAAAATAAATATTTAAGTGGGACTCCCATACAACAAACGTTATTTTTTGCCGTTTTTTACGATAATGGTATGGAACCCTTCGTGCGTGAGTCCGACTCGCACTTGGCCGGTTTTTTTACTATGGTCATATTGCAAAGTCGTTAAAAACTGCACTTACTTAAGCTGATCCCAATTCCGGTCTCTCTGGAAGGTGATGGGCCAGTACCGAGGGTCGTTGATCTTCACTTCTTTCAGCGTGTTCAGTTCTGGTATAATGCAGGGAGCCTTCATCTCTTTTACGACGTCATTGAGATCTATCACCTGAAAAGAACCGAACGGATTTATTACCGACTTCAATCGATATTCATGATAGCTAATATTACATCGATAAGCGAATTTTGAAGGTCAATTGATAAAAAATGTCAAAGGCAGTTCACCTCTGTACGTTTGTGTATGAAGTATTAAATAAATAAATTTTTACTAAGCGAAATTGCAATTACGTTCACATGGACGAAATGTGATGCAATAGACTAAGACTAAGACTCCGCGGTCCGTCTGTCTGTCTGTCACCAGGCTATCTCATGAACCGTGATAGCTAGACAATTGAAATTTTCACGGATGATGTATTTCTGTTGCCGCTATAATAACAAATACTAAAAACTGTATAAAATAAATATTAAAGTGGAGCTCCCACACAACAAACGTGATTTTTTTTCCGTTTTTTGCGATAACGGTACGGAACACTTCGTGCGCGAGTCCTACTTGCACTTGGCCGGTTTTTCTACCCAGGAAACATCCCTATTCGATCGATTTGCACTTTAAATTTTCTAAGAAAATAGGTGCGCGATATCGTCTGTCGACGCAATAGGGAACATTACTGCCAATTGCTCCCGCCAGATGGCGCTTGACGGCTCTGAGTAAACAAAAACATAACAACATGGCGTCTACTACTGTTTGTGGTTACCGAACTATTTTTTACTGTTTTTAAGATAACTTGTGTTCAAAAACCAAATAATAATATTGGGGAAGTAGTTAGCTTCATTTTACTTAAACTATTAGTTTTATATTTTATATGCTTAGACTGCGAAATTTTGTCGCTCGACTTTGACAGTTTGTTTTTTTTTAGGGATGGGTCCGATAAATCAAAACGTAACTTATATCGGATATGTAAGTCATAAGTCATTTATTCATTTGTTTATATGTCTTAGATATCATATCATATCGATATCAAAATAACCGATATTACAAAAGCTGTATCTAATAAAAATCTTACTATCGTGCGAGAACGAATAATTCAAAACTTAAAACCGTAACAATGCGAGAACGTACGAACTACGAACAAAACGCAATTTTCACAAACGTTAGGAACCATAAGCGCTACCTATCTTTCTAAGTATTATTTCGCGTTCGTTGTTAGTTTGCTCATCTAAATAACATTTTAACTTTTGCAAACTGTACTACTGATATCGATATCTGAAAACTGTTCTCGATATCGATATGAAAACATAACCGTTTGCGCAAAAAACCGAAAACGCTCTTCTCTAGTTTGTTTACGCAGAAACCTGTGGCGCCATCTGAGCGCAGCTTTGCGGATAGTTCCCTATTTAAATTGCGTCATTAGTTACTGGTGAGGTGCTGTAAAAACAACTTCTATTACTAATTATCCGACTACAGCGAAGCAAAAGGAGGAGAGTTGTGTTGACCGGTATGTATTTTTGTTGATCTGTTCCCTCATAACTTCTAAACTACTTATCATAATTTGACAAATGAGGTGTCGTCGTTGGATGCGTCTTGTTTGTCCGCTGATTATAAGCTATGTGACGTCACATTAAATTGAATGTGGCGCCATCTAAGGGGCCCGATACATATCGAATATTTTGTACATAAAAATTTCAGGTGAAAATATTTACTTGTTTCATAATTTTTAGAGCGTGATTTTTCAGTTTTTGAACTTATAATTATATGGTACTTATGAGAATGGTACCATCGAACTAATCTGATGATAAAGTCGGAAGGTAGGCACTGAGACTCCGAAATAACAATGTATCCTTGTCGTGTTTGAGCTTATTGGAATCGTCATGAGTTGTACTTGTTGTACTTACCAAATTTAAAAACTGACTCCCTTTTCTTTCCTCACAAATTCTATCCATCTCATCTTTGGCCTTCCTTTCCCTCTCCATCCATCGAGCAAAATAAAATTGAAACACTGAATTACCTGAATATGTGCATAGCAAAGTTTCTCCGTAGTGATGTCCCTGGGTAGTATCAACCTCGCTTCAACTGCCAACACGTAGAGATGTCTGAAAGCTTGCAAGTGGTACCTGGAACAGTATTAGGCGGATGTCATAATTTGTGCCACTATCGCATCCAGAATATAAATGTGATGATAGAAAGCTAAGTTCTTGTTAATGGTGGTGTTTATAAAAGTAGTGAGATCTAACTATAATTATGTCAAGTTTTCTAAATCATTTTATTTTTATCATATAGGGTAAACCACCCTATCAATGGCATCCCTCCAGTTATTGGCACTTCTGAGTTTATAGGCTAAAAATAAGAAAACCATAGATTACGCAATTTTGCAACTTCCATGCCAGTAAAAGCTTTTTAGCTAGCTTATTTAAAACTAAGTGAAATATATGTATAATTACTATTTCATTGGATAAAACAACTCTTAAAATAAAGATAAGAATATTTCCTTCGATTTCATTATAATTTTTGTATGCTAGTGCATTTTAATATGATTTTCTGGGTATTTGATTGGAGGCGCTCTCTTCAAGTTCCAATAACTGGGTATGTTATCCTACCGTTGTCCTCTCCGCTCCCGAGGCAACACGAACATTAGTTCCAATAACTGGGTATGTTATCCTACCGTTGTCCTCTCCGCTCCCGAGGCAACACGAACATTAGTTCCAATAACTGGGTATGTTACCCTACCGTTGTCCTCTCCGCTCGCGAGGCAACAAGAACATTAGTTCCAATAACTGGGTATGTTACCCTACCGTTGTCCTCTCCGCTCGCGAGGCAACAAGAACATTAGTTCCAATAACTGGGTATGTTACCCTACCGTTGTCCTCTCCGCTCGCGAGGCAACAAGAACATTAGTTCCAATAACTGGGTATGTTACCCTACCGTTGTCCTCTCCGCTCGCGAGGCAACAAGAACATTAGTTCCAATAACTGGGTATGTTACCCTACCGTTGTCCTCTCCGCTCGCGAGGCAACAAGAACATTAGTTCCAATAACTGGGTATGTTACCCTACCGTTGTCCTCTCCGCTCGCGAGGCAACAAGAACATTAGTTCCAATAACTGGGTATGTTACCCTACCGTTGTCCTCTCCGCTCGCGAGGCAACAAGAACATTAGTTCCAATAACTGGGTATGTTACCCTACCGTTGTCCTCTCCGCTCGCGAGGCAACAAGAACATTAGTTCCAATAACTGGGTATGTTACCCTACCGTTGTCCTCTCCGCTCGCGAGGCAACAAGAACATTAGTTCCAATAACTGGGTATGTTACCCTACCGTTGTCCTCTCCGCTCGCGAGGCAACAAGAACATTAGTTCCAATAACTGGGTATGTTACCCTACCGTTGTCCTCTCCGCTCGCGAGGCAACAAGAACATTAGTTCCAATAACTGGGTATGTTACCCTACCGTTGTCCTCTCCGCTCGCGAGGCAACAAGAACATTAGTTCCAATAACTGGGTATGTTACCCTACCGTTGTCCTCTCCGCTCGCGAGGCAACAAGAACATTAGTTCCAATAACTGGGTATGTTACCCTACCGTTGTCCTCTCCGCTCGCGAGGCAACAAGAACATTAGTTCCAATAACTGGGTATGTTACCCTACCGTTGTCCTCTCCGCTCGCGAGGCAACAGGAAAAAGAGGAGGGAGAGCAGCGACCTCCGCCGCCCAAACACGATGGCGCTATCTTGTCTGGTTGAGGACTTGCTATAGCCATCTTACGGCACCATCACGTGGCCAGTTTCATAGTACCATATTATTTCAATGTTTCTATTAGTTCGCCGCAAAGTCCGCCAAATTTCAACTTAAGAGTAAATGCGGTCGCAGACATCCGACTGAATTTCCTACGTAAAAAGTCATAATTCCAGGTTTGGCTCTCGCTTATTTTCTCCTCCAATATTGGAACACTTTAAAAGATATTGCATAAACTGGAAAAAAAGCTATATACAGTTCACCTGTTTTCCTTTTTGATGAACCCTCAAAAGATGCTCAAAATTGCGCTGTCAACAGAGCCCTAGTGTACAAATTTGACAGCTATAAATGAAAACATAGGGGCACGTCAATGAGGTAAAAAAACTATGGAGACGGCATATTCTACTATATGAAAAATAGTTATACAAATATCTATAATATCGACACACGCATGTCAAAAAGCGTTTTGTCTCTTTTTAACTAACCAAGAGCTGCATATGAAAAGATAGACATCTAAATGTTTGTCAAGGACTAAACTTGGTAACACTTTTGAGTGACGTCAAAATCATGTCTATGCGTGACCGGTCGCCATGTTGATTGCCGAGTAAAATTGGTAGTTGTGTGCTGTATATGTACGTTTATCTGTGTAGTTGTGCTGTCAAACAGTTGCAAATGGCCTACCTCATTGGCCAATGGGCAGCCATCTTAATTGCCCGATTTATGTAGGTATGCACGCTAATTTCGTAGGTATGGCAAGTCCATAGGTTTTTAAGTCAGTGTTGACTTCTCAACTAAGTAGAAGTACTAGTTTTTGGCGCGAACAAGGTGAATTGAGACAAGATATCGAGTAAGAATATGGCGGGATGGATTGAGTTGTGAATTCGTGACAAAAACTAAGGAGAAATACAGTGAGAGTCACTGATTGTTCGTGTAGATCCAACTACGTGCATAGTGGAATCTCGTTTAAGTTATTCGCCAATACATAACGTGATTAGTTACATTGTGAGCCTACATACTCGTACAAGCAAACAAGTTGCTTTGTTTAACATGTAGCCCGAAAGAACCCATGCAAATAATGGCCTTTTCTGACAATTACACAGTCTTCCCGATATATCTTTATTTTCAGTTCATGGAATATTTATTAAATTGGTCCAATATTGGAGGAGGAAATAGGCGAGAGCCAAACCTCGAATTATGACTTTTTACTTAGGAAATTCAGTCGGAAGTCTGCGACCGCATTTCCTCTTAATCGGGTGTCAGAAAGTACTTCGAAAATCGATTACTACTCGTAGTTGCCGGGCACACATACAAAAGCAAGGTAAAATAAAACTTGTAAGAAGGTAATAAGATAGGTTACCTATTATCCTCGCTATGTGTGGGAAACTTGGGGAAGAAGGCAGCTAACAAGGCTGCTACTGCTGTAGGCGTCGTACTTAACGTGGCTCGGCCGCCCCCCATGAACAACAAGCCTATGGTGCAGTGGACTGCCATCTGAAAATGGAACAGAAACAGTGGTCAAGAGTGAATCTCTCAATAACACATAACATCACGCCTGTAATACTCCCCGAAGGATTTGTGCGGTGTGGGAGCGGGACAAAACATGGAATATGCCTGTGTTTTGCGGGGATGTATCTGTCACCTTTGAACTAGACTAGAGGCAAGAGCAAACCCATCACAAATAAAAAAACAAGATTCTTGTGTCTTAGAATAAATTACAAAGTGAGTCACATTATAATTTTAAGTAGTTTATTTTTATCTTACTGTATTTATTTTATGTTCTTTTTATCTATTTTTACATACACAACAGATTTGGTTTCCGTACGTCACGGCCTAGGCGACCACTGAAAATCAGCGCCATGATGGGGGTCTTCCACTGCACAGCATTATGCTGAGTGGAAGCCTTCTTGCCACAACCATGACATGCATCTACCTAGCTTCTTTTTCACCCTATTTCTTTTCTGTTTTATTCTTCTCTAATGTAGCTTTCTATTGGTGAAAGAATATATACCGATATATAAAATATTAACGAATACCCTCACCTTATTTATTCATATGTGGTGTATCTGTTATTTTATATTGTAATTTACACATCTTTTTAGGGTTCCGTAAAAACGAGACCCTATTACTGAGACTCCGCGATCCGTCTGTCAGTCTGTCCGTCTGTCACCAGGCTGTATCTCATGAACCGTGATAGCTAGACAGTTGAAATTTTCACAGATGGTGTATTTCTGTTGCCGCTATAACAAAAAAATACTAAAAACAGAATAAAATAAATATTTAAGGGGGGCTCCCATACAACAAACGTGATTTTTTGGCCTTTTTTTGCGATAGTGGTACGGAACCCTTCGCACGCGATTGCGACTCGCACTTGGCCGGTTTTTTTTATATAAGTAAATACTTGTTTTACATACTCATTATGCCACCATAAAACTGCTTTACGTCCATCATGTCACAGACACAGGTCCAGTTGAAAACCAGCGTCGGGCACTAGTTGCGCGACATTGGACGTTACTGACAATATCCTATCTGCCCAAGATAAGGGGCATGTGTACATTGCTGGTTTTGCTAGATTTTTCCAGGGCATTCGACGCAATTAATATTCCATTATTATTATTAAAGCTAAATTATTACGGTTTCGACTCCCAAGGCTATTAAATGGTTCCGCAGCTACCTCAGTAGCGACATTTCGATTCCAATAAGCCCATACACGATTAGGATACATTGTTTTATTTCGGAGTTACAGTGCCTGCCTGCCTGCTTCATCATCAGATGAGTTCGTTGTTACCATTTTCATCAGTACTAATTATTTATTAGTATTTCCTTTATCATAGTCGTTTATCTATTCGAGATATTATAGACCCGTGACATAATTAGCATTAAGGAGTTCCATTGGCCATCTGTGGTCTTCTTCACCAGTTTCACTTCACCAAATGATACTTTCTGAGTGCAAATGATTGCATTGTTGATGAAAATGCACAAAATCGCTATATGTATGCCTATAATACTTGAGGAGTTCCCTCGATTTCTCCATGATCCAATCATCAGATCCTGACCTGATGACTATGGGACCAAATGGGAAGTATATCCATTCAAACAAAAGAAGAATCTTCCAAATCGGTCCAGGCGTCTATGAGTGGTGTACATACATAAAAAAATACCAATTGTATTGACACCTCCTCTTTTTGGGAAGTCGGTTAAAAATAAAATCCATTCACACATTTGTATAATTTTAAAATTAAAATTCATTGATTGTTTGCATCGCAAATGCCAAACGCAAATAAAACAGTCGCGGTTGGTTTCGCTGTCAATGCACTGAAGAATTATTTTCTCTATCTCCAAAGGTATTCATCGGATTTTCATAGGAAAATCCGCACGCTAGCTTCAGAGATAATAACAATGTATTATTTATTTAATTTATTTATACGTCATTAGTTTTCGAGATGAGAGCTAAAATATATTCTATTTTTTTTTCTTTTGGTCTGTGACAAGCACTGCAATGGACTATATTACCGTTAACTTTCTGATTTTACGAACCCAATATTGATAATATTGCTGCTATCGAACGATTGATCACATTTAACCTCGGTGGGCCGCTAAGTACTGTGATGTTGTATAGCCCCG
Source organism: Orthosia incerta (assembly GCA_948252205.1). NCBI lineage: Eukaryota > Metazoa > Arthropoda > Insecta > Lepidoptera > Noctuidae > Orthosia > Orthosia incerta. Next base: position 28,869,871 of record OX411755.1, on the reverse strand, counting down.
CAAGATTTCATTGAAAATGGAGGATCCTCAGACTAGATGGGTGTGTGTCTGATTCGGGCAACAGCCTGACAGTTGTTGTCAGATCATTGTATATGTCTAAATCGGACCGAAAACCCGTACCTGTCCTCCATGCGTTAAGGGCGGCGCAGTAGCAGTGGGCGCGTGCGCGGGGGTGCGCGCGCGCAGGCGGCGGCAGATGCGCAGCACTTGTACGTCACCGCGACCCGACATTATCTGACGAACGAGAGATTACAACTAAATTAAATAGGTACCTGACTGCATGTCAAGTACGATACCTGCCTAACGGGAAGATAGGAAAATATAATTAGGACTGATGTAACAAGATTTCTAGTTATCCTACTAAAATATTACTTGGATAACGAGATTTGGGATTTGCTGATTTTAAAAGAAATTAGTAAATGAAACATGCAAAAAAAAAATCTTTTTGATCTTTCAAGTGGCTGGATAAAGAACTGCCGAGAATTGAAATAAATCGCGTGCGTGGCTGATAAGGATAATTTTGAAATCCACGTCGTCTCGGTCTGTATTTCCACTTCAGAGGGCTCAGAGCAGAAAACACTTATAATATAACTCACCATGCCCGCAGCCAACAGACAGACACACAGACACGTCTCTAGCGTGGACCGGCCGGCTAGCTCGGCCACACTCTTGCCGCCCACGGCTATGAACAGCCTCGCATAGTGTAGGGCGGTGTCTCTCGCATCTTCGTCGCCGGAGCCAGCGAATCGTAGGCCCATCGCGAAACATGCGCCAGCTATTATGTTGCAGTAGGCTTGGCTGGAACAAGAAGTTAGAAGTTTAAAATGCTTGATAATAATTTGAAGAACAGCAGTGCTTCTGGACACGGCTCGTATTGTTTAAAGGCTCCTCTCTCTGGAGACCTGGCCGCCGCTTGTCCGTAGCTTGGACCCTGTGCCCGATACCGGTGGGCCTATTTTTATGTATATTTTTTAAGTGTTCTTTTATGAAAAATTTAAATAGTAAGAAGAATATGAAATAAAGGACGCAATTACATATCATGGTCAGGTCATATCACACCTTCTTTACATGGATGATATAATGAATGTCCTTTGCCCAAACAACTTGCAAATGATGAAGATACTGAAGGTAACAAAAACCTTCAGTAACGCCATCAGGATGAAATTTGGCGTGGATTAATGTGCAGTCATGCATTTAAAGCGAGGGGAGATTATGGAATCCGTGGGAATACAACTCTCAGATTCCATACACCTCAGATCCCTTTCCTCAACCGAAACTCGAAGTATTTGTGTATGTCGGCATCAATGCTATGCATGTAAAGCGAGGGGAGATTATGGAATCCGTGGGAATACAACTCTCGGATTCCATACACCTTAGATTCCTTTCCTCAACCGAAACTTAGAAGTATTTGTGTATGTCGGCATCAATGATATGCATGTAAAGCGAGGGGAGAATATGGAATCCGTGGGAATACAACTCTCGGATTCCATACTCCTTAGATCCCTTTCCTAAACCGAAACTCATAAGTATTTGTGTATGTCGGACAATGCTACTGACATGAAACAGTCGTTGAAGAAACGCTTTATTAGCCACCTGAATAAAGTACTAAATAGTCTTTTATCAGGCGGGAACAAGGTGCGCGCATTCAACAGCTGGGTTATGATATACTCTTTCGGCATACTCAAATGGACACACTGCTTACCGCTAGTCGTATGCATCAGCCACGGTCATCGGTACTGAAACTGTATACCCCATAGGAGTGTGGAGGCCGATGCTTTTTAAATGCTAAGACCCTTCACAATCGCGAGTTTCAGGGAATATTTCCTAGACGTCAACATTGGTATGCATCGAGATGTATTAGCGGTGCACAAAGGCCTCACCCCGTTCTCCTTGACGAGCGAGAACTGGCGCAAGCCTGTAATGCTTGATACTAACGATCGCAATAAGTTTCCCGGTCGCTTTTTACGGGTCCGATGTGGACCAATTACGAGGGCGGCACTGCAAAATTTCGGGAATCAAGGAAGTGACAACATTACTATTTAAAAATGTATTTATTGCTTTTCGAAGTATTCTCCGCGAAATTTGACACATTTTTCCATACGATGGAACCAATCATTGAAGCAACCATTCCATTCGGAAGTTGGGGTCTCCAAAATGGCCGTTTTGTAGGCGTCCACGGCTTCTTCAGGTGATGAAAATCTCTGACCACGCAATTTATTCTTTATTTTAGGGAAGTATAGAAATCATTATGGCTTAGGTCGGGGCTGTACGGCGGATGGTCTAATAATTCTATGTTTTCTTGCTCTAAAAACTCTTTTGTTCTGTGCGCGGTGTGAGAACTCGCATTGTCGTGATGGAGGATGATGCGGCGGTTGAAGTTCTCTTTACGGAGTTCAGAAACGACCTGTGGCAAACAAATGCTAGCATACCATTCTGCATTAACCGTTCTTTGTCCCTCAAGAGAAATAGTCGCAACATGGCCGGTTTTGGAGACAAACGTGGCCACCATTTTTTTGCAACACTCCGTGAACGAACAATTTTTGTTGGCTTTAACTCATTTTCGAACACCCAAACTCGTGACTGACACGATGTTGTATACAGCATTTGAGGATACTGCGTGGAATCTTTCGAGAGTTCTGACGCACCAAGTAACGCGAGCCGCTTTTTGCTCTTCACAGAGCGAATGCGGTATCCATCGGGAAAACAACTTTTTTACACCTAATTGTTCATGCAAGATAATTTGTATTTGACTCATGCCAATGTCTAAAGTTGCCTGAATTTCGCGGTATGTCACATGTCGATCTTCCTCAATCAGCTTACGCACAGCATCGACGTTTTCTTGGGTGACTGCATTTTTGGACGACCTTGACGGGGATCATCACTGAGCTTGACACGTCCACGTTGAAATTCAGCAAACCAGCGATAAATTGTGGTTTTGGATGGGGCTTCATCACCAAATGCAGAAATCATCCGGTCAACACAATGTTTTTGTGTTAAACCACTTCGAAAGTCATAATAAATCATCGCTCTTGAATTTTCTCGAGTCAATTCCGTTTTCTCAACGACTAAACAAGTTTGACAAAACCTTGTGACAAGACCGAGAATCTTTTTTTAAATAAATAAATGGTATTCGATTTTTAAAACCAAGGAGTTTTCAATTAAAAAGATTTTAATATGACAGAAACAGTGGAAATATTCCATTCCCGATACCTTTAGTGCAACCCTCGTAGCTTCCGTAGCCGGGGTAAATTTATGAGGTAACTAGTTTCTGCCCTTTGCTTCGCCCACGTGAAATAGTAGATAGAGTTGTTTATCTAGGGAGCAAACAACTATTTTAAAGGCGAATGTTTTTTTTAATCCAGAGCGGAGCGAAGGTTTCTAAAGTAGAACCCTGAGCGCAGCGAGGGATTCAAAGTACATCACTCGAGCTTAAAATAGTGTTGCTCCCGAGGTGGACACTACTTTTTATCACCGTCTATGAGAAAATAAGTAAGTGCAACTAATGAACAAGAACGTTACGTTTATTTATTTACATACACTTAGAAACCATAAGACATAGCATAGAAATAATTAGAGGCTAATGTTTATATTAGAACTATTATGGAAGTGCATCGTAACAAATTTATTAGTACCATCCGTTACAGTTGTAGATGTATTTTTTTATTTGGCTCGCGCGCAGTTTTCCAAGAAGTCATTTGTTGGAAAATTTACTAACAATATCCACATTGCAAAACAAATCACTTTTAGTCTCTATGGATTAATGCGCTATTTTAGTCCCTGTTTACGAAGAATAAAGTAGCTCTTTTTGAATAGATGTGATAAAAAGTGTTTTATTATCCCACAAGAACATTATACCGGGATGAAAAGTATCCTATGTGTTAATCCTAGGTTATAAACTCTCTGTGTACGATAATTCATCCGTTTTTGCGTAAATACAATAATTGGCATGCTAACGCAAGGGCGGATATAAGGGGGGAAGGGGCTGGCACGGGAACACGTGCCCTCCCCAGACGGTATTTTGTGTACTGTGGAGATTCCATCACAGTACATACTTACAAGCAAATCAAATTATCAGATTTATTACAATATATGAATAAAATAACAGAAAGAAACTATTCACCGCTGCACTGGAGAATGTCTTCAAGGTTCTGGACTGGAGACAGCTAGGCATCAACGTCAACGGCGAGCACATAAGTCACCTTCAGTTCGCCGATGATAAAGCTGTCATGGAGACCATGGAGGACCCCAGTAGGTACAACGCTCGATGACCTCAGTAGAGCTTCCGAAAGAGTGGGTTGAAAAATGAACGTGGACAAAACCAAGGTGATGTTGAACGCCCATGTCGCACCCACTCCTATCATGGTCGGTGACTCCAGAGCCGAAGCCGTGACGACCATGTCTACCTGGGACAAACGGCCCAACTAGGCAGGTCTAACCTCGAGAAAGAGGTCAACCGTCGAATCGTACTCTGCCGGGCAGCATTCGGGAAGCTGCGCGGTATCTTCTCGTCGCTAGACGAAAGTCTTTGACCAGTGTGTGTTACCAGTTAAGACCTATGGCTCTGATACGTGGTCGCTCACAATTGGCCTCATCAGAAAGCTTACAGTCACCCAAAGGGCAATGGAGAGGGCCAGACTCGGAATGTCCTTGCGTGATTGAATCAGAAATGTAGAGATCCGCAAGAGAACCAGGGTTACCAACATAGCCCGAAGAATTGCCAAACTTAAGTGGTATTGGGCAGGGCACATTGCTAGCAGAACAGTTGGCCGATGGGGCATAAAAGTTTTGGAGTGGCTACCGCGAACCGGAAGACGTTGCGTTGGAAGCCCTCCCACCAGGTGGACCAATTATCTGGCGAATGTTGCGGGGATCCACTGGATGCGGGATGCACGGGATCGATCAATGTGGCGACGCTTGGGGGAGGCCAGCATGTCCAGCAGTGGACGTTTTTCGGCTGATATGATGATGATGATGATGAACAGAAAGAACATGAGTGAAACTCTTGTCTTTCATAAATCTTCCTATACATACTTGAACTTGTAGAAATAAACATGAGGTATAATACTTCAAGTTTATTTTTGACAGTTATTGTTGATTTTTTTTCCCATCCGCCCCTTGTGCCTCTCCCAGAAAAAAATGCTGGATCCGCCCTTGATGCTGAGACAGACCCCAGAGGTCTAATAGTGTGTTTTGTGTACTGTTTTATAAATAAAATAGAAAATAGGTGTCTTTATTAATTAATGAGGTGAGTTAATAAAACCGATTGAATGCAGTCATTATGTACTGAGACAATTAAAAAGACAATGTGTATCGCTTGGATCCGCGTTTCCAGCAGTCAAGCAGTTAGTTGAGGTGATATAAATCAATGATATACAAAATATGTAAACAAACTCACTTCATTGCTTCATAGTCAATGTTATCCTCGGTCGGCTTGACGAAACAGTAGGGCTTGATAGTTTCGGGCACCTGACTCTCCACCCAGTCCTCAGTGGGCTCTATACTGTCCCAGAGCACTAAACCTGAAATAATCGGCATGACAAATTTATAAAGGCATCATTAGAGTTCTAATTTAGAGAAGTTGTGTGTGCCTTAAACCTAAAAAAGCGTGCTAAAAACTTTTTTACAAAAAATAAACCGACTTCAAAAGCAAAACACAAAAAACTGCAAAATAATTTTCGTTTCGGCAGTTGGTGTCTTTGTTTTTGAATTCGGTTTATTTTTTGTGAAAAAGTATTTATTTTTGTCTTTTTACTATACCATCACTAAAAATGAGCAATTTCTATAGTACGAGACCTAAAGGATTGACAAAATAGCCATAATAACTCATTTTCCACATTCGCACTGTTTATCGCTAAGGAGTTCAGTTGTATGCCCCATATCGTGAAAACTGCTGGATCGAGTTTGATGAAACTTGCACTATTCCCTAAGTTGAGAGATACTCAATCCAACACAAAATGAATGATCACGATGCGATAATTGGTTTCGGAGAAATGCGTAGACAAACATACATACATGCAGACATACAAACTTACACTTATGAAATTTGGCACACGTTTTAAGAAGCCCACATTTAATAACATAATTATGTGAATATTGTGCAGTTCCAACAATATTACCTCCTTCTTTTTTTGAAGTCGGTAAAAATGGCCATCATGGCGTGGCAAACTGAATGGGTAATGCAAACCTTATCTAATAGTTATCTTACTTTTTAGTAATATTAATATTATAAATGTGAAAGTTGGGATGGATGTGTGTGTGGATGTATGTTTGTTACTCAATCACGCCAGAATGCCTGAACGGATCTGGATAAAATTTGGCACAGAGATAGATTATAGTCTGGAATAGCACATAGGCTACATACATTTTCATCCCGGTATAATGTTCCTTTGGGATGATAAAACACTTTTCATGCGGGCAAAGCTGCTGGCAGAAGCTAGTAAGTTATAACCCATTGCTTTAGAAAGAGAAAGTATTAAGGGTACACTAGTCGAAAATTCTTCCATACAAACGTATTCCAGTGTTTGACATTGTACGTTCAAAATAAAAAGTGATATCAATTTGTCTCATCATAATCTAGCCCTTTATGGAAGCAAAAAAGTAAAAAAGAAAATATTTGAAAGTTATGAGCGTCGAAAGTTCCACATTTCGACACTAATTTTAACGCATTTTTGGGCGCAAATAAATGCCATAAGAAGACGGAAAATTGAAAAACGGCCACCATACAGGGATAGATTAGTAGTACAACAATGCAAATAATTTCATTTTAAACCGATACGATGAGTCGTTTTTTCATGATATCCAGACTCCCAAAGGTCTGTTTATAAAATTTCGCGCGCTCGGTTTCGTCCTAAATCATTATCCATTTCGCTACAAATTTGCAAAAGTGTGTACGCGAACTAGCTTCCTACTGCTCATCACAGCATCTATCTCTTCCGCACGTGTTGTCGGTTGATATAAAATGCATTTTAACCCCGCGCACAAAATAGTTCGCGCCGTCGACTAGTGTAACCTTAAAAGGCTTTATTTAAAATCTCTGCTTTTTATGCTCGACACGAAATTTACTATTTACGGCGTCAATTGTTGTTATACAATGCAAAATAATGCTGATGTCAAGAATACACAATTTATAAAGACAGAAAACTACATCAAATTGAACAAAGCCCAAAAGAGGTTAATATACAAACTTTTTATGCGAGACACGAACGATTCTTTTTCTACTACCGGATGTGCTTACTTACTTCTTTAAATGCAAATAAGTTCCAACGAAAATGTATTAGAAATGTTCAGACGAAAAACCACAGACTATATACTACGCGCTTTTTCGAGAGGTAACAGGTTCAGTATCATTCTGACAGTTACATAATGATCCATACAAAGTCATTTCATTTTTATTTATTAAAGAATGTTGAAGAAGAAGATATATTTATTTGCTAAAACACGTGTATACATGCAGGCATAAATAATACGTGCATGCAGGAAAACATTAAAAAAATACAATAAGTTCGGACATGTTTGCCACATACTATGGCGCGCAAATATTTTCGAAGTTATTAGAATGAACATTTACAAAACACAATAATCACAAAATGTCAACAATACTGTACCTCTAGCAATAATCCTCAGCATCAACAAATCCGGTCTCACAAAGTCCAGCTGGTAGGCTGTGTGGGGGGGCTCCAGCCAGCTGGCCAGAGCCTCGTTGTTGGAGCGCAGGTAGATGAGCCCCAGCGCTAACGTGGCTCCGGGTGACGTCACGTCCAGGTTCACTGTGGCTCCCTCGCGGATGGCGAATGAACCTTGCTTGTACTTCTCTTTTTGTGAACCTTTGAGAGATTGAAAAAAAACTCATGATAAAAATAAGCTTTTACATTAATAAAATATTTGTTATACAAATTTTTGTGAACTCTTTATTTTAAAATACGGACTTAAACACAGTATTGCTTTTGGCTATCTTTTTTGCAGTGATTTTCTTTTTTTATATATTGGGGCTCACAGGGTTGCCAGTTAAAAAGGGTGACCAGGTTAAAATTTATATAAAATTTGCAGAGCAAGAGAAACACACACACACATGTTCAAAATTCAAGCTCAATCGGACGCTGAGAATTGGGTCAAATTGAACTTGCAAGACACCAGACACCAGGTGAAACTAAAACGAAATCTTACATAAAAAGTCAGGCATATATGGAATTAGTAGGTTTTTGCAAGGTGACTAATTTTTCATCATCATCATATCAGCCGAAATACGTCCACTTCTGGACACAGGCTTCCCCTAAGTGTCACCACATTGACCGGTCCCGTGCGTCTCGCATCCAGCTTATCCCCGCAACCTTAACCAGGTTATCGGTCCACCTAGTGCGAGGCCTTCCAACGCAACGTCTGCCGGTTCGTGGTCGCCACTCCAGAACTTTTTTGCCCCATCGACCATCTGTTCTGCGTACAATTTGTCCTGTCCACTGCCACTTACGTTTGGCAATTCTACTAATTTTTCATCTAAGACTTAGAGGTCAAATACACTGGTCTGTTCTTTAGCCGATTGATCGAGTCTTTGTATCTTAAGATCTTGCAACTGAATTTTAAAACAGTTTTCCACAACCGATTGTGAGATGAAATGTTGCGCACACGTTTGGTTTGGATGACAAATGCACGTTAGCTCATTGATATTATCATACATTGAATATGGCGGACTCCCAAAGATGGCGGACCAATTATTATTATTATATGGGTATAAAATGAAAGGATATGCTGAAAGGAACACGAACGTTTTCTTGATATTTTAAAAGCTTTTTTTTTTACTTCAAATGAAAAACTCTAGTGCCGGTTGAAGGGGCGACATTTGCATGACCTATGTTAAGCAGCTGAAATGATGATGATGACCTGTACACGAGATGCTGCGCTGGTATACTGTGAATACAAGAGCAGCCATATTTTTTATTTTAATATCGCTGCACAAGCTGTAATAGGAACCTATTTGTTCTTGCACGCGGTTCTTTTAAAAAAATAAATAAAAAAGAACTCGTGTCTCATTTGCGAGGCACATTTTTTTATCACATCTGTTTAATTTTATTATTTAAATTTATATTCTTTTTTATTATTTAAGTATTCTCCGTTTCCGTAAGCCCCTTTTCATACGCTCGGGTTGCCGGGTAGCCGGTGCCGGGTAACATACATGGCTATACACTTCGCCGCCGGGTACCCGGCACCACGGAAACCGAGGCGTGTGAAATGGCACTAAGTGTGTCCGTGGCATCAACAGTGCGCCCTATCAGAATATCTGCACAGCGTTATTTGTTTTTTGGATATCGCTGCACATGCTGAGAAAGGAGCCTTTTTGGTCTCGTGGGGATTTTTTTAAATCATTGTTTAATTTTATGCTTATTTCTCGTATCTCCTGTGCGGATCACAAATAAATATTTTTCTTTTTTTCAAAAAGAGCTAGTTTATTCTTGCTAAACAGGGATTAAAATAGCTCATTAATCCCTAGGGACTAAAAGTGATTTCAATTTGCAATGTGGATATTGTTAGTAATTAGTTCCAATCAGCAAAAAGATGAATTGCAAACCATGCGGTCCAAAATAGGATTACATCGCTAAAATCGATTACGACGAATGTATGAGGTGAATGGCTAATGAGCAATTGTAATTATATTAAGACATCATCATCATCTGCCTAGTCTTTTCCTAACTATATTGGGGTCATTTAGACATCAAATACAAATATTTATTGCTCAACACAGTACATATTCATACAATGCCAGATGTCAAGTGAATGCGAAGTCCACTGTGTTGCACCAATTCAGGCATGCAAAATTATCATCAAAATTATACAATTTCATAAATTCTAATTTATACCATATGCAATGTTATACATTCAAAATTATTACCCTATACAATCTCATAAATTTAAATTAATACATTATAAAATCTCATAAATGAATACCCTAACAATGTCATAAATTCAAATTAATACTTTATACAATTTCATAATTTCAAAATAATATACTATTAAATGTCATAAATTTAAGTAAATATGATATACAACACGTCATAAATTCAAAAGCACGGGAACATTGTATTGAACAAGTGACTGGCTGGAAAACCGCGCGCGAGCCAAATTAAAAAATAAATCTACAAAATAAATGTAACGGCTGGTACTAATAAAATTGTTACGATGCACTTCCATAATTGTTTAAAAATATAAATATTAGCCTAATTATTTCCATGTAAGACATACTTATGATACCTAATTGTACCTATGTAAATAAATAACAGTAACGTTCTTGTTCATAAGTTGCACTTACTTATTGTCTCATAGAGGGTGATAAAAAGTAGTGTCCACCTCGGGAGCAACACTATTTTAAGCTCGATTGACATACTTTGAATCCCTCGCCACGCTCGGGAACCTACTCTAGAATCCTTCGCTCCGCTATGGATTTAAAAAAACACTCTCGCCTTTAAAATTGTTGTTTGCTCCCTAGATAAATTATCATATATATATCATAAATACACTGACCAGTGAGCGGCTGTTTGTCTCCACCCAGCATGTAGGTCCTGAGCTTGTGCGCCAGCTGCGTCAGGGAGGCGCCCTGGCCACTACGAGCGGCACCAGCCATCACCATGCCCAGCGCCAGCCCGGCCGCGAGGGCGTAGCCTTCACGTTCAACGCAGTTCTCCATCTCGGGCCCGGGGGGTTTGCCTGGAAAGATGGTTGTAAAACATGTTAACACGGAATAGAAGAGGTTATGAATTCGTGTCATAGCGGTTTCGTAGAGAAAGGGGATAATAAATAATATGTCGGTGGTCATGCCACATGCTTATACTAATAGCACTTTTTTTAGTGCTCGTTTCAGGAGATGCGGGGCGATGTGCATTGCGTCGGGCGGTGCGAACCGCACTAAATTCAAACATATAGCTTGTATAAGAGTGTTTATCTAATCTCATATCGTAATATTCGAAAGATTATAAACTTCAAAACGAGTTTATATTGACATACTTTATAAACACAATACCAAAATTTAAAAATAGAATCTCATTATAACACTATTTCTCTAACAAAATAATGCTATAAAACAATTTTTTTTCTAATACGATACAGGACAAATCCAAGAAGTTAATCACTAAGGAGTTTCCATCAATATTTTTTTTTGTAATGCCATTTTTAGTAACTATTATAAAAAGATTTGATTCCAATTTTAAATTGTCTGTGACAATGCCAATGCACGCACTGCGATTTTTATTCGCGCGAATTTTGTCTCTTTCATTTTTTTTTTTTATTTTTTTTATTTTACATAGGCCTACATGGGCACTTATAAAACGTCGACAAAAGGTGCACGGTTCGGGTTAGTCGTTTCCTATGGAGAAGAACCGGCAAGAAACTCCATGTTTACTCTTTTAAATTGTTTTGTTTACAATATTTCCATGTTACAGCATTAGTACTTGGATATGGGGGGACAACGTAGGCCCGACAATAAGTCGTACGAAATTGAAAAAAAAAAAACAAACAAAAAAAAAAAAAAAATGCACGAAATAAAAAGTTAACAAATGTTAACAATCATCTAGAAAACTAGAAAGCCTACAATGTTCACACATTCACAATAGGTAAAAGAATCTAAACAAAGGTAAAAAAAAAAACCACAACACTAAATTTAACATGTGGCACAAATACTGTAAATCAGTGCTGTAACTATTCTTAGCAAAGGGCTATAATGATGATTGAAAAATATTGTAAAAAGTCTAATTAAAAGAGAAAAAAAAAATGAGATTGAGAATAGTTAGAGATATCCATATATTTGTGCCGTTTATGAGTTACCAGGGAAGCCGCATGCGCAGAGGGTGTCAAAGCCAAATTTTTTATCTTCAACGTAGTCCTTGATTTTATAATATGCTTTTTTAACAAGGACACGTTTGATGTAGTTTTTGAACTTTCCATCGGTCAGTTCTATAACTGACTTAGGCAACTTGTTATAAAAGCGTATACTGTTTATAAGAAAAGACTTGCTAGTTTTCGTTAATCTGAATTTGGGTATTACAATTTCGTGCTTACTGCGTGTATTACAACGTGAATTACCTGTTCAAAGAGCTCAAAATAATCGTGCGAATTAAATTTGCGCCGCGATGCGTTGGATTCTGTTGCAAAACACGGCTTTCATGCGGTATTATTGCCGCACGAATTTTTACCGCAATGCGGAGCAGCTTCATACAATTCCATAGGTCGCAGAATGGGCGGCAAAAAATCTCGCGAATAAATATCGCAGTGCGTGTGCTATGTTGTGTTAGATGCAGGGACACAGCATTGAAACTCGGTGGTTGAGCAAAGACTGATTTATTATTCTTCGTACATCTATATCTCCTCCTACCTCCACATGCATTATAATTATATAGAACAATCATTCAAAGTATTTTACTAATACCTACAACCCCCTTATTTATTAATACGAATCAAGTTTTACATTCCATTATTTTAGTACCTATAATTACTTACATATTTTCTACTTTCTGATTCTTTAAAAATAAAGAAAGAAATGAAAATAAGCTATACAATTAATTTTAATTACATCAGCATCTTGGTACACAACTTCCCACTATTTAAACAATGTTTGAATAGTAACGATCAATAATGATATAATACAATAATTTTACAATTGAATAATTAATCATTTAATGTTTTTATTAATAATTAGGTACATACACACATTATATATTATTGGAATAGTATTACATGTATATATCCCCTTTATTTATTATTTTATTTTACATAATATTATGTTTTTTTTTTTTTTTACATCCATTACATACTCTTATTTTATTATATATATATATATATGCATTGCCAAAAGGTTTCTTAATTAATTTTACTTGTGTTTTTAATCAGCGGCATGACAGTTGAGTGCTTCAGGTAGATTGTCCCCAGCGATCAGGAGGTTTCACTGTCCTGCCAGAACGAGTTTTATAATAATTAGTGGTGCATCTGTTATGGTCTACGTGTATCGTTGTTGGAGCACTGGAGCCGCTGTGTGACTCATCTAATGGTGTGGTACGACTTTGCGGGTTGTCTATTATTATATCATCAAATGAATTTATACAGTGTTCATACGGTTGTTTGTTATTACGCCTATCTGAATCAATGATTATGTGTTTTCTATTTCGTCTTAAGATCTGTCCGTTATTCATTTGTATTAAATAAGATCGGTTTGCTAACAAACGTTGAATAACTCCATTTGTCCAATGATTATGCATTTTAATTTTGACTTTTTGATTTTTGGTTAATGGTTTTAATCTTTTTGATCCTTTATCAAAGTATTCTTTTTGATTTAATTGTCGATTCTCTAGTTTATTTGATATATTCGCCTGCAATTTCGGTTGTAGAAGTTGTGGAGAACACGGAATTATACTTCGTAATTTTCTGTTGTATAACAATTGTGCAGGTGAACTTAACTCATTACTTATTGGCGTATTCAAATATTCTAACAATCCCAAACTGAACTCGGTGTTTTGATACGTAGTCTTTTTCATCATATTTTTAATTGTCTGGACTGCTCTTTCGACCTGTCCGTTTGATTGTGGGTACCTAGGAGAAGACGTTATGTGTTGAAAACTCCAGTTCAACGAAAATTCTTTAAACAAATTAGATGAAAATTCCGGGCCGTTATCTGACATAACTATCTGTGGTATTCCATGACGTCTAAATAATTGTTTTATTTGCTTGATTACTTCTGAGGATGTTGTCGAAAACAATTCAACAACTTCTATGAACTTACTATAGTAGTGGATGTTGTTGGAGGATGTTGTCGAAAACAATTCAACAACTTCTATGAACTTACTATAGTAATCTATTACTATTAAATATGATTTAGTGCCATAGTGGAAGATATCCGTGCCTAACTTGTACCAAGCTCTGTCGGGTATGTCATGCGGAATTAACGGTTCTTTTGTGTTGTCTTTTCTATATGTTAAACAGGCTTGACAGTGTGACAAATAATCCTGTAGTTGTGAATTCATATTAGGCCAATACATGATTTCTCTAGCCCTAAGCTTACATTTTTCTATACCTAAGTGCCCTATGTGTATTTTCTGTAACATTGTTCTACGCATATGGTTTGGTATAATTATTCTATTTCCTTTCCATATTAGTCCATAATTCACTGTTAACTCATCCCTGCTATCCCAGTAAGGTTTTAATTCATTACTAATTTCATTTTTATGCATGGGCCATCCTTTTTTTATAATTTTTTTTAATCCCTGCATTTCACTATCTTCCCTAGTCCACTTTTGTATTTCTATAAAATGTGAGTCGGTTAGAGGATTCATCGTTGTTATGGCACACACCTGTGCTTGTGCCTCGAGATGATCGCGCGTAGTGATACTATCGGTGTGTGGCAACGCCGCTCGTGATAATGCGTCCGCTATGTATAGATATTTACCTGGTTTATATATTAAGGTAAACGAATATGGTTGTAGTCGCATTAACATTCTTTGTAGGCGTGCTGGCGCATTCACCAAAGGCTTATTAATAATACTCACTAATGGCTTGTGATCTGTTTCTATCGTCACATCGCTACGGCCGTATAACTATGTAGGTATAGAATCGCTCGCATGCAAATACACAAGCATATAATTCCTTTTCAATCTGAGCATAATTCTGTTCAGTTTTTGTTAACGATTTCGAAGCATAACATACGGGATAGTTGTCCTGCATTAAACAGGCACCTAAACCATTTTTACTCGCGTCTACTGAGACGACTATGGGTTTCTCAAGTGTGTAATATCTTAACACGGGTGGACTAGTTAACTGCTTTTTTAACATTTCAAAACATTGCTCATGTGTATGATCCCAGTGCCAAGCTACGTCTTTTCTTAATAACTCACGAAGAATAGATGTCTTTTCAGAAAAATTGGCAATGAAATTACTAACATAGGTTATCATACCTAAAAATCTTTCTAATTCTTTTACATTTTGTGGTCTTGACATATTTTTTATAACTAATACTTGTGACTCATCGGGACAGATGCCGTATTTTGTTATTTTATGGCCTAAATATGTTAGCTCACTTAAACCTATTTTACATTTACTTTTATTTAATTTGATGCTTATTTCCTTACACCTATTCAAGACTGCACGTAATCTCTGATCGTGTATTTCCTTTGTTTCTGCATAAATAAGGAGATCATCGATAAATAATATTACACCCTCTATGTCATCGAAATGTTCATATAAACGTTTATGAAAAATTTCTGAAGCCGATGATATTCCGTATGGCATTCTCAAAAATTTAAACCTTCCAAAAATTGTGTTAAATGTACAGAGGTCTGTACTGGCTGGGTGTAAATTTACATGCCAAAATCCCTGTTTAGCGTCCAATGTACTAAAATATTTGGCACCGGATAGATTGTGGGTTATTTCTTCAAGAGTAGGCAACTTGAAATGTTCCCGCTTGATTGCTTTGTTTAAGTCACGCGGGTCTACAAATGCGGAGATCTCCGTTTGGCTTTTTTACAACCGTCATGCTATTTACCCAATCGGTGGGTCCCTCAACTTTTGCGATTATACCCTGTTTTTTCATTTCCATTAGTTTATCTTTTACTTGTTCTTTTAACGAAATAGGTAACTTACGTGGAGCATGAACTACTGGTTTGTACCCATCTTTTAATTGTATTTTATATGTCCCTGGTAAACAACCCATTCCCGTAAATATGTCTGGATATTCATCCAATATACTTGCACATGTTTTATCTGTCTGTTTTATACTCATTACTCTTTTCAATAATTTTAATTCATCGCATGAACTCCTACCCAAAATGGGTGGTGAATTAGTGTCTACTACTATGAATTGTAAAATGTATGTTTGATTCTTATATTTTACTTTGAGATAACATTTGCCCATAACTTTAATCTGACTACCTGAATAACCCTGTAACTTCATTGTTGTTTGGACTAATTCATCTTTCGTTAATTTAATTTTAGATAGATATTTATTTGGCAAAACATTGACATCGGCTCCAGTGTCCAGTTTGAAATTGACATTTTTATTTTCAATACATAATGCTACCGTCCACTCATTACTAGAATAACCGTCAACAACGTGAATTACCTGATCGCTGGAGTCTTCTCGTACCTCGTACACACGACACATTCTTGAATAATGGTTCATTTTTCTACACTGACTACATCGCTGACCATACGCGGGGCATTTATATTTGTCATGGCTTTTCCCACACTTTCCACATACTGCGCGTGATCCTCGACGAGCCTCCCCTGGTTGTTCGTGTGTGTGACCTCTTGACCTCTGTCCATCTCTCGGGTCACGATCCTGACGATAGGTCCTAGCATCACCGCCACTGGAACCGGATGATCGCCATTTTCTTTGGCGGGGCGCCGAGCTTCTTGCATAGTGTATATTTTTTTCTTCCTTCTCTTTGTTGGCAACTGCATGTACATTATGAGTTTGATCCTGATTCTCGTTTTTAATATTTTTGGCCTGAGCTCGAGATACTTCTGCTAATCTACAGATATCTATAGCTTTAGATAAAGACAAGTCTGGCTCTCTTAACAGTCTTTCTCTGAGTTCACTGTCTTTTATTCCACAGATCATTTTATCACGCACCAACTCACTGCATAGATCTTTGAACTCGCACTTTGCCGCTATATTTTTCAGTTCGAAAACGTATTGTTCAATTGACTCTAATTCTCGTTGGTCACGGGTAAAAAATGCATGTCTTTCTATCGTTATGTTCTTACGTGGCAAAAAAAAACGAGTCGAAGTCAGCAAGCAAGTCTTCTATGGTTTTGTACTCGCGTGCAAATTGTTCATATACCTCCGACATTTTTCTCCAATGATATGTAACAAGATGTTGATTTGCACTATTTTTTCTTTATGATGTAGTTCACAAGCTGCATAATATATCTTGAACGCCTTTTTCCATTTTTCCCATTCTCTGCTTAAGTTTCCTGATGTTACATTTGTGATGTCATTATCAAAAAGGAACGGTTGCGGCGGTTGCAAGATGGACTCCATTGTGTGCTGCTTTTTGGAATGATCCGGAATCCCTGCTACTTGTCATCTACTTCCTCTATTTCACTTGGTTCTTTAAACGGCTTGCTAACTTATTTAGCTACCGGCTGCGCCATGTTGTGTTGGATGCAGGGACACAGCATTGAAACTCGGTGGTTGAGCAAAAACTGATTTATTATTCTTCGTACATCTATATCTCCTCCTACCTTCACATGCATTATAATTATATAGAACATGTGCCTAAGCGCATGCGCGGATAATGCGGTGATGTGATGGGTTTTGTTGGCGCCATTCATACGTTTTGTTTTGCAGGTTTCGCTGTATGAATTTCATGAGTTTTTTTTTAAATTCTTGCTTAAAATGTCTGATATTAGTGAATGTGAAGAAAATTTGACTCCGCCAAATATTTTATATGCGGCGAAGGATGACTCATGACTCATAATCTCTTACCAGCAAAGTCGAGATTCTTATATGATGCATTTATGAAAAAAAGGTATTTAGTAAGTTCAATCCCAAAATGTATAAATGTAGATAAAGTAGTGTATGAAACTGCACATAACTAGGTATTAAAACATTCGTGTGAATACTATTAAAAACCTCGCCTACTGCTCGGTTTTTTTACAACCTCGGGGTCTTTAAGTCAAGAGTGAATAGGTTACTTCTAGGCAAGCGTGTTACACCGTCGACCACATCATCGCTTACCATCAGGTGAGATAGTGGTCAAGCGCGAGCCTATCTAAAATAAAAAAAAAAAAAAAAAAAAAAAAACACTCATGTTTTAATACCCCTCATTATGCAACAGTATCATAAACTACTATTACGGTGAAGCAATTTTACACGCGTTTGCTGATGGTACCTCCGCGACGCATACGCCAATAAGAAAAAAACGGCGATACCCGCTGCTGCGCCTAACGCGGTGCTCGAGGCGCAACCTTCAGCCAATCTTGCTGGCGATGGTTCACAACGCAGACGTGAGCCATCGCCAGCAATGGATTGCGACATCGTGGACATTTTGTTAGAACATTATCTTCTATAATATAAAAAAAATCGCTAAATGTGTTGCTAAGCGCAAATCTCGAAAACCACGCGGTTCAGTGGTTCTCGAGATTTCGCTAATTATTTTTTTGTTGAGAGAAAAAATTGCCTGAAAAAGTCTAAAAACAACACTTTTCTACACACCCATACAAACGATTCGTAATAATACTTAAAAGTCAATTTGAACTTTAATACCATAACTTAAAGTGTTAGTGGACAGGTTCCAGGAAGGCAAAACAATTGACTGACGTTAGTATCGTATAAATATTGACATTAGTCAAACATAGGATATGGTAGGTAGAGTAGGGTAGGGTAGGTAGGGTAGAGTAAGTTGGGTAGGGTAGGTAGGGTAGAGTAGGGTAGGGTAGAGTAGGGTAGGGTCGATAGGATAGGGTAGGTAGGGTAGAGTAAGTTGGGTAGGGTAGATAGGGTAGGGTAGGGTCGATAGGATAGGGTAGGTAGGGTAGAGTAAGTTGGGTAGGGTAGATAGGGTAGGGTAGATAGGATAGGGTAGGTAGGGTAGAGTAAGTTGGGTAGGGTATGTAAGGTAGATAGGGTAAGGTAGGGTAGGGTAGGTAGGATAGGGTAGGTAGGGTAGAGTAAGTTGGGTAGGGTAGGTAGGGTAGGGTAGGTAGGGTAGGGTGGGTAGGGTAGGTAGGATAGGGTAGGTAGGGTAGGTAGGATAGGGTAGGTAGGGTAGGGTAGGGTGGGTAGGGTAGGTAGGGTAGGTAGGGTAGGGCAGGTAGGATAGGGTAGGTAGGGTAGGATAGGTAGGATTAGATAGAGTAGGGTAGGTAGGGTAGATGAATGTTTGGTGTTTTTATGGCAAGACAAAGTTTGCCGGTTAGCTAGTTTATCATAAATCTATGCCTGCCGCGTGCGCCACCTTGTGCTACGCTACTCGCTAGAGGATCCTGAGGCGCTACCGTGACTGTCCCCGCCCGCTCAACGCAGCACGTCTCGCCCCGCGTCTTCCCAAACATCGTACATTGCCAACAAGGTCGCTTAAAATGGGCCTCATCAGAAGTCATCCAACTAGCAATGGAGAGGGCTATGGACTCGGAAATTCCTTGCGTGATCGAATCAGAAATGAATATTCCGCACGAGAACCAAATATAAGCGGCTGTGCTTAACCCTGATTCTCCTCGCAACAGGGCAGCAAGCAGGATGTTCTGCTGGACGATGATATTAAAACATACTAACCGATCTCATTCAACAAAACTTGCGCATAGTGCGTGTGCGCAGTGGCCTGGTATATCAACCCCACGCCCAGCAGTGCAGCTACCAGGATGTTCTGCTGGATGTCTAGCTCGATGGATGTTGGTGGCAGCAGAGGTTCCAAGTGGATGCTCATCATTTTTGTTGCTTGGACATCCATTGTTCCTGTGGTAGAAAAAAGTGAATATAAGTACAAAATAAACCTGCCTAGTATTTCCACAATAATTTTGGGGTCGCCTTCCCTAACCGAAAGCAGCTGATTAACTGAATTTTGCATGGAGTGACTGCCCAGAACTCCACATCCCAGTAACTAGGTAACACGATGCCCTTGACACAGATAATACAGGCAGGCATACAGATGCCTCATCCCATACAAAGAAACCGGGCCGAGAACTAGCGTTTTTCATCTGTTTATACCGATTATTTTTTGTGAATCGATCGCGTTCGGTTCCGTTCCACGGTGATAGATATATCATTATCTATATCCGTGAAGCGGAACCGAACGCGATCGATTCACAAAAAATAATCGGTATAATCAGTACAGTACGTCGGCACGGTTTCTTTGTATGGGATGAGACATCTGTATGCTAGTATTATATTATCTGTGCCCTTGGCAAGACAGGTGTCAAATTGCCTGGCTTCAGACTACCCGTAACTGAATGCTCGTGCCTTCTCTGCATGAGAAAAGGCAGTTGTCCAGCAGTGGGACTGTAACAGGCTTATATTATTATAGTTCTAACCTCTATAAGTAGCCGCGAGTCCCAGCAGAAGTCCAACACTGATCATCTCGTTACACTTCACGAGGTACTCGTAAATGTTCATGAAAGGCATGTCACGTAGATGGCCGTTCAGCCCCAAAGCCATGAGGAAACCAGCGTGTTCCGTTGACATTTCTGCTGTGCCCTGATGGAATAAAGATTTTATTATAGTCTCGCCCAGGAAATATAGGCAAAACAGGAGGCAAATAAATAAAAATAACTGTGGAAGTCCATAAATTATCACCATCATTTCAGCCGAAAGACGTCCACTGCTGAACATAGGCTTACCCATATATCACCACATCCATGTGGTCTTTTTTAGTGTGCATGGGCTATTTTTTTTCTTAAAAAATTTGAAGGCTACTCTGCGTATTCGAGATTTTTTTGGTGCAGATTAATTTAAGAGCCTGATTAGGTTTTTTACCAAAAATTCGAACAAATTTTGTTTATTTTATTTACTTGTTTATATTTATAATCAACTACACAAAACTCTATTAAATATGTACGTCGTCGTCGGTTTTGCGGCGCAATTCTGTAGCGGAAAATAAAAATTAAAGATAAAGATGACTTATTTTCCAAACAATAAGCATGCAGGATGTTCGCTTATTTAGCGCTTATAAGAAACATGTTTTTCAACACACTTGCTCATAAAGTGGCTCTAATTTCACCGCAATTAGGCACATAATGATGCCTGTTATCAAACTGTGACTTTTTCATTACTATTATTCACAAAGTGAGTTATACAGTTTTTTTTTAATTTATGTGTTGAGTTGCTTTGTTCTTAAAAAAGTTTCTAAACAAAAAAGGTCGTGCTCAATAGTACAAATAAATTAATGTACCTATTGCTTGCTCATTTCATGCAACTTCGTATTAATTTCAACTTGTACGTGCTTAATAAATAAAACTTTCACTCAAATATAAATTTTATTTGCTCTGTAATTAAGAAAAAATTAAATTTCCTATTTTGTACGTGGTTAAAACTCTATCCACGATAAGCCAAAATAAAAAGAAATTTCATTCTTTTAGTCTATGGCCGATCGCCATTGTAAGATGCGCGCGCATAGGAAAATTAATTAATTTTGCCCGCCATTTTGAAAAAATTTCACAACTCGTTTTTACTGTTAAAAATATTTTTTTGTATTATTTTCTTCACAAGTGTGTTGAAAAACGTCGTATGATACACGTGTGTATTGATGATTACCGTCCTCGGCTCTCTTAAGACCCTCACCTACGGCTCGGGTCTCAATGACGCCTCAGCGGTAATCACCAACATTGCACACTTGTACCATAATTTACTATTATACCATTCCCTCTCTAAAAAGCTTATTTTATTCACTGAAAACGGTGAATACAAAGCACTTTTGATCACTATTTTGGTGTTTCAATTTAGAACACACCAATATATTCGACCATCTGAATGCTATATAACCTCCTTGCGCAAAAAATACTCGACTTTCAAACTCCTTCATCGATTTAATTTGGAGTTAGTTTATATTTAGGATTTTAATAATGATTTTGATTTTGGTCTAGGATGTTTAGTGAATACTTTTTTATTTATTTATTATCATTCCTTGTGCTTTTCGCTTAAATCTATCTTTTTCTCGTAAGCATGGTATAAAAAAATAGTATGCAACTCTTGAATGAAACGGATTTATATCGGGCCATGAATCACACGCGTCGCTCAGGATCCTAACACTTGAATCACTCCCTACGGTCGTGATTCAGTTGCTAGAATCCTAGACTTGCTTGTGATTCATCTATGGCCCTCGCTTTAAATCCGTCCTTTATTCACTAGTTGCATAATATACTATTGCCTAACGAGGTCTACAAATAAGTGATTTACAAATTGATTAACTTACTAAAATATGGCAATGTCAGATAGAATTATACAAAAACACAATAGATTGCCTTTATCTTAAGTAAATGTCATAAAAAATCAAAATTAATAAAATTAAACAATGTCATCATCAACAAAATTAAGTCGCGGCCGATACCTCTGGGCCACCCCTGCTCTCAAAAAAAGTTAAATAAATAAAATCTGAAATAATTAATTCATAAACATTAAAAAAACTTAATAAAACAATGTAAAATAAATAAAATCTGATATAATATGAATTCATAAAATGACATGAATAATATCAGATAAATTATCATTAAAACAAAAAAACATAATACACTGAATGCCATCCTTATTAAATCATAAGATGTCAAAAACAAATCAATCAGAATATGTAAAATATAAAATTGATAAAAAGTTGAATAAATAAAATCGGATATAATCAGTTCACAAAAAAATAAAACTGCCTAAACATAAAATTTTTCTTCGATTACTATGTAGCTTCTGCCCGCGGCTTCACCTGCGTGAATAGTGTATTACCATCCCACTACCATTGGATAAATACGATCCTATGTCCTTCCCAGAGTCTCAAACTATTTCCATACCAAATGTCATCTAACTCGGTTCAGCCGTTTAGTCGTGAAAAGGTAACAATCAGAGTAACTTTCGCATTTATATTATTACTAGCACTTCGCCCGCGATTTCGTTCGCGTGATCCGTGTTTTATCCTACAGATGACTTTTTAGTTTCACCCCTTAACGGTTGAATTTCCAAAAATCCCTTCTAAGTGCTCCCCTACATTATAAAAAGAAGCCCTGTACAGTAAAATTCATCAAAAATCTTTAAATCCCCCTAAATCGTCTTTTAGAAGTTGTTTTGAAAAACTAACAATGAAAACCTTTACTATTTACTTAGGTTAGTATTTATGCCAAGTTTCAAATATACAAGCCTAACAAATTTCCACCTTTTCACCTCCTTAGGGGTAGAATTTCCAAAACCAAAAAAATACATGCATTCTTTATATCAACCAAGAGCGTAAATCTTTAATTTCACGTGTCACACTTTAAAGCGTTGATGTTTCACACAATCTTTCAACCGGCTTTTTACTCCCGTAGGGGTAGAACCTCCAAAATAAAAAAAAAACTCATTGTTGTTTTTTTAACCAAGAGCGTAAACCAACAATTTCTGATGTTTTATCTTTCAAACCGAAGAAATTTCACATAAAGTTTCAACCACGAATTTCTTTCTTCAATTAAGTCACGAAAGTTCTAGAAGAATAATAAAACTGTAATAATTCAATAATGAATATTTGAGATGTATTGCGATAGGTACAAAAATAAAAAGCAATGAACACTGTTCGTTTCGACTTACGCAAATGTCTTTAAAAGTAAGTTTATTGACTAAAATTTTTCGTAGAACGGAATCTTATGTTCTCCTTGTCAAACAAAAACATGAAAAAACTTTTAATTATTTGATTAATTCGCGAAAGTTCTAGAAGAATAATAAAACTGTAATAATTCATTAATAATTATTTGAATGTTACGAGCTAGTCAAAAATGTATATACATGCTAAGGGCAGTTGTTTAGCCATGTCCTTTCCACCTCCTTAGGGGTAGAATTTCCAAAAACTATGAATTCCTTTTATCAACCAAAAGCGTAAATCTTTAATTTCACGTGTCACACTTTAAAGCGTAGAAGTTTCACACAAACTTTCAACTGACTTTTAACTCCTTTAGGGGCCCGAAATAAAAAAAAATCTCATTGTGTAACACTACCCGCACACGACGCCATACCGCGCGCATACCTGTGTGCGTGATCCTTCTCGCCGTGCCCCACTATCGCGCCCGCCGCAGCCGCCGGCCGCGGCCTGAGAGTATATAAGGGCATGCACGCCAGTCATTTGCAGTTCGGCTCGCACGGACACGCTTCCTTCGGAACGGTTTCGGGCAGTTGAGCGCTCTCTGGCTTGCACGGTCGGCTTCCATCGCGGAACCGATATCGGGCGGTCATACCGAGTACATACGTAATCGCAGACTCGTAGTATATATTTTATTTTATAATAGTGTATGTTAGTGTGTTAGAGTAACGTTTGTGAAGAGTCAATAAATATCCTTTGCTGTTACATTGGCCTGCGAGTGGTTTTATTGAAATAACCCCCCACAAGTGGCGCCCAACGTGGGGCCGAAGATAGAAAATATCTAAGGCCACGACCAACTCGCAGACCAGTTCGACTTGGAAGCGTGTCATCTGAAGAAATGGCTATCAACATGTCAGATAGCCAGTTTAAGGAGCTTATCCTTGCAATAACCACTGGTACACGAGGGAGGAGTACCTTTGCACAATGCCCAGCTAAATTTGGAGGATCAAAGGCGGAAGTTGAAGCTTTCTTAGCTGCAGTCACAGTGTTTAAGGAAGTGGAAAAGATATCTGACGAGAACGCCCTTGAAGGCCTACCTTTAGTTCTGAACGGTGACGCAGCGATTTGGTGGCAAGGCGTTAAAAGCAGTGTGAAGACATGGGAACTGTTTAAGGAACGCTTGCGTCATACCTTCGCTCCAAAGAAATTAGACTACGTTATCTATCAGGAAATAGTCGGTGTTAAGCAAGATAATCAGACCCCCACCGAGATTTTCATTGCCAAGAAACGGGCGCTTCTTGCTGAGATGTCAGAACCACATACGGTGCAGCAACAGATCAGTCTCATTTTTGGCCAGATTAGATTCGCCGTGAGGGAAAAGATCTGCAGGGATTCGATCAAAACTTTTGATGATCTACTAAAAAAGGCAAGGGATATTGAAAGAACACTAGTGGAGAAAAACAATCAAAAAGAAGAATCAGAGTATTTACACGATAAAGATATAACAACACAACATAAAAATAACAAAAAACAAAATAGAGCACGCTGTGGTTACTGTCGTCTTCCCGGTCACACAGCTGAGGTTTGTAGAAAGAAGGCAAGAGAAGACACAGATAAGCATAATGTTGTTGCTGTTAAGGCTGAAACTACCTCGAGCACCCAAAGCGAGGACAAGCCGAAGTTTGCTTGTTATGGGTGTGGTGAGCCAGGAGTAATACGCAGTCGCTGTCCGAAGTGTAAAAACAGGCAGTCTACAACATCAGTTGATTTCTGTTTCTGCTCCGCTAACATGACTGCTGATGTTCGACCACGCCCCACAGTGCCCATCACCATTAAAGATATGAAGGGAATAGCGTACATCGATACGTGCGCTAAGTCAAGTGTTGCCTCCTACCAGCTCTACAAACGTCTAGAACAGAACGGTTTAAGTTTTGAGAGGGAAATCATGTACGTTACCCTCGCTGATGGAGTACCAAGGAAGCAGGATGTACTTACAGTTAAGACGACTGTCACTGTCTATGGCCGAGACGTAACCACGTCTTTCGTGATCTTTCCTGACGCCCGAGAAAATAGGACGCTACTTGGGGTAGGATTTATAGAAGATGCTATGTTGGCCTTAAACCTACCCCAACGAACGTGTCATTTTGTTGATGAACCTCACAAGAATTACGACCTAAATCCTGAGGGTCTGGAGGAATCAAAAGATATAGCGGGTGTTTTATCCAGTGTGTGCTTGCCAGCTATGGAATCGCCCATGATGAACACACCCAGCCCTGTACTATCACCTGTTTGTATGGCAAAATTCATCCCGCAACAGCATCAGGAACCGTCGATGCAAATTATGACACCTCCACATTCTCCTCAGAGAAGTGGCTGTATTGTGCCTGGAGCAACAGAGCAAGCCTTGGATAGACCTTATGGACCATTGATACCCATAGGATTCTCGACTCCACCCAAGAGACCACGAACAGTCTTATTCGATGGATACTCTCCGATTATTGACGCCCTGTACGAAGATGCACGTAGGAACATCAATAACGCCGATGTCGAGCTGTCACCAGATTCTGCTGGTCTATTCCCAGGAACTGAAATCTCTTCTGTTTCCATGCGCAGCCATGAGTGCTTGCTGACGGAGGAAGAGACCAGGCGCCTACAACATTTCCTTGAGATAAATGAAGCGGTATTCGTATCCAATGGCAAGCCAACAACGGAGACTGAACACACCATTGATACGGGATCACACAAGCCTATATCTGTTCCACCATATAGGCTATCACCAGTTAAGATGCAAACCCTGAAGGTAGAAATACAGAAGATGTGTGAGCAAGGAGTTATAGTTCCGTGTTCCTCACCTTGGTCAGCGCCAGTCGTACTAGTTCCGAAGAAAGACGGCAGTACACGAGTCTGTGTTGATTACCGCCAGTTGAACGCGATCACGACTGCAGATGTGTATCCACTGCCACGTATCGATGATCTCCTACACAGTGCTAAGCCTACGCGTTACATGAGCACCATTGACCTCCGCGCCGGCTACTGGCAGATTCATGTTAAGGATGAAGACCAAGTAAAGACAGCCTTCATCACACCTTTCGGTATGTACAAATTTTTGAGAATGCCATTTGGTCTACGAAATGCACCTGCTACTTTTCAGCGCCTCATGGACAGATTTCATATATCCCTCAGTCACATTAAGCTCCTCATCTATTTAGATGACCTAATAGTCATGTCCGCCAGTCTAGATGAACATTTTAGAGACCTGCAAGACGTCTTCAATCGCCTAAATGAGTACAATCTCACAGCAAACAAGGAAAAATGTGTTTTCTTCTGCTCTAAGGTCAAATATTTAGGACATTATATAACACCTGATGGTCTTCAAGCGGATCCAGACAAAGTTGCTTCCATAATGGATATGGCTGCGCCAACAAACTTGAAGCATTTGATATCATTCCTGCAAATGTGTTCGTGGTATAGGCGATTTATCCCTAATTTTGCAAAAGTCACCGAACCACTCTCTCGGTTGACGAAGAAGAATTCTGTTTGGATCTGGAACGATGAACAGAAAACAGCGTTTGACGAGCTGCGGAAACTTTTGGTTACGGCGCCGGTGTTGGCTCAGGCAGACCACACCAAACCTTTTACAATCAAATCAGATGCAAGTAACTACGCGATCGGCGCTGTTTTGGTGCAGGGGGAGGGAGAAACTGAGCATCCAGTTGAGTATGCTAGCCGCCTCCTCACTCCAGCTGAAAGAAATTATTCAACTACAGAACGAGAAGCACTAGCTGTAATCTGGGCGGTGAACAAATTTCGTGGTTTCATCGAGGGTACGAATTTCACTATACTGACCGATCATCAAGCTCTGAAGTGGCTTATGTCATTGAAGTCCCCAACCGGTCGACTGGCACGATGGGCTCTGCAATTGCAACCCTATAATCTGACGATTAAATACATCAACGGAAGAACGAATGTTGTCGCCGACACCTTGTCACGTCCTAATTGCGATCCTACAACGGGAAAGGACTGTGGAGTATGCAGTGTGATAATTGATATGCCAAGGAAGAAATGAAAAGAAATAAGAGAGGAACAACTAAAAGATAAAGACATAGAGAAAATAATTAACGAACTAGAAGGAAATCAATACGAAAACGGCAAATATTGGAGTACAAAAGGCTACCTTATGAATCAAGGACTACTCTACAGATACACATCAGACAATGACAATGAAAATGCTCAACTAGTTGTACCTAAGCAAGAGCAGGGAAAAGTTATCAGTGTGTATCATGATCAAGCTTCCGCTGGTCATTATGGAGTGGAGAAAACTATTGAACGAATTGCCAAGCGATACTTTTGGAAGGGGATGATAACCCAAATAGAAAGTTATATACGGAACTGTATCCAATGTCAGCGATACAAACCAAGCAATCTCAAACCAGCGGGCCTGCTCCAAACTACGGCTCTCAACCAAAGATTTGAAGTCGTATCTTTCGATTTGTTCGGACCTTTACCGAAAACAGTTAAAGATGAGATGTGGATCTTCATTGTAGAAGACCTGGCTAGTAGATGGGTTGAGTTATTCGCATTGAAGCAAGCTACCGCAGAGGAATGTGCTAGAGTCTTATTGGATGAGATCATTCTACGGTATGGCACACCGAGACGGTTCATTAGCGATAACGGGTCTCAATTCGTTAGTAACGTGATGCAGCAATTGACATACTGTCTGGATATCAAACACGGTTTTACTCCTGTTTATCATCCTGAAACTAATCCTGTCGAAAGGCGCAACCGAGACTTAAAAACACAGTTGGCAATACTAGTAGGAGATAACCATAACAGATGGTCAGAACATTTGCCAAGCATACGTTTTGCCATGAACACTGCTAGTTGTTCTTCTACTGGGTACACGCCAGCCTACTTAACTTTTGGCCGAGATCTTCGCACAATCGACGACATAAATCATGATCTGCGACAGATAGTACAAAACGAAAATTTTGTTCCCGAGATAACACCGAAATTATTGATGATGGCCTCTACATTGAAAAGAGGCCATGAGATACAGGAGATGAAAGAGGAAAAGCGAAAAGAATATGCTGATAAGAGACGTCAATCATGTCCTAACTATCAGCCTGGCGATCAAGTTATGGTTGATGTTCATGCCTTAAGCAAATCATCACAAGGTTTTAGTGCTAAACTAGCACCACGTCGAGATGGCCCATATCTTATCAAAGACATTCATGGACCATCTTCTTTTCAGATTGCTGATCCCGCCACTCCGAACCAGACTGCAGGGTTGTATCATTCCTCAGCCCTGCGCCCGTACCAAGGATAGGCATCAGCCGCCCTGCCTGAGCCGGTCTTACCTTTACGCCGGCGAGGTCGCCCGCGGAAGAACAAGCCAACTTCACTGGAGGCCCTGGCAACAACTGCCAAGCCTCGACCCCGTGGAAGGCCGCCAAAGAAGCAACCGCCTACTTAAGTCCTGTCTACCTCACCGGGACGTTATCGGAGACAGAGGGGGAGACTGTAACACTACCCGCACACGACGCCATACCGCGCGCATACCTGTGTGCGTGATCCTTCTCGCCGTGCCCCACTATCGCGCCCGCCGCAGCCGCCGGCCGCGGCCTGAGAGTATATAAGGGCATGCACGCCAGTCATTTGCAGTTCGGCTCGCACGGACACGCTTCCTTCGGAACGGTTTCGGGCAGTTGAGCGCTCTCTGGCTTGCACGGTCGGCTTCCATCGCGGAACCGATATCGGGCGGTCATACCGAGTACATACGTAATCGCAGACTCGTAGTATATATTTTATTTTATAATAGTGTATGTTAGTGTGTTAGAGTAACGTTTGTGAAGAGTCAATAAATATCCTTTTCAATACAGTTGTTAAACATGGCGTACTTTCAGAGGCTATAATTATGATTCGAAAGTTAAATCTTACGCATAGGCATCTTTCTGTTACGCGGTCGTGACTTTTGTTTACGAGCTCGATCATTATGTTTGCAGTTTAGTTTTAAATTTATAAGTCAATTTAAAAAAGTTTAGTAGCAAGGAGTTTTCAAACATAGAATAAAATGGGATAGATTTTCTACGAGGAAAAATGAATGATTCCGTACGTTTTAGCATTGAATTCTCAAAAGTCTTTTAAATGGTTGTTCAATATATTTAATTACCAGTTTTAATTTAATTATTTTCACATCAACATTTGTCAAAAATCGAATAGGCTGTTTATTTGTATAGGCTGATATCGTTGTAAAAAAAAAAGTCCAGTTGCAAAAACGCACCATAAGTCAATTTAAAAAAGTTTAGTAGCAAGGAGTTTTCATACATAGAATAAAATGGGATACGATTTTATACGAGGAAAAATTAATGATTCCGTACGTTTTAGCGTTGAATTCTCATTTTTTTTTAAAGTTGTTTAATATGTTTAGTTAACAGTTTTAAGTTAATTATTTTCACATTAACGTTTGTCAAAAATCGAATAGGCTGTATAGGCTGTTTACTTTGTAAAAAAATATGTCCAGTTGCAAAAACGCGCCATATTGAAAATTTTATTTTTTGTGAATAAACAAATCTAATTCTTTGATTTGTTTTTACTGTTTCTCACAACTGTATTGAAAAACGTCGTGTGATACACGGGTGTGTAGGTTATTGCAAACTCGTGTCATTAAAAACCCTCGCCTTCGGCTCGGGCTTGTTAATGACAGCTCGTTTGCAATAACCTACTTCCCACCCTTGTATCACAATGTACTATTGCTGTTACATTGGCCTGCGAGTGGTTTTATTGAAATAACCCCCCACAATTGTTGTTTTATTAACCAAGAGCGTAAACCAACAATTTCAGATGTTTTACCTTCCAAACCGATGAAATTTCACATAAAGTTTCAACCCCTATTTACAAACTATAAAAATTTCATACAAACTTTCAACCCTTTTTTTACCCCTTTAGAGGTAGAATTTCCTAAAAAACAATAAATGCATAAATTATAAAGGTATTGAAGCAGCCTTGAATATGAAGTAATTTATTTTGATAAGGATTAATATTAAGATACAACAAATAAAGAGCCTTTTCAAGCGGCGGCCTTTCAATAAAATTTTTAAAATAAAAGAACACTTATTGTGGCATAACTATAATAGTTAGACATATGCTGTCGCGACACTTTTTGTAAATAATTATGTGTTCTGCAAAGTCGTAGTACAATATTTTATTCTATCATCAATAGTTTTCGTAGCGCACGCGATGTAAAGAATATTTTGACCATTTTTTTACACCTTGGGTTACATTATTGGAGTTTTAGTAAGGATCCCTAATTTTTTTGAAAATATAATATAGCCTATTTCACCCAGGGATAGTGTAACTTCCCAACAGTGAGAGAATTTTTAAATCGGTTCAGTAGTATCGGAGCCTATTCAATGCAAACAAACAAACAAAAAACAATCAAATCTTTCCTCTTTACAATATTATAATAGTATATAGAAGTATAGATTAACGTATGTATGAAATAGGCTTTAACCAATGGGCCACTCCAGGTATTTATAAAAGTAGAGCGAGACTATACGAGTTATATGGTTTGAAAAAATACAGGTGATACTCCTTTCCTGGAGTATGTCAAAAATTATTCAAAATTATTTAAAAAGGTTAGTGTTTATGCTAAATCAAAAATTTTAAGCGATAAAATAAAAAATTCCAACAATAAAGTAAAAACCACTTGGAAAATTATTAACAATGAAACGGGCAAGTCGGTTAAACAAGATAAAGAATTTGAGATTAAGGTCGACAACAAATTAGTTACTAAAGCAGCTGACGTAGCTGAAGCGTTTAATGAGTTTTTTGCCAACATACCCATAACTACGACTCGCTCCTTAAATTCATCCCCGTCTAAAGCTGAAAACCTTTTGCTTAGTAGTGTGTCTAAAAGTATTCGTTTATTTAGCTTCGAACATGTAACGCCTCGTGATGTAGTTAATGTTTTTAACACACTCAAATCCAAAAACACTGGTGATTACTGGGGCATCTCCATTAAACTTTTAAGTAATATAATAGACATCGTAGCCCCTTATCTAGCTGTTACTTTTAATAAATATGTTGACTTAGGAACTTTTCCTGACCTCATGTAGTAGTATAGTCATACCATTATTTAAATCAGGTAATAAAAATGGCGTTGGCAATTTTCGGCTTGTTTCCATTTTACCAGCATTTAGTAAAATATTTGAAAAGTTAATACTCAAGCAGTTGCTAAAACATTTTAATTTAAATAGCCTCCTTCATAATGAACAATATAGCTTTACAAAAGGTAGTTCGACTACAGATGCGGGTGTTGCTCTGCTGAAACACATATTTAACGCATGGGAGAACTCGCAAAATGCTATTGGGGTTTTCTGTGATCTCTCCAAAGCTTTTGACTGCGTGCACCATGACACGCTATTGCGTAAACTGCGTCATTACGGTGTGCAAAACGAAGCTCTCGATGTTATAAATTCTTACTTACATAATAGATCCCAATGTGTAGATGTTAATGTTTAGAAATTTTCCGGGTTACCAGTTAGGTGTACCTCAAGGCTCAATACTGGATCCATTCTCGTTCTTAGTGTATATCAATGACTTACCGTTCTTTTTAAAGGGTATCTGTGAAGTTGTACTATTTGCAGATGATACCTCTCTTATTTTTAAAGTTGACAGGAATAGACATGATTGTCTACGCCGGAACGCAGCCCTTTTATTTCTTCGTGAACGCATCCTATGTCGGCGAGACTCGCTACAACTTCACTTCACTCGATTTTTGATCGGTTCGAACCGCCATTTTTTTTTGTCGCGACACATTCATTTTACATACTGTTATAATCTGATTATCTCTGTACAAAATAAACTTCTGAACCAGTCAGGGTCGATCTTTTATTGTATCGCCCACATGATTTTGACGATGTAAACAGTGCACTCTCAATGGTTACGGATTGGTTTACAACAAATAACTTAGTTCTCAATTCCAAGAAAACGAAATGTATAAAATTCGCTTTACCGAATGTTAGAAATCTAGGACCCAACATCGTGTTAGATAAAGAGGTGCTTGAAACTGTGGGCTCGGCAGTTTTCTGGGCATAACAGTAGATGCCAAACTTCAGTGGGGCCCACATATTTCAAGTCTAGCGGGAAGGCTTAGCTCGGCCGCCTACGCTGTCAGGAAAGTAAGACAAAACACTGACGTTGATACTGCTCGATTAGTCTATTTTAGTTATTTCCATAGCGTTATGTCCTATGGCATTCTGCTGTGGGGCAAAGCCGCTGACATTCAAAATATATTTGTTCTTCAAAAACGAGCAGTTCGAGCAATTTACCAGCTAGGTGCCAGAGTTTCTCTAAGAGATTTTTTTAAAGATATTGGTATTCTCACAGTGGCATCACAATTCATCATCGCCAATATCTTATATATTAGGCAAAATATACACTCTTACACTAAAAACAGTGATATTCACAATATTAACACCAGAAATAAGGACAAATTACGAGCTCCTTTTCACCGGCTTCATAAGGTTCATAACTCATTTGTTGGGCTTGGTATAACCTTTTATAACAAGCTACCCTCTGCTCTTCTAGATTTGCCTTTTAATGCGTTTAAAGTTAAAGTAAAATCAAACCTTTGTTCAAAGGCATACTATTCTATTAACGACTACTTAAACGATAAAAATAGTTGGTCGCTGTGATTAACTCAAGACAATGTTTGTGTTCTTTCTCCAGAATTAGCTTACCTACTGACAGGTTATATGAGTTACATAATTGTTGTTTTTATCTTGACAGTTTATGTCAATTTTTTTTTATTTTTAATTGTCATATTATTGACATAATCGACTCACTACTATTTTTTTTTTAATGAGTTGTATTGCAATATGTGGTTAGCTAGCGACCTCGACAGTGGATTTTTTTTTTTTTTTTTTTTTTTTTATTCGAGATGGGTTTGCTCTTGACTCTAGTCTAGGTCAGAGGTGACAGAGACAAAGTCGACGATGGAGTGAGCTTACCCAGAAGAAGCCTGTTCACTCTAACTTTGAAGAGATTCGGGTTATATGTGGATTATATATTATTCTTGCCTAACTGTTGATTTATTTTTTACTTCGATGGTCCTAGTTTATTCGGGTACTAAGTTCCGTTTACGTTTTTATTTTTAGTTATTATTTTCGCTTGAGTTTAGATTTCGATGTTTTTGTTGGTATATTGGCGTGTGCTACCTGTCATTATGGCAAATATATTTAATTTTAATTGTTTGTGTTGAGTAATGTAAATGATTTGCATACTATTGTATAGAATCAAGTTTTTGTTTTTTTTTCTAACTGAACAGACAGCTGTGCTGCTGGGGAGTTTGTTGCGCCACTTCTTCTTCCCAGCAAAAGCACTAGGAAGTGGTGAAGGGCGGGCGTTTTTTGGGGGAATGTCTTATGTAATTTTGACGTTCGGAAAGTGCTGATTCTCAGCCTAGTTTGAATAAATGACTTTTGAATTTAGGAAAAGTTGACCTCGTAGCTTGATAGATGGCGTTGGCGTCGAGTGAGAAGTCGCTATCGTTTCATTACACGGGCTGGTATAGACATCGTTCATCACTCATCACGCTATTTAATAAAGCATCACCATCATTTAATAATAAGAATATTTTTTTTTTTTTATTTGTAATGGGTTTGCTCTTGACTCTAGTCTAGGTCATAGGTGACAGAGACAGAGTCGACGATAGAGTGAGCTTACCCAGAAGAAGCCTGTTCACTCTAACTTTGAAGAGATTCGGGTTGAATGCGTTCGGAAACACAGACGCAGGTAGTAAGTTCTATTCATTCGCTGTGCGCATTATAAAGGATGTTTGGAAGCGCTTGGTTATAATTTTTTGGGAATAGTTTTGCCCTAACTGGTCAATCTATCAAAAAAGTAAAGTAGTACAGGTGGGGCGTAATACGTAAATTTAGTAATAGGTCATATAGGTGCATATTTAATCACAAATAACACCCTTCCTTACGTCTGAATGCATCGGATGGGTCCATCATAATTACTGCCGTGACGTCTGTGACGACTCCCGGCGAAGGCGTGAGATTGAACACCGGGATGGCTTTTAGTCAGTAGGGGTCTGACAGACCCCTCCGCCAGGCCACCCCGGGGCGAAGGACATCCAATGAGGATTTTCCACCGCAGAACAAAAAAATAAGGCGCCGATCTGGGGCGCCTGTCCCCCACACGCACTCACCCGCGGCT